>ML058393.1:610314-924336 GCA_003013855.2 Liriodendron chinense | reverse complement strand
AGGGACCTCCAACAATCTCACATTAATGGGAACCCATGGCAGTGCACCAACTATGACAGTTTAAGGGCACCAGGTAGTGCACCTTTTAGGGAATCATGGTAGTGCACCGACCAAGATTGTTTTAGGAACCCAAGATCGCGCACCCAATCTAGATCTTAATTTAAACAAAATGTACGTATGCTCATGCAATGGATGTAATTCCTAAAAAATTAATACGTTAAGAAACATCAATCTCAATCAACACGTAGCTCATATTAAGTTGTTCAACTCACATCTAACACAATAATTCATAGCACGTTATTCCAACTCAAGGTAACCATCAAGTAAGCATGGGAATATACTAACTAGTAAATCAACATGAGTAAAATAATCCAATCTAACAATGATAATTGAAAGCTAATAAATCATCAAGTTCAGAATAATTCAGGAGGTGGGAAGATCACCCACTTGCTGCAATGTTAACAATTGATGCATGGTTGAATCCTCTTATGAGTTAAGCTATAACCACGGGTGACCCAAGTTGGTGAGAGAACACAAATTATTTTGGATTCTACCATGCCAAAGATTGGCCTAATTGGATTGATTTACCTGATGAGCAATATACTATTTAGAGATTATTGCTAGGTAGAGTTGTAAGTTGCTGATCTTTGTTGGGGAAGAAGATCGCTTTCGATGTTAGTTTCTGATCAGTAGGTGAAATTGCTTTGGAACGTCTAACACAAAACCTTATGTTATACGCAAAAGCTTGGTGGAGCTATTATAATTATGGTTAAGTCCTGCGGGGGGGGGGGGGGATTATGACCTTTTTGAAATTCTTTTCGCTTACTTAAATTAATCTACAATTTAAGCTAAGTAAGAAAGAATACTTCGACTTCCAAGCCTTATTGGGTCCAATCACATAGACTAGCAATTGATTACATAATTAAGTAACCCAGTCTAATATGCATATATTAACAAATGATATAACTAATCAAGCACCTAATCTATACAACCTATGTAGACTATATGAGAATGGATCATATAAGCTCAAGTCCACACTAATTAGTGAAAACATATCTTATGTGTGAATGTGCCTATCTAGTGTCTATCATACATTCCTATTAAGCATTCATAATTAATTAAACATACAATGCTAAGATAATAATGTTCTCAAATACATTACAAACACAAGCATGTATAGTGGTTCGACTACGTGTTTACTTCACTTCCAGTTCAAGTACTCACCCCTTGAGTACACCGAATTTCACTAAGGGAGTTTAAATCAAGTTCCTCCCAACCTAGGTATTTTAAATCGGTTCTACACTACCGAGGTGTTTACAGGTTCCACCCAACCTAGGTATTTATAGGTTCGACCCAACCTTACGGTCCTACATAAGAACTTAACTTTAAACTCAACATTTGAGTCAAGGTCGTACAACCAAACCTGAATTTAGACTCTATAATCGAGCCAAGGTCCTCCAATCGAATCAAGCATATACTCCCGCTGGAGGCTTCCCACTTGAAGACTTGATTCGGCCTTACAATCGGGCCTAGGTGTTACAACCAAACCTATCAAATTTGGCAATCAAACTCTACCCTCATTTTCCCATGGGAAGAGAGTGGATGGGCTCAACACAAATGACAACCTTACTTATTGGTTTTGAGCCCCATTGATGCACAGCTTCGGGTTGCTTGATCTCCGCTCTCCCATACTTCAATCAGCTTCCCTTTGCTCTCCCAATCTCTGATTCTGGTGTCGCCAATGCTCTAGCTCCGACGATTAGCTCCCTTGCATATGATGCTCCATTGGAGATGCCCAAGGTGCTAGGAGATGTGAATCCTCTATAACTAGTAGAAAATGGGTTTCCTAGAGGAATACACCTAATTGAATTCCCAGGGGGTGTTTAGACAAGGGTTGTACTTATGATAAAGGTATTTAAACTTCTAAGAATCAAGAGATAGCAAGTCCATTATCACTTGAGGTTTGAATGCTCAATGCTTGTGATGAATCACAAGAAGAATGGCTTGGATGTGTTAGGATTAGAGCTCCTAATGGTTTGTAATGGTGGTGGCTTCTCAATCACTAAACTTACTCTCTGCATGCTAAAAAATAAACTTTCCGCTTTTGTAGATAAATCTCTAACTGTAAAAAAAATGGGCAGATTCGTATATCTTCGATGTATCGGAGATGCCATTCGATTGATCGAAGGTATCTTCAATGGATCGAAGATCCTACTCCGATAGATCAAATAACTGTCTAGAGAGTTTATGCAGTTGCTGGACATCCAATTTGATTGATCAGAACCTTCTCCGATGAACCGAAATCGCCACTCCGATGGATCGAAAAACTATCTAGAGAGTTCGTAATGTTATTGGAACAATTTTCAATGGATCGAACTGGTCTCCGATGGATCGAAGTCCCATCGAGACTAAACTCCAAAGGATCGAAGTCCACTTGAAAACTATTGTTTGGGATGATTCATTTATAACAGCTTGCACCTCTTTTATTAGCCTAACTTATCATATTTTTAAGTGTTTTAAGGCTAATAATAATGACTAAGGGTTTACTTATATGGTCCAAGTCATTTAAATGTTTATGGTTGTTTTGGTTCTATGGGTTATAACTCGTTTTGGAGCTTGTAAATGGAAGTAAATGGGAAATGGATTTGGAGGTAAATGAATTGGGAGTAAATGACTTTACATAGTTGTGTTTGGATGAGAGTAAACGAAATACATTTGAAATCAAAGTATTCCGTTTGGATGGGAGTAAAGGGGAGGAATAAGAATGCATTTGAAAATTTCAATATATTCACATGAATATATGTGATATCCCAAATCATCTTTAATATCCTAACTTGGTGTACATATGTCATATTTAATTGAATGATTGTAATAAGCCCATTAAAATATATATTACAACAAAAAATGAGGATATTTCGAGCCTTGGGTAGGCCACAAATGTAAGGATCACAAACAAACAACTTGTGAATGTTTTTCAACCGTTCATTTATATGGCATCCTTTAGATGGTTTGGATCATTCTTTTGGTGTGATTTTAGTGATGTGGCTAATATTTGGATTGTCAGGGAGCATCATTAGCGTGACACGTGTATGACAGACATGTGCATAGTGGCACCTTTGTCTACACGTTCGACTCTCTAGGGAGCTCAAAAAGTCATTTCACCTCATTTACTTCCAAATCCTCTCCTGTAGAGAGGATCTCATTTACGTGCACATTGACTCCCATTTACTTCCATCCAAACACACCCCAAATATCATTTACCTCTATTTACTTCCAATTCCACCAATTTACCTTCATTTACTCCTATCCAAACGGCTCCGTAAGGTCACCAAGGCATCTCTTTTACTTGTTTCTTCTTCTTTAATGATGCTTGTCCGCTTGAATTTTCGGTCTTTAGCTTGCCAAGGCTCAATCGACATTACAACACATGAACGTACGTGATTGACTAATAAGGTGCACTAGTATGCCACAAAAAATTTCACTAACAGTAGGGAATTGAAGATTTCGTTTCTCCTAGATGGTGAAGACCGATGAAAGAAATCTTGGGGATGAGAAAACTAGAGTTTTGCAATAGTTTTTCTTGGTGGGTTAGGTTTTATGGTTACACTTCTTGCACTAGAAATAAGGAGAATAAAACATGTTGCGGCTAAATTCTCTTGCAACTCGATTCCACTTTGATTCCTGAACATTGATAGTTTTATATGTAAATCTTTGGTTGGTCAGGATCGAAGGGATTTTGAATTTTGAAGTTACAGGTGTGTGTTGTTACAGGTGTGTGTCGTTGCTAGCTGGTTGAAGGAGAGACGAAAGTTTGGAGAGTTTTCATTGGTTTCATGGTGAAGGAATGCGTTAGGGGCGTCGAGAGCCAATAAACGGAGAGGATAGTTGGGTGGTTGGAAGGCTAGGATTCACCGAAAAACATTCTATATGGATTGCTGAGTTGGGTTTCTAAATTGAAAGAGAGTTTGAAGAGAAGATGGCTACATTGGCCTACACGAGCTATCTAGAGTCACTTGTCTGATTTTGATACAGTGATGCACAAATTTGATTGTTAAGACCCTATGGATTCCTCTGCGATGTTGGAGAGCAATCCAAGTCGTCCCTTAGGTTTGTAAGATTCGAATTGGTCAGGAGTTGGAAAAATGAGAGAAATCTAGATCTCTAGTGGGCTGTGTGATCAGATTCTAGGTGAGGGGCTCAACAGTTGAGATTTTTCCGAGGCACAGGGCACAATGAACGGTTCGGATCGGCCTGGGTCCCATGGTGATGAATGGTTGCTATGGCAGATGAGTTTGTGGTTGTGGCCACCTGTTCAAACATGAAGAGAAGGAGAAGATGAGTGAGAGAGGGTCCTAGTCAGGTTGGGATTCTCAACCGTTCACATCTGATGGACGGTTAGGATTTAGACAGATGTCCCTATTCATGGATGGTCGTCATAGCTGGTGGGGCCTTGTTCGGCTTGAAATAAAGGAGGGAGAGGAGAGAAGGGTTCTCACAGGTCGAACATTAGGCGCTAACTCTTATGTTTTTTTTTCTCCTCTTTGTGTTCCAACCCTGGTCGTAGAGGTTCCACTGATAATGGCCCATGATGGAAATCCACACTGTCCACTAGGTTTAGCGGGTCAAGATATGACCCAATTTCGAAAAGGAAGGTGATCGGGAGTTACTATAGAAGTTTGAGGTTAGTTTGCTGTCCAATTTAACGATGACAAGTGTCCAACACCAAAATAAATGGTTGAGTTGATGAAGTATCCAACACCAAATAAATGGTTGAAGAACTCAAATTAGTCGCGAGGATTTAAATGAACGGTCCATATAATTGATCAATAGCCCATTAGATAGTGTATATGCATGTGCAAGTGTGTACTTGAGTACGAACTCAGCCGTAGAAATTTGGGGTATTACATTTGGTTTTCGTGGGTGGGTAATGTGCGCGGGTATGCCAGAGTTTACTCGACTCAAAGTTTGATTGAATCATGGGTGTCCCCCCACGTTGAGCTAAAAGGATTGGAGATTAGGATCAAAGATCCAAGCTCCTCTCAATCACCGATATTTGCACTTTTATTTTGTGAGGTTCGCTTTAGACCCCTATTAAACAATTAGAGTCATCCATAAGGTTAATCATCCCCTACTGGGCTATATGTACATAGATGCAATGGTTCAAATATTTAGATGGGCTACATGAGGTAAATCTTACACATTTATTTGTAAATTATGAATATCTAATGATGTGATTATTTCTAGATTGCTTTTGTTAGATTCATCAAGGGTCCAAGGTATCTCTAAGCTAGTCAGGGTGAGCTTTAATAATTGATTTTAAATTCAGATGGTCCAATTTCTAATTCAAAATATGAATGAATCTAAACATGCTTAACATATGATAACATGGAGATTTAGCTAAGCAATTCTAACTTGATATGAATGAGGATTAAACATGTTAGAAATTAAAAAAATGTCGAGGGATACCCTACGCTAATCACGGAAGCTTATGGAGCTTATAGAACTATGGCTAAGTCTTAGAGAGGGGGGATGATTAGGACCGTTTTAAAAATTCTTTTAAAAACCTCTCATCTAATTAAACTAATTAGTAATTATAAACTAATTAAGCAAGAATACTTAGCTTCCAAGCTTAAGCGGAACCAATATTCACAAAGACTAGAAAAGATAAAGCAATTAAGCTACCTAGTCTAAGCATGCATAGATTATCAAATAATTTAACCAATCAAGTACCTAATCTATATAACCTATGTAGACTATATGAGAATGGATCATATGAGCTTAGGTCTACACTAATTAGTGAAATTACATCTTATGTGTGAATGTGCCTATCTAGTGCCTAGCATACAATGCTATCATGCATTTATAATTAAAAAATTAAACATATAATGCTAAGATAACAATGTGCTCAAATACATTACAAACATAAGCATGTATAGTGGTTTGACTACTTGTCTACTCCACTCTCCGTTAAGTACTCACCCATTAAGTACATCAGCATTCACTAGGGAGTTTAAATAAGGTTCCCCCAAACCTAAGTGGTTTAAATTAGTTCCACCCTACCGGGGAGTTTGTCAAAGTTCCTCGCAACTTATGACGAAGATTTTACTGGTTAATCTCTTAACTAGGATGTTTACAGGATCCATCTTATCCAGGAATTTGATAAGGTTTCTCCTAACTCTTCGGTTCCATTCCAAGAACCTAGCGTATACTCTGGCCGGAGACTCCCATTGAAGACTTGTTCGAGTTTGATTCCAAACTCTCACACTCAATCATTCACGAGGAAGGAGTGCAACTGAACTCTTACAATGACAACTTACTTGTCGGATTGAGCCCCTTTTATAGCATCGCTTGGGTTGCTTGATCTCCGCTCTCTCGTACTTCAATCCTCTCCTCAATGCTCCCCCAATCGTTTGGCCACTGCGTTGCTAATGCCTTAGCTCTACCGATCAATCACTTTGCATGTGATGCTCTTGAGATGCCTAAGTGATAGAAAATTGTGTGAATTCTCTACAACTAGTAGGAGTTGGTTGCCTAAAAGAATTCCACCGAAAAGGATCTTTAGAGCGGTTTAGACGAAGGATCTACAAGGCGTCTAAACATATAAAAATTAAGAGAGAGAGTTCATCTTCATATGAGCTTTGAATGCTCCATCTTGTGATCAAACACAAGGAAGATGACTTCGAATGATTAGGATTAGACTTTAAAGGTATGGGCAATAAGGGTGGCTTCTAATGCATTAAAATCTTTCTAAAAACCCAAAAAATTGGATTGCAAATATATAGAGAAAAAGCTCCAACGGCTAGAAAACGGCAGCTAACAGCTAGTTGTCGATCTGTCCCTAACTGGTCGAATAAGGGTCCTCGACCGGTTGGTTGTTGAGGGACGACCTGTCGAATTAGGCCTGGGACATAGATGAAGTTGCTGTCCAAAGGTCGACTTCTACTGACCGATTGGTCAGACCAGTTGACCTGTTGGGCGATCGGTCTAATATAGGCCTAGAACCATATTCGGTTGATGTCCCATTTTGGCCTCTGATGACTGGTCAGCCATAGGCCAGGATCGGTTGACTGACATGTTTTTCTGTTGTCTTTGGGTTATGTTTTACACCTGCACATGCAACCCCTTGGGCCATTCTTTAGGTGTTCTTTGGGACACCTAAAGCTAATCTAAGTTGACTAAAAGTATGCCTATTAAGTCAAAGTCATCTAGAGGTTTGGGTTTTAGTTTGGTTCAAGGTTCAAGGCTCACCAAGGCATCTCTTTTACCCATTTCTTCTTCTTTGATGCAACAGGTCCACTTGAGTCTTCAATCTTCATTTTCTTTAAGCTCAACCGACACCTGGACTCAAGACCTACGTAATTGAAAAATAAGGTGCACTAGTATGCCCTAGAAAAGTATACTAACAATCTCCCCCTTTATTAATTACGTATAAAAACCCAACTTACCAAAATAAAGAACATGTACAAGATTACAATGATATTCAAAATAAAATACAGCTCGAGACATGTACAAGCTAAGCAACTCCTCTTCAGTTGCTCCCCCATAACATGTTAATCCTACAAAACATAACAAAATTATTTTGGTGGGACTTGATCTTTTCCCCCCGTTTTCTCAGCAATTGACAAACCAATTTGTCTTCCTTAATAATACCCAAATTAAGGAAATGAAGAAGAGATTAGAGTGTCACCGTTTTAACTATAAGCATATGCTAACTAAGAAGAGTATGAGATGCATGAACATTAAAACATAGAGCATGTATGGAATATGATGAATAAGAAAATGTAACTATTTAAGCATAGTTGATCATTTAAGATAAACATGAAAGCATAATGACCAAGGCACAAATTAGCATACATTAAGTATAAAATTTAGCAAGATTAGCTAATTTAGGCAGGGTAATAATCTAGCAATAAGATAGACCAATCGAAAATTAGGCTAAACTATCAATGTTGGGCTAATGAAGCTTGAATCCTCTGATTTGACAATGAGCACACAAATGAGGCTAAAATCCTCAGATTTACTATAGTATCTGGATTTTAGCTACCCTCACTAACTATTTTCAATTTAATCATCCTAAGGGTAACTAATTTTCATAACTCTCACGTAAAATTTCGCATGAGGTGAGGGGTCGGGAACTCATTCTTCTCCTAGAAGGAAAAATGGTCGGGATCCTCTTATAGATTAGGGGGAAGAGGGGTAGTGGTGGAAGCCATGAAAATTCTCATTGATTTTTTGCTCTAATTACTAGTGGAGTCACTAGATTTAGATTTGGACTCCTCCGTGTCTTCCCATGTTGCTGTCATAGCCTTCTTACCTCTTCTTTTAGGCGTAGTTGGGCATTCATTGGCAATATAACCATATTCATCACAGTTGTAACATTGGACGGGATTGAATTTGGATGATTTTCCTTTGAATTTCTTACCCTTCTTGTCCTTCTTGTCACAACTCTTCCTTGTCTCAAATTTGAAGAATATCTTAAATTTCTTATTCAATTTTTATTCTTCATCATTACTATCTTCATAAGACTCACTCTCAATCTATTTTTTCCTATGTGAGTGCCTATGTGAAGTCTTCAAGGCGATAGTTTTTTCTTAGAGGGGGCCTTAAAGTTTAGTTCATGAGTTTGTAGGAACCTAAGAGTTCTTCTACTTTCATGTTATCAATGTCTTTATACTCTTCTAAGGCTATGACTTGGGAGCTAAATCTCTCTAGGAGGGACCTACGTATTTTTCGATGAATTTTTTTCATCCCGAACCTGTTCTCCTGAGTCATACATGGAGTTATAAATGTGATTCAGTCTAGCATAAAACTCCATAAAAGACACCCTCACTAATTTTAATATTTTCAAATTGTGGGATGAGAAGTTGCAATTTGAAAGGTTTGATGGTAAATGTCCTCTCATATGTGATCTCTAGGATCTTCCAAGCTGATTTGTTAGTTTCATAATTACATATATGATTAAATTCATCAAATGAAATAACATAAAAGATTGCATTGAGACCCTTGGCATTGTTGCCACAAAGAGACCTTTCTCGGTCATTTCAATTCTTCATTGATTTGAATTAGGTGATCAGAACTCTATCTCTATACACCGTTTCCATCGGTGCAGTCCAACCTTCTTCTACAATGTCCCATACTATTGGATCAAGAGACAGTAAGAATATTCGCATCAGAGCCTTCCAGTACACATAATTTGATCCATCAAAATATGGTGATCGAGTGATAAAGCTACTCCTCTCTTGGGTATACATCGTGTTATAACTCTGTTATCGGATCTTACTCTAGACGGGTAAGTCCTTGAATAGCAACCCTCTCTGATACCAATTAAAATTACATTGGGGGATACCTTACGATAATCGTGGAAGCTTATGAAGCTTGTAGAACTATGGCTAAGTCCTAGAGGGGGAGGGGAGTGATTAGGACCGTTTTTAAAATTCTTTTAAAAACCTCTCGCCTAATTAAAGTAATTAGCAATTATAAACTAATTAAGCAAGAATACAGCTTCCAAGCTTAAGTGGGTCCAATCACAAAGACTAACAAAGATAAAGCAATTTAGCTACCTACTCTAAGCATGCATATATTATTAAACAATTTAATTAATCAAGCACCTAATCTATGCAACCTATATAAACTATATGAGAATGGATCTTATGAGCTCAAGTCTATACTAATTAGTGAATGTACGTACATCTTGTGTGTGAATTGCCTATTTAGTACCTAGCTTACATTCCTATCATGCATTTATAATTAAGTAATTAAACATACAATGCTAAGATAACAATGTGCTCAAATACATCATAAACATAAGCATGTATAGTGGTTCGACTACTTGTTTACTCCACTCCCGGTTCAAGTACTCACTCCTTTTTTAGGTTTACTATACTCGAGGCCTTGCACTCGACCCTTTTAAGGGCTAGACATTTGCACGACTGTGTTTTAATGATCTCGGCCACGACCATCTCGTAAGAAGTGTTATAGTCCTTGCTCGACTGTGTAGGTATTATATCTGCCACGTCTAGCTTGTAATTTAGGTCACGATAGAATGTTCCCTTAGACACGCTCATCCATTGGTTCTCCTCCTATATGATTCGCTCGTACTAGTGGTCTTGGTAAAAAATTTGAATAGGTTTCCAAAGTACACGGAGTTCGAAGCTCAAAACCCATGCCTTCTAAGGCTAATCTAGTGAACTCAGCCATAGGTAAGATCACCGGACAATGGTTTCTTGCACCCTTAAATCGAGCAATGAATTGCTTGGCCGACACCTCTAGCAATTGTCTCAGCCTAGAAAGGTTGTCCATGGATACTCCTGGCTTAGTACGATGGAATTGCATATGTATTTCCCTTCCATCTTGAGTCAGTTTTAGACTGATTTAGCTGATAAGTTAATATACAAGGTAAAGATAGTTCCTATTAAAGAATTCTCGAATAACATGAGCTTCGAAAAGTTATTATGGGATGCCTCACCACATTGCATGGTAAAGCGGCTGATGTGTTCTAAGTAGATGTCTTATTATCTCTAGAAAACAAGGTGAATTCTAGGAACTTGAAACCCTTGGGAAAATAAAAATTTTGATCAATCCACCCAACATATTATCATTTTTTATATGTCAGTTGTACAATGTGTTAGCCATTCGATTTTACCCCATATTCTTGGATGAGTTTGTCTTGGCCGAGCAGCCGTTGTTATCCTGATGATTCTCTTAGTAGGGAACTTTGTGTGACCATTCCACATTTAGGTTTACAGTTGCATTTGGAATGACCATTGCGTAAGGTATGGCCACGAGTAGCCCCCATGCATTTTTAACCTCTAGTAAACGTTATGAGCAAGAGGCACGGTCGATAGTTGTCCCTCATGCACCTTTATCCCGAGTTGTCCTTGGTAAGGTGGAGTCACAATTGGATATTGCCCCCTCCAGTGCTTGACCCTTTGATAGCCATTATAGTAAGGATGAGCTGTCGAAGGTTGCTTCCTGGGTGCCTTTACGCCTTGATATTCGGCTGATGCTCTTTGGGGTTGTCCCTTTGCGAATCGGTCGTTTGGTTTCCATTGTACTTAATTGGGTCGCTCAGAGGTTGTGCTCCAGTGGGTCGACCATGTTATCATATGTCAATGGCTGGGCAGCTGATTGCTTCCATGAGTTAGTTGGACCTGTTAGGAACGAATCCCTAGAAGGGTAATAACTAATATGTCGGTCAAGGTAGTTTGATTAATTATATAATCGACTGTTCTATTCGTTCCTTGTTGCCAATGGAGGTAGTAAATGATGACTTTGCGGGTCGATCTGATTGGCTCTAATTGGAAGCTCAATAGGGCATCGAGTCTTGCGATGAAACTCTGGGCCAATTTCTCGCTTATCTCAAGTTGTGGCTTGCATAACTTGGTGACATATTGTATACATCACTGAATTGATCAAAGAATGTAGCAAAGTCATAAAAAATTTGCTAGGAAGATGACACGGGTTTTACATCGACTATCTCCTACTGGTTTGCGTCTTGTTCTTTCGTAGCATCGACCATGGAACTAGCCTTTTTCGATTTAGAAAGCATCTTATTCTATTGAAAAATATATAAACTTTATAGGTCCCACTGGGCATGCCGAAAATAATATTGTCATCAATTTAATCAAACTGGGCCACTTGTGTGATCGAGGGTGTAGATTTGGTTTTTGTGTGTGGATAATGTACATGGGTGTGCCAGAGTCAATTTGACTTAAAGTTTGACTGAAACGCTAATGTCCCTTTGAGTTGAATTGAACAGATTGGAGATTGGGATCAAAGATCCAAGGTCCTTTCAACCACTAATATTTGCGCTTTCATTCAGGCGATTTGTGAAAGGGTATGGGCTAGCCTTTCTGAATGAGTTCTTTTAGCCTTTTGACAATAGACGTGAGTTTACGACTTAAGGACTTGTTCTTTCACTAGCACTCTCAGCTTAATATTTCTCAAAGGAACAAGCATACACAAGCAAATTAAATAAGAAAAAACATTATCAATTTCATTAATATATAGAAATGATGCTCATTACAATTGACAAGTTATGAGACAACTAAATAATAACAAACGAAAAAAAGGAAAAGATAAATACCCGAGACATCCGATGTAACAAATGATTGAGGTAAATGTGATAAACTAAATCAGAATTTAGGTGATCAGGGTCTTATAAGTTAAGGTTGCAGAAAATTACTTCAACTCCTAAGGTACTATAGCAAGAATCGTCTCTAGGTAGTAGCTATGTAAAAGTAAGCTAGGCTAACAAAGATAAATGAAAGATAATATAAAAGATAGATGGATGTTTTTGGCGTAGGGCCTTGAGCTCTTCTTCGATTACTCATTTTATAGCTTGTTGAGGGGGTGAAACCCTTGCTAGGGTTTCCTTGTTAATCCTGGATCCTTCATTCTCATGCCGCTGGCTTTCCGGTTAAGAAAGTCTCCTCGGCAAATCGGAATCTCCTGACTACGAAGATCTCTAAAAAAGGTTGAAGTCACACCTTAGATTTCCACTCCTATACGTTGATGCTCCCATATAGGAGTCTTTCAACTTGATAAGGGAGCATCTTTCACTGATCACGACCATTCATTTGAATGATTGGATGTAGATCACTCAATTCCTGATTAGAGTTGTGGGATTTAACACTATATACGAATCTATTATCAGAGATGGACTAGATCTGCCACATCGAGATCTCCCTTTCTTTTGGCTGTAATGGCACCACCGCCATCCAATCATCAAGTGGGGCATATGGTCGATCTCTCTGTCTCTTTCTAATACTAATCCATTATCAGATAGATCATATCCTTCTCTGGGTCCCTTTTGCGTTCTTTTTATTCCAATCAGGGCATGGCTCCGGACCCAACTAGACTGATTTGTCTATTTCTCCCGATCTGGGTCCAAGGCATGGCTAGGTTCCCTTGGACATCGGTCCGATCTTCGATTCTTCTAAATCTTTTTAAATGCTACAGTCTCTCGAATGTCTCTAAGAAAATCTCACATTTTGGAAGGATCGTGAGAGGCAACTTCTTTGAGAATATCATAGCCAAATTCATGATTAGATTTGTTCGCTCAATGGGTCTTTTATAGATATGCTGGGTACGCTGCCTCATTAATGGACACGATAAACATGGCCACATGACATGTGCTAGCTGATTTGTTCTTCTAAAGATGGGTGTAAGGGGATTGTGCCTCTACATTTATAACAAAATGTGTATCGTTGAAGGAAGATCAGACAATGATACTCTCAAATAAGTGTATGTTTCACGCCAGTTGCAGTCACGTAGTGTTAACACGTGGCTGCTAAAGTTGGACACAAACTAGGCAAACATGGAAGGTCGGCCCATCCCATATCGAAAAGCTCAGTTTAGCCTCGTTAGAAGTGGAGTTTGAGCCGACGACAAGCCACTCTAACACTTCCCGTTTGATAAACGGGCCGAACCTAATCTCTTGTAGCGCCGCCAACTTGGCCTAAAGCTTGGCTCGACTTGGTTTGGCCCAGCTTGGCTTAGCCTGACCCATAGGATACTACACAAAAAAAATCCTAAACATCATGTCTATTTTGAAGTTATATTCCTTTAGAGGATGTTAAACATCATGTTGTAATATACTTTTGCAACTTTTTTTATGTTATTTCTATATTTTTTAATTCTTTTTTGTTTAAACAAATAACAAAGAAAAGAGCCACCACTTATTAGAACTTGGCTTAACCCAGTTCAAAACTTTCAACCAAACTGATCCCGGCCTAGCTATATTTTTGGAACAAACCAAACTCGGGCCACATTGGTCAGCCCTTTACATCTATATGCACTCACACATTTTAATATGGCACATATGTGAGATATGATCTTATCGTTTCCTTAGATAAATTGCAAAATAAAAAGTTTTAACCGATCATTTAACTTTGTATGGCACGTAAGGAGCTAAAAAAGGATTGGCTTTTTAAGTAGATCATCTCATACACTCGTTCCATGGCATGGCCGCGTGTGTGTGAAGATGCGAACGCATAAGTAAAACTAAAAAGCACGATATTTAATGCTCTCCTAGTACGAAGTCTGGGATGGCAGGGCTATGAGGGGCCACCGTGTTGCAGGGTTTTATCCACACCGTCCATCCAAATTGCCATTTGGATTTTGGATATAATCTAAAAAAGTGGCAGATCCAAGGTTCAAGTGGACCATATAGTGAGAGGATTGAAGGATCACCATTAAAAACTTCCTGAGAGCCGTGGAGGTTTTGATCAACGATGATATTTGTGTTTTACTTCATCCAATTTCATAAGTTGGATGGTAAATAAACATCATGGTTGGCCCTAGGTAGGTTTCAATAGTTGGCGTCACTCTTACTGCTGATTCATGTGGTGTGGTCCGCTTTTAGCCTTGGATCTGCATCATTTTTTTTTTCTCATATCCTAAAATGATATGGAAAAATGGATGAACGGCGTGGATAAAACCCATGTGTCACAGTGGGTCTCTCAAGGCCCTACGAGATGAAGATAGCAGGTAGTACCATTCTACGTCCCAAAATCTGCATCTACATGCATGTAAGATTTAGAATAGCTGTCCATGAAATATTTTTTTCTGTATATACATGGAAATCACGTGATTGCAAGGAAAGCGGATTGCCTGGGCCCCGGCACTCTGTGTGTGTGGGTGTGGGGTCCATAGAAATGTTCGGTGACAAATCCACTCCATCCATATGTGTTGAAAGACCACAACAAGACACGATTCTAAAATTCAGGGAGACCTAAAACTCAGGTTAGACACACCAACAAAACAGCGGGAACAGCAATGTCCACCGTTGAAACTTTCCTGGAGTAGAGCATGATGTTTATACACCATCCAAACGGTTTGTAGAATTATTACCACTCAGATAAACTGTAGGAATAAATATCATCCTGATAGAAAACTTCTGTCACCGCCAGTCATTGAATCCCCTATGTTTGGTATTTTATGGTCCACATAGTTTTGGATCTGCTTGATTTTTAGAATCCTGTCTGGACTTTCAAAACAGGTGGACGTAATGGATTTGTCACAGACATCTCTGTCGACCCCACACAGCTCCGGACCAGGCAATCCGCTCCCAAATGCAAGGGTAGCGGCTTTGGTGGATCTGCAGATCCACCAAGGTCGGTGGATCCTTGATTGTATGGCCCACTGTGATGATGTATGCATTTTATATTCATGCTATCCATGCTGTCCATAAATTTCATCAGATCATTTTATGGCATGAACCCAAGCAGGCAGAAGATCCAAGTCTCAGGTGGACCACACCACAAGAAATAGCAGTGATTGACCATTAAAACTCATTGTTGGCCATAAAAGCCTTGGATCACGATGATATTTGTGTGGTCCCTTCATCTAGGTACTTGTCAACTTATCAACAGGATGGATGTACATTAAACATTCCGGTGGCTTCCAAGAAGTTTTTAATGGTAGGTATTCAATCACCACTGTATCCTGTCGTGTGGTCCACCTGATATTTAGATCTGATGCATTTTTCGCTTCGTGCCCTAATATGATCTGCTGAAATGTATGGACAGTGTAGTTGTAAGACACATATATCACAGTGGGCCCACAGTCAGGATCAACTGACACTTGTGCATCCTTAAAGAAGGGACTTTTATGGGAACTTACCCGTAAATTCAAATAACACTGGGATCTTTATGAATTAGAAACTTACTAAATTAAGCACCCTTGTATATAGTTTTCCTTTAGAAGTAATAAGGTGAGAAAATTTTGGGCCCCCATAGTATGTATATGACATTCAGCCCGTCAAACATACACATCCAACCATAATTAATTTTAACAAACTAAAAGTAATTCTGATTGAATTATCATCCAACCAGAGTAATCTAACAAACTAAAAATATTTCTGATTGTGCTTGTATTTTGATATTTTTAGGTGGTATATTTTTCATTTTATGGTGTAGCTCACCTAAATTTTTTTGTTCTTTTAACAACATAACAGATTATATATATTGGACGGGTTGAATATTATAAAAATATCAAGTGGGTAGTCGTATAATTTCCAACACCATTTTTAAAGAAAAATTTGCAATGTGGGTATTATGGTAATGTCACCACCCAGTATAATCTTGAATTTTAAGGTAAAAATCTGAAAAGTAATTACACGTATCATTATAAATACGTACTCGATAGTTCTTAGGATCAAACAACAAACATACATCAAGAATACTAAGAGGAGGGGAAAAAAGATGGGTAGAAAAGTTGTTGTTCTTGTCGTCTTACTATGCATTCTTGCATATGCATCAAGTGAGCTCTCTCTCTCTCTCTCTCTCTCTCTCTCTAACTTGTATATCCAAGAAACTAGATCCAAACCGCAGATGGATCACACCAAGGGAAGGTCACCATTGAAAACTTCCTAGGGCCCACCAAAACGCTCACTGTAATGTTTATTTGCAATCCAACCTATTGATAAAGTCACAAAGTAGTGGATAAAGGGGAAAACAAATATCAGCTTGATCCTTTACTTTTGTAGCCCGGCCCCCAAAATTTTGGAATGATCCATCTCCACTATTTCCTATGGTTTGATTTTTTTATTTTTATTATTATTTTGTTTTTTATGCCAGAAGATCTAAATTGTAGAGCTCACCTTATGGAAAGCTCAGATCTCAGACGTGACGTGTGCATGCTATATCTCCCACGTGCGTGGAATTAGTGTTCCTGTCTCCTGTTGTCTGAACTTGTCATGCTATTAACAAATCCACTCCGTCCATCAGTTTTGAAGGTCTACAATAGGACAGAATACTAAAAATCAGGCAGATCCAAAACTCAGGTGGGCCATACCACACGAAACAGAGCCAGGGATTGAATGCCCACCCTTGGAAACTTTGTGGAGGATATAGATTTTTTTTTTTTTTTTTTTTTTTTAATATCAAGAGAATATTTGTGTCTACAGTTTATCTTAGTGGTTATAACCCTACGCACGGTTTGGATGGAATACAAACATCATGGTCAACTTGGGAAAGGTTTCAACGGTGGATGTTTCTGTTCTCACCTTTTCATTTTGTGTGGCCTAGACGAGTATTGGATCTGCCTGATTTTTATATTCCTGATTTATTGTGGTCTTGCAAAACTGATCATGGACGGATTAAAGTTTTTATGGGCATCTCTATGGGCCCCATAAGCAATCTGCGTCCACTTGGAGAATGGTCCAGTTAGGCAAGTGTTAGTGGTCCAAAGGCTTTGGTTGCGTGTTGCCTCACCTTTCTTAGTCATCTAGTACTAACAGATTTTTAGGTCACCATTAAAGCATTACATGATGGGTAGAAAAAAAAAAAAAAAAAAAACCTACTCCTCCCAGTGAGGAGCTTAACTGAATTTTGGGATGGCCGTGTAAGCTGAAAACATGATGTTTAGATGAAAATAAATGATTCATTTAGTAGTTTGGTGTTATTCGATTCAATTAATATACTAATCATATACGTTGATGTTTCTCAGAACGGAGCGAGGCTGTATCTTGTTGCCAGGAGCATGAGATTGGAGAATGCGTGATTGGCAATCCTGCCGACAATGATCGATGTAACCAGTATTGTAGTGCGAGTTGTAGAGGTGGAGAATGTAAGATTCGAGGCGGTAAAAATGTATGCCATTGCTATTGTTGATTCGGTCAATTGTCTCAAAGACAGATGATGAGAACAACGACAATAATAATACCATTAATAAATCAATAGAAGGCATCAGCTAGCTGTCTGATTGAATAGCCCAATTTTCTGATTCTAACTCTTTTCTTTCTTCTTCTTCTTCTTCAACCTCTTTGCTTGCATAAAATTTGATAATTGCCTATGTGGCATGAACTCCACTAATAAATAAATGTTCACATCCATCCAGTTACCTCTACTAGGTAAGCTACTATCCACCCAGCGGATAACATCTAATTAACTTCTAATGCGTGCAAGGCATCTAAATTATTTAATAGGTTCGCCTCACCATGCTCGATCCACTTGTTAAAAACATCCCATGCCTTTATTTTGTTATTTTCTGTGTTGTTGCCCATCAAATGAGTGGATGGAGCTGATTTTGTTGCATGAGGTAACCCTCATGGTCGGGCCAACCTATTCAAATGGAAGATCATGAAATGCAAATGATCAGTACGATGTTATTTGCTGGGCGGACATCAATTTCTCATTCGACAGCCTAGATGTAAGCATCTCTCCCACTAACAACATAGCCCATATGTATGCAATGAGTTGTCCATTTATCGGTAAGTTCACGAGATCATTGCAAGGCCGAATGAATAAATGTGCTACATGGAATATTTTTCATTGGCCTTGAGATATGAACTTTCATTCTTGGGCCATCTGATGGATTAGATTGGTCTCGATCAGTGGGAATGATTGCCACAACAATGTGATGGTTCGATGTGTGACCCATCATCTCTGTTTACGTGACAAGCACACCCCCAAGCTAGAAAAATGCTACTTGGGAATGTGAACTTTACACCTCGCACATGATATCCAGTTGAAGCCACTCATCATCTGTGTCCAACCATGCATTTGACCATTTTCCAATAGTACTAGCAGCGTTTAACTACAAACTTACCATGGAGAGGAATTTTATGATTGGTGGCCATCTTTGACTACTACACCATGCTTTTCAATTCTAACAAGTGGGGCCTATGCTTTGGTATTTTAGACCATTGGTCTGTTATGTCCTAGTATGGGTGGACCATTCTCCGCAAATTTCCTAGATTGAAAGATCTCCTAACCATTTTAGCTAGAATTTTTCAGTCGAATAACTATCACTGTTGTACTTCATCTTAACTCTGTCCATAGGTCACAATTCCAAAGCCACATTGCAATTTGAGAAAGGCCAAACTTCATCTTAGCTGCCTGCCCATAGGTAATCCAAAGCCACATTGCAAGTTAAGAGGGGCCAAAACTCCATACTAAAAGGCCCACATCACATGTTAATGGCAACAGTACAATGCATGTTAAAAGTGAGAATTTTAGAAGACCAAAGACGAATGAGAAAACTCTCTCCCTCAAAGCATAAGAGGAAAAAGATATTATTTTTTGTATTTTTATATAGTATATATTGTAATGTATTTATAATTGAAAAATGAAGTTTCCAAAACTACTCAAACATGCCGCGATAGGTAGTTTCCAAAATTACTCAAACATGTGATGGTGGCATGTGGTGGTGGGTCCAACTCATGTCATGCGGCATATACGGAGGCCGCCCTGTCTTCTTCTCTCTTACTCCCCTCAAACTTAGCCATTGGAGAAAGCCACATTTTATTAAGATACTACAAAAATTAGCATCCTAGGACAAAGGCTTTACATCAATATCAGCAAACTACTGAGATAAAGTAACAAACTAAGTAAGAAGTAATCCCCAGATGACTTACTCATACAAATAGATTGTACAGTTCAATATGCTCTGCACGAGCATAAAAGATTAGATTAATCCATATGTAAAGAGCATTGAGATTGGCTCAGAATAAAAGAGTATAATGCAGAAAAATTCAAATATCCCAAAGAATAAATATCAATCAAGTGAGCCCAATAGTAGTAGAGACCATGGCCTTGTACTTGACTTCAGCATTGAATTTGGTCACTATTATGTATTCTTTAGTGAGAAGTAATCCCAAGATGACTTTCTCATACAAATAGATTGTACAGTTCAATATGCTCAGTGCGAGTATAAAAGATTAGATTAATCCATATGTAAAGAGCATTGAAATTGTCTCAAAATAAAAGAGTATAATGTAAAAAAGTTCAAATATCCCAAAGAATAAATATCAATCAAGTGAGCCCGGTAGTAGTGGAGACCATGGCCTTGTACTCAATTTTAGCATTGAATTTGGTCACTATTATGTATTTTTTGGCACACCAAAAAATTAAGTTTGCATCTATAAAAGTACAATAACTAGTGGTAATAATCGAGTGGAAGTACGAATGACCCAATCGACACATGAAAAAGCATAAAGATAAGATTAAACTGAGAAAGATGTGAACACCAACATTAAGACTCCCATATATATATATATATATATATATATATATATATATATATATATATATATATATATATATATCACAAAATTCTCTTGAGAGCCTAAAATGTGCAATCGTTGGCTTGTTCATTTACTAACAAGAAAATTTTAACTAAATATGACAAATCATTTTGGATTGGGTTAAGTATTATAATTCACCTACAATATTGTGACAAAACTTTAGATCTGGAAAAAAATAAAATGGAGCAGTAAGCTTCTTTTTATAAGTCATTAGAGTAGAGATAAAGTAGAGATAAATTTACTACTTTATATTTTAGCACAAATAAGAATCTTTTTCACATACTTAGACTGAAATAAAAAATATTATCATCAAAATATGTCATTTCAACACCAAGAAATAATGTAATGAAGTCCTTCATAACAAATTCTTATCCAAGCTGAAGAACAAGCTTGTCTTAATGAGGTCAATCACTAGTGACAATAATGTCGTCTACATTTAATAACAATAAAATCATTTTACAAGCAATATGACAAACAAAAGAAAAGAGTCAAATCAAGCCTAAGGTGTTTAATTAAAATTGTACACTAAAAATACGTTTTATTTCAAATTGTAAAACTAGAAGAAAAGGTTACCTGTTAAATAGTATAGACAAAGCTTGACTCAACCCTAAGATTGACCCTGCTAAGATTTTTGAATCTCAAATTATAGATTATCAATACAAAATATAGAGGAAAATTGAAACTAAAAAATACAAAGATTAAGGAGAGGTTTGAAGCACGTGTAACCACGTTGTCCTGAAAGCGTTATTTGTCCCTTCTTAAGGTACTTAAGACTACTAATAAGTTGCAAGCAAATTTCTTCCAGGACACGACAAACTTGTGTATGGTCTTGCGTTCAGCAAACATGAAAAAACCACTAGTAAAACTCTGTAAACACAATTTGCTGGTAGATGAAAACTAAAAGGAAAAAAACACAAATGGAAATAGAGATAGAGAAAGAAGATTGGTTCTGCTGGGTTAGACCATTGCACTGGTTTGGTTCGTATGGATCTTTTGGTTTTAACAATCTTAGGTTCATATAAGAACCCGCACTTGAAAGGAAAATACTAGGACTTGCTAGTTCAAACATTGAAGGATCGAATTTCTAGTGATGATCAAATGAACCAACCCAACCTTTTTTATATAGGTAAGGAAGCTGGGCATTTTGGTTAAGAGTCTTCAATACAATGGACTATTTCTGACTGTTGGAGAGAAACTAGTTGTTTTATAGTTTCTGACCATTTTTACATTAGGGAGATTAGTTGCATGCTTGCTGTTTAGACACAATGGCTAGTTGTTTCTGACTGTTAAGCTAGACATGTGTAACAGTTTTTGCATGGTTTGGGCTGTTACTGCATGAACAGTTATATCAAGCCTCTTAAACGGCTCCACAGCTCCTATATAAGGCAAAGAGGTCTCTATTAGACCTCTTCCCCATAATACTTCTCAATTGAACCTAGCTACCTAAACCATCTCCTTTACTCACGTACTCTCGCATCACGACTCGCACATGCCTCGCGTTGATTCACATAAGGTTGCGAGGGAGCGACCCATTTACGACATGATGGGCACATATGGAGTTCGTCATAGCACCTCTACTGCCACACTACCTCACGTGCCCACTCCCCCACACTGAGTTCGAGCCCAAGTTCATCTGCTTGCTTGTGCCGGTGCTCGTGCGCGCACATCGCTGGAACATGCAAGTCTCGGTACTTCTCTATCTCACCAATCAAATTATTAAGGTAGTCAATACCTTATTAATAAAGCTAATTTTTTCTTCTCTTCTATCCAATATGGGACTATTTATAAAGGTGAGAAAAATAATTATTTTTCATAAACAGTTGTATACTATATATATTTTTTATTTAAAATATTTTTAACTAAATATATTTCGTAACAATCCCCGCTTGGTTGAAAATAATTTTAAAAAGAAGACATCTATCAAACTATACACAACTCATATGCATAAAGAAATATATATATTTTTTTTTATTTGAATCTTTTGTTAATGTAAGTATCTCAAAGTCTTATAGGAATTTATGTAGCCATAGCTTTAAACCAATTATTCATAGATGATGGAACTGGAGATACCACACACATACTCACTTTGTATTATTTGAGTTCTTACAAATCTTACTTAGCACATTTAATAGCCATATACTTATCTTGTTTCATAAATGATCCGAGAGAAACTCTAACTCTCATGAGAGATGGCACCTCTACGTTCACATAGATGAAATCATTTCAGTATCTCCGTTAGTATTAAGACATTTGTCCTTTAGATTAGATTTCATTAAGAGTTTTAAGACTCAACCCTCTATATGTAACGACCAACACTACTCATCATGGATGAGGTTATCTATGGTTCTAGTGCTGAAACTTTTCACATGTCAGTAACTTGTTTTTATCCATTGAACCTAGTCTTAGAGATTTTTTAATTTTGGGATTGAGTTTCCATCACTAGTGAAACTTTGGTTGAAGAGTTTCAACCCCATCTCTCTAGATGTTGTCCTTACTACCTCTCTCGTTAGAGGTTTAGTAAAAGATCGGCCAAGTTATTGCTTGATTTCACATAGAAAATTACATTGATTCCATCATGAATCAATTGTGTCATAGTCATATCACAGACTTATATGTCTGGACTTTTCATTATATGTGCTGCTATACGCTCTAGCCAATGTGGCTTTATTATCATAATATAGTGAAATAGTCGGTATAAGATTTGTACAGAACATAATTTTTTATAGAAGATACCTAAGACACTCAACCCTTTACCTGTTGCAACTAGTGCTACGAAATCAGACTCAATAGTCAAGTGAGTTATGCATGTTTGTTTCTTGGATCCCTAAGATATAGCTACACCTTCTAGGGTGAAGACCCACCCTGTAGTGGACTTGTTGTCCCTTGCACTTGATATCTAACTCATATTGGTATACCCTTTTAATACGGTAAAAAATTTTGAGTAAAATAACCCTAAACCCTTGGTTGCTTTTAAGTAATCAAGAACTCTACCAATTGCATTCTAGTGTTACCACTAGGTTACTAGTAAACGTACTGAGTTTACTCATAGCATATGCAACATCTGGTCCAATACATTGCATAATATATATTAGACTACTTATCGCACTCGCATACTCAAATTGTGTAACTGCTTTTCCATTATTCTCATTTAGCTTGATCCTTGGATCAAATTGGGTTTTTCCTTCTTTTATTTTTAAATGGTTAAACTTATTTAATATCTTCTCAATCTAATGAGACTAACATAGTACACAACCCCTACTATGTTTCTTACTTTGATACCTAGGATAGTATCTACTTGTCTAAGATTCTTCATTTTGAATATGAAAGATAAAAACTTCTTTGTTTTAGTTACACATTTCATTTTAATACTTATTATTAATATATCATTAATCTACTGACAAATAATAGTTATATAGTTACCACGAACTTTAGAATATATGCATTTGTCAGCTACATTATGATAAAACCATAAGATAATATTTTGGAATCAAACTTGTCATGTCACTATTTGGGTGCTTATTTTAGTCTATTCAATGATTTAATTAGTTTACAAATTTTTTTCTAATTTTCTGACAAAATGAACCCTTCGGATTGTTCCATGTATACCTCCTTATTAAGGTCACCATTTAAGAAAACTGTTTGTATATTTATTTTGTGCATATGGAGATGATGTATGGATGCTAGTACAAATAAAATCATAATGGATGTTATTCTAACTGCAAGAGAATGTGTCGAAATAATTTATCTCTTCTTTTTGTTAAAACTCCTTAGCTACTAATTTAACTTTAAAGGTTTGGATATTCCCATCAGTATGATATTTCTTCATAAATACCAACTTACACCCTATTGGTTTGAAACCTAAAGTTAAGTCCATCAGTTTCCAAGTTAGGTTTAACACTATCTAGTCCATCTCATCATTAATAGCTTCATTTAAAAAAGCTAAGTCTTTAAAAAACATAGCCTTACTAAAGGTTTTAAGGTAATCTTCCATAAGTCATTACTATAGGTTTCTTCTAATGATATACTCTCTATTACCTTCTACAAGATAAAAAGAGATATGCTGAGAGTCTATATGTTTAAGGTCAAGACTCTTCTCTACCCTTACCATCTGACTCATACTGAGGTTCGTTTGGAGCTCCAACTTCTTGTTGAGCTTTACTCACAAGTTCATTTCTAAGAGTTTGGATTTCATTATCCTCTGACTCTAAGGATAGTGAGTTCTCAAAGAACTTGACATCTCTAGATTCTATGATAGTGTTAGATTCTAAGTTTAAGAGTTTATAGGTTTTGTTATTTTGTGTATATCCTACAAAGGTACACTTGATAGCTATGGGTCCTAACTTGATTATTTTAGGATCAGGTATTCTGCAATATGCGAGACACCCTCACACTTTAAAACACCCTAGGTTAAGGTTTCCTACTTTTCCATACCTCATATGGTAATGTTTTGGTTTTCTTAGACAGGATCCTATTTAGGATATGGCACACTACCAGTAATGCTTCACCCTATATACTTAGTGGCAACTTTGTTTATATTAACATTGAATATACTATCTTCACTAAGGTCATATTATTCATTTCTGCTACACCATTTTGATTATAGTGTGTAAGGTGCAGTGCATTGGTATACTAAGCCATGTTCTTCACGGAAGTTGAAGAATTCGCTTAAGTATTCTCCTCCTTTGTCACTACGGAGAATCTTTATTTCTTATTTAGTTGATTTTCTACTTCCGCTTTATATACCTTGAACATACCAAGCGCTTCATCTTTGTTTCTAAGTACGTATATATACATGTATCATGAGCAATCATTAATAAAGGTTATAAAGTATCTTCTACCTCCATGGGTAAGAATATCGGTCAATTCACAAATATCAATGTACACAAGATTTAAACTCGAGATGATCTCTCAACACTTGGAAATGATTTATTTGTCTTTTTGGACTATATACACACTTCACATTTATCGTTCTCATTTTCAGTGTATGAGATCAGGCCATTCTTAACCATGAATCTTAAGGTACTATAGTCTTTATTTGCTAATCTATCCATGCCACAATGCTACAAATTCAACCATATACATAGAAGTACTACTTTCATTCAAAGAAAACTTAATCATGTTATTATAAATATATCCCTTTTCGACAAAGTTTTCATTCTTTGACGGAATCAGCTTGCCCGATTTGTACACTACCTGTATCTTGGGTTTTTCCAAAAAATCCTCAAAAACTAAGTTCTACCTCATGTCTGGGACGTACAATGCATTGGTCAAGATCACCTTCTATCTAGAGATAAACACTAGTTCCGCGGTTCCTTTGCCCACAACCTTCGATCAACCTTCATTACCCATTTTGACTTCTTAACCATTAGTCACGTCTTCATAGGTTTTGAAGGTTGACCTGTCATAGCAGACATGAACTATGGCAGCTGTATTATACCACCAACTAAAGACTTTTTCTTAAATCATCTTGACCTCGCTGATCATGGCAACTATCTTATCTTCAACTATACTTTCTTCTTTCTTCGACTTGCGAAGTCGGCACACTCGAGCATAATGCCTCGGTTTTCTCATAAACATAGGAAGGGTCTTTAAACTTTTCGTTCTTTTTCTGTGACTTCTTAATTTTTTTCTTTATTGAGTTTTAGAGAATCTTCATTTTCGAAATTATTGTTTTGGGTCGTTTCCATTGCCTGTCGTTGGACAAGAAATTTTCATTTTAGTTTTCTTATCACAGCATTGTGGGATTCTTCCTCAATTCTCAAATGTTTTTTAAGTGTGTAGCCCTCAGTATTGTGCAACAACTTCTTCATTTAGTCTTTCCACATCGGGAGCGCAATTTTATGATTATAGCCCTAACTTTAAATGACTTAGGGAGATCAATTTTAAGGGCCTTGATTTTATTTACAATTAAGTACAATTCTTGAATTTGGGATAACAACAGTTTATTATCTACCATGGTAAAGTCAAAGTACCTGGCTACTAGGAACTTATTGGTATATTCTTCTTCAGCCTTGTATTTGAACTCTAGAGCGGTCCAAATTTCTTTGGCAAATATAGTTAGGGTGTACAGGTCATACAAATGGTTGGATAACACATTTAGGATTTGTCCACAGCACAACAGTTCATCTCCATCTCGTTTGTTAGATGTAACGACTTGTTCAGGTGTGTCCTTATTAGTTGCTTTAAGTAGTGGTTGTAGGTTTAGATCCAAGATGTAGTAAATGTACAATGTCATCAGTAAAAACTTTATCTTATCTTCTATTTTGTGAAGTTGGTTCCGTCGAACTGATGGAGTCGAATCAAATCCTAAGTTCATCAGTTTGATGGAGGATACACCTTCGATCTTCATTATAATAACAGTTTAAGAATGTTAAGATTTGTGAAACTCAAATTACAGATTAGCAATTACAAAAAACAAAGGGAAATTGAAAACTGAAAAATACAAAGATTAAGGATATAGGCTGAAGCACGTGTAACCATGCTGTCCTTAAAGCGTTATTCACCCCTCAAGGTACTTGAGACTGATGACAAGTTGCAGGCAAATAACTTTTAGGATACAGCGAGCTTGTGTGTGATCCTTGCATTCCGAAAACATGAAGGAACCACTGGTGGAACTCTATAAACACAGTTCCAAGAAGATGAAAACTAAAAGAAAAAATCCAAATGAAAAGAGAGATAAAGAAAGAAGATTGGTTCTATTAGGTTAGACCATTGCAAGGGTAGTTGACATTTTGGTCCAGAGTCATAAATATAATAGACTATTTCAGACTGTTGGAGAGAAACTAGCTATTTTTGGCAATTTCTAACCATTTTTTTTATGTGGGAGACTAGTTGCATGCTAGCTGTTTAGACATAGTGGCTAGTTGTTTCTAACTGCTGGGCTAGCCACATGTAGCAGTTTCTACCACACTGCCTCACATGCTCACACCCTTGTGTGCATGTGCTCATGCCTATGCGAACATTCAAGTCTCGGTACTCTTCTATCTCACCAATCAAAGTATTAAGGTAGTCAACACCTTATTAATAAAGCATATTTTTTCTTCTCTTCAATTCGATATGGGACTATTCACAAAGGTGAGAAAAAAAATCTTTTCCACAAATACTTATATACTATATACAGTATTTAAGATATTTGTAACCAAACATATTTAATAATAGACCCAATCTTAGTAGGTCAATGGGTCAACTTCACTACCAAGTCTCCTCTCTCTCTCTCTCTCTCTCTCTCTCTCTCTCTCTCTCTCATTTTCCTTCCTTTTTCTTTCCTCTCTTCTTCTTCTTTTCTCTTCTCTTTCTACTCTTCTCCCTTCCTTCCAACTTCATCGACCAAATGGATGCTAGAGCCAGTGACTTTGATAACTCACTAGGTATTTATTCTCTCTCTCTCTCTCTCTCTCTCTCTCTCTCTCTCTCTTGCATGGAGTTATGTGGAGATATAACTCATCGAGCAAATGGATGCTTAGCTGTAATCTACATGTTGCGTGGCCCCTGTGCCACTCGGTTGCCCAAATGTGTAGTACGATGTCTCTGTCTCTTCCTATCTAGCTTGAATCGCTCAGTAGTAGTGGTTGAAGAGGGAAGGAAAGCGACGCTGAAAAGGATTCTGGCGGGCAACCTTTTTTTCCTCTTCTACTCTTCATTTTCTTGTGAAATTTGCTCTTTTATATAATCGACCTGTTTGGGTCTTGTAACTAGCCTTTCATAAATAAATACGCAGTCTCCTTTCCATTTATTTTGACTTAATGTGAAAAATAGTTGTTACATACGTATGGTTGACTAACTGATAGTGTTTACATAGATTTATCGCATTCCACAGTCGTCGGAGGGCTCGTCCTTCCATGTCTTCCGAGATAATACATCCTGGGTCGGATAATTCTTGCAATCTTATATGGTCCTTCCCAATTTGGCTTAAAGACCTGAGGACCTAGGTCTCTATTATTTAGGATAACTCTCCTAAACACGAGGTCTCTGATGTGAAAAGGTCTATCCTTTACTTGAGAATTATAATACCGAGCCACCCTTTACTGATAAGCCACGAGGCAAAGTTGTGCCTGATTTTGACCCTCCAGCATGTTAAGCTAGGAAATTCATGGCTTCCTTATTTTGTTTTGGATGGAAATGTTTTGTTCGAAAATGAAGGTATTCTAATTTCTACCGGGATAATAGCTTCAGCACCAAAAGCAAGAGAGAATGAGGTCTCTCCTGTGGAGATCTAAATAGTTGTTCTATATGCCCATAGAACTTCTGGTAACATTTTAGGCCAGGTGCCTTTCCGTTCCTTAAGTTTGGTCTTCAAGTGATGCTTAATGATCTTGTTTACAGCCTCTACCTGCCCATTTTCCTGGGGATGATATGGCACAGTTAGGATATGTTGGATCTTCCACTCTTCACAAAACTCCTTAAATTTCATATTGTTGAATTGTTTCCCATTATTCGTGATAATTGTATGGGAAATTCCAAACCGACAAACAATAGACTTTCAAATAAACTTGGTGATTTGTTTCTCTATGATTGTTACCAGTGGTTCAACCTCCGCCCACTTGGTGAAGTAGTTTACTGCGACAATAAAAAATTGTACTTGCCCCTTCCCTTTACTGATGATGTCAATACCCCATTGAGCGAACAGCCAAGGCCCTGCTATGAGGGTAGACTTGTGGGAGGCCTGATGCGAAACTTCTATGAAATGTTGACACTTATCACAATTTTTGGAGAACTGGAATGCATCAGTCTTCATTGTGGGCCAGTAATATACTTGTCTGATCACCTTGTAAGCCATTGACCGACCTCCTGAATGGTTCCCGCACACTCCTCCGTGAATTTCTCCAACGACATAGTTAGCTTCAATAGGGTGCAGGCACTTCAGATGAGGTAGAGAGTACCCTCTTTTATATAGATTTATGTCCTTTAAGAAGTACTTTAGAGCGCGAAATTTCAAACTTCGAGCTTCCTTCTTCTTGTCAGGAAGTCGCCCGGTCTAGAGATATTAAATAATGTGATCCATCCAGCACGGAGTTTGATGGATCGACAATGCTTGTACAGCCTTAGTAGCCGTAATGCTAGGGGTCAGGTAAATGCTCAATGGGAATAGTACGAGCAAGATCGCCATCGGTCGCAGAGCTGAGTCTAGGCCAGAGAATCAGTCATTTTGTTGCTTTCTCTAGGGATCTAGATGAGCTCATACTTCTAAAATTCTTTAAGCAAATCTATGGATAGAGCTCGGTAGGCTATTATTTTCTCGTCTATGGCTTCAAACTCATTGGTGATTTGGTTGACTACGAGTTGAGAATAGCTGTGTTTTTTTACACCGAACACCCCTATTGCTCTAGCCAAACTGAGTCCCGCTAAAAGAGCTTCATACTCAGCTTCGTTATTTAAGGCTAAAAGGCTAAAACGAAGTGTATATCGAACTTCGAATTGTTAGGGGCGATCAGAATTAAGCCTGCCCCACTACCCAGAGAACAAGCATAGCCGTCAACAAATAAAGACCACATCGGTGGCCCTGAAGAACATGGCTCTGATGATGATGCTACTTCTACAGGTGGTGAGGGCTCTAGAGTTGCCTAGGAAGCGGAATATACGAATTTTGCGATAAAATCAGCAGCAGGTTACCCTTTTATGGTTGTTCGAAGATAAAATTTGATGTCATGCTCACTCAATTCGATGACCCATTTTGTTAACCTTCCAGAAGTCTCAGGTTTCTACAAGACCTGCTTCATGGGTTGATCTGTGGGGACCACTATGGTGTGTGTCTAGAATTATGGTCGGAGCTTCCTAGCCGAAGTGATTAGATCCAGTGCCAACTTCTCAATTTCTGGATAACGAGTCTTAGCATATATCATTGCACAGCTAACATAATAATTGGCTTTTGAATGCCGTTATCATTTCTTATTAATGCAACGCTAACGGCTGTAATAGATACAACTAAATATAAAATTAATTCTTCCTTAGGAAGAGGTTTTGAAAGTACCGGAGGGGCTCCCATGTACTCCTTGAGCTGAACAAACGCTTGCTTGCAGTCATCTGTCCACTGGAATGTGGCCTGGGTCCCTCTCAACAGTTTGAAGAATGGCAAGCACTTATCCGACGCCCTTGAAATGAATCGATTGAGGGACGCGACTTTACCAGCAAGTCGCTGTATATCCGTGACAATTTTTGGGGACTTCATGTCGAGGAGGGCTTGGATATTCTCCAAATTTGCTTTAATTCCGCGATGTCCCACCATGAATTTGAGGAATTTTTTGGAGGCTACGCCAAAGGCACATTTCGTTGGGTTGAGTTTCATCTTATGTTGCCACAGTATCTAAAATATTTCGCGGAGGTTAAACAAGTGATCTTCTACCTTGACGCTCTTAACGAGCATATCATCAACATAAACCTCCATATTCCTGCCAATCTGGTTTGTAAACATTTTGTTTACGAGCCTTTAGTACTTAGCACCTGTATTTTTAAGGCCAAAAGGTATGACCTTGTAATAGTATAATCCCTTGTCCGTGATGAATGACGTCTTCTCACGATCTGGTGGGTGCATTGAAATCTGGTTGTAGCCATGAATATGCATCCATGAAGCTGAAGAGAGCGTATCCGGCTGTGGCATCTATGAGTTGATCTTCTCGGTGTAGAAAAACTGACTTTGGGGCACTGCCTTATTCAAATCGATGTAGTCAACGCATATGCGCCACTTGTCATTGGCCTTTTTTACAAGAACTACATTCGCCACCCACTCTGGATAGTGAACTTCTTCTTCAATGAATCCAGCTTTCAGTAGTTTGTTGACTTCTTCTTTTGTCGCCTCTTGCCTTTCCTAATTAAAGGGGTGTCGCCTTTGCAAAACAGGCTTGAACTTTAGGTCCACTTTCAGACGATGGCCATCACATCAGGGTCAATTCCAGGCATGTCCTTGTGGGACCATGCAAAAATATCTCGGTGCTCTATAAAAAATTCTGCGAAACGCATCTGAGTGTCAATGTCCAGAGTTGACCCTATCTGCACCTGCTTTGATGGGTCCTCGGTTGAAATTTGGATCGAGACCTAGGTCCTCTGCGGGCGCACCTCTCCTGATATCTCCTTCTCTTGGATCCAGGAGTGGTCTGTCTTCTTTGCTAGGGTGCTTTCAGTGTCATTATTGGGGTGACATGCTTCGCCTTCTCCTTCCTTAGAACTATCTCTTAACATAACCGTGCTTCTGCTTGACTTCCTCTAACCACTCTAACTCCATTGGGAGTGGGGAACTTGAAACAATGATAGCAAGGGGCAAGGACTGCCCTGAGGTTAGTCATAAATGGATGACATAGGATTGCATTATAGGTCGATTTATGATCTACGACCAGAAAGTTCACCATGATATTAATTTTGTTGGGGGACACTCCGAAGATCACGGGAAGGTCAATGCTTCGTTATGGCTCGACAACTTTCCCCTCTGAATCCAACCAACAGGGTCTCAACGGGCTTAAGCTTACTTCTTGGCAGGTTTATGGCGTCATAAGTCGACATATATAGGATGTCTGTTGAGCTTCCTGTATCCAGCATTATCCAATGTGTTTTGTAATTTGAATTCTCGGTGCTATCACGATCGAAATATCTTGAGGGAAATAGATTCCCTTTGCGTCTTCTTCCGAAAAAGAAATGATTTGGTTTTCCAGTCTGGGTTGCTTTCTAAGTCTTGACGTTGAGAAACTTGCTAAGGGGATTCCTGTGATTTTTAAGTGTGAGCCTTACGGGCATTTTTGGAATCTCCTCCACTCCCTGGACCCTCGAAATGGGTGTGGATCTCACCTATGGGCTCGAAGGGTTCAGCGTGTGCTACATTCTAGCTGCCTTTCCACTGTTGTGACTTCTCCTATTGTGGTCGGTCTTGTCGACGAGGAGATATTTCACATTCCCTGGAAGAACGATCCCTCCGATCAACATATGTTCGAAGATGTCCCCGTCGAATCAACGCTTCAATCTCGTCTGCAAGGGCCACGCAATCCGTCGTATTATGGCCATGGTCCTAATAGAACTCGCAGTATTTACGCCTGTCCCTTTTACTTGGGTCTATCCTCAGTGTAGGTTGTCAGGTCGTGTACTTTTGGTCTTTTATGTGCATAAAGACCTCTCTCGTAGCATTGAGGATGGGGGGGCCCTCCTTTGTGATCGGTCTCGTCGGTCATCCCTCCGCCTTTGCTTGTCAGCTGAGGATGTTTCCTTAGACTTCTTTTTCTTGTTGCTGGGGCCTGCCTCCGCCTCACGCCTCACTCTTGCCCCCTCCTCGGCGTTTATATATTTTTGTGCCTTGGCCTGCAGCTCGGCCATCGTCTTAAGACTAGACTAATTAAGAGCAAAGCGAAACTCCTTGTTTCTAACTCCTTTGAAGAGTGTGGTTAAACCGACTTCATCTGTGTAGCCCTCAGTTTTGACTGATTCGGAAGTAAAGTGAACCATGAAATCCTTCAGTGATTCATTCGACCTTTGTTTTATCGTGGCCAAGTATGCTGCCGGCTTTTTCATCTTTCTGCTACCAAGGAACTGGGATATGAATAATGTGCATAATTCAGAGAAAGAGCTAATCCTCCTGTGCTTTTTTAGTGTGAGCCTTACGGGCATTATTTTCTGAGTTGTGGCCCATCGGATGAGTGGATGGAGTTGATTTTTGCATGAGGTAACCCTCATGGTCGGGCCAACCTATTCAAAAGGATGATTATGGAAGACAAATGATCAGTTAGGAGTTATCTGCTGGGTGGACATTAATTTCTCATTCAATCGAGATGTAAGCATTTCTCCCACTAACAACATAGCCCATATGTATACAACGGTTTGCCCATTCTTCATAATTATGAGGTGGGCTACTTGTGCTGACTGGAAAAAAAATTGTACAACGACATCATTGTAATTAACGCCTAATGAATAAATGTGTTGCATGGTTCATATTGCATGGAAATAATATATGGAACATTTTTCATTGGCATTGAGATAGAACTTTCATTCTTGGCCGTTAGGTGGATCAGATTCTTCCGTTCAGTGGGAATGATAATTACAACAATATTATGATGTTTCAATGTGTGACTCGTCTATAACGCTTGCCAATAGATGAACGGTTTGCATCTCCATTTACGTGACAGGCACAACCCCAAGCTAGAGAAATGCTAATTGGGAATGTGAACTTTACACATTGCTCATGATATACCGTTGAAACCACTCATCATCATTGCCCAACCATGCATTTGACCATTTTCCAAAAGTATTAGCAGCATTTAACTACAAACTTATTACGGAGAGGAATTTTATGATGGGCGGCCTTCTTTGACCATTACACCATGTATACTTTTCAATTCTAACAAATGGGCCCTACGGTTTGGTGATTTATACCATACCATTGGTCTGTTATGTCTTAGTTTAGATGGACCATTCTCCACAAATTTCCTAGATTGGAAGATTCTCCTAATGAATCTTTTAGAATTTTTCAGTTGAATAGCGATCATTGTTGTACTTCATCTTAACTGTCTGTCCATAGGTCACGAATCCAAAGTTACATTGCAAGTTAAGAAGGGCCAAACTTCATCTTAATTGTCTGTCTATAGTGTTGGGTGCGTTTCACACAAGCCTGAGGATCTCGCCCCCCCAATGCACTAGAATTGTGCACTAAGATAATGCAATTATCAAGAGTAAACAAACAACCACACGATACAAGGAGTTTTTACGTGGAAAACCCTCAAAAGAGGTAAAAAACCACGGAACCTAGTCCAGATCAACAATCCACTATCTCAGAGAACTGTTACAACCGATCACAAGCACACACCGCTTGGATCAAACCTTCTTCACCCACACAGGGATGGATAACAATGAAAGGACAAGAAAACTGAGAGATCTCACCTGAGCACGAGGACGTTGAAGAGCCGAGACGTCGTTGCACCGGGAATCACCTTCTCGAGCAATGCCTCCTCTACCAACAAGCTTCCTCTCCCTCTTTCTCTTCCTTTCTTTCTCTTTTTCTTTGTCTCTCACCTAGGACGTGTAGAACAACTTGTGGGAATCACAAAACCCGAATTAGAGCTCCATATTTATTGATTTGCAAGAGTCCTAGCCCGATTTGAAAACTGCAAGTAGCAGTCCGCTGCACACCTCTGATCGGTCGGCCAAAACCGCCGGTCAGTCGAACCCACCAAACTAAGTCCAGAGAGAAAACTCTATGTTGAAACACACAGCCCGACCTATCTGCCTGACTGGTCGGCCTTCACAAAAAATGTCAAGTGCATATTGTATTTCAGGCAGTTTGTCTGGTCGGTCGGCCCGGTGCACCGACCGGTCGGACAGCAAAGAAACTACTCTCTCTCTCCTCTGTTTAATGAGGAGGAAAACGCCAACAAATCTCCTCCTTTTCCGACTCAGGAGGAGTTCATCGTCTTCAAGCTAGCCCGGCTTCTACAAGCCTCACATTTTCCCTTGAGCAGAGCCTTGGTCATCATGTCTCACCCGTTATCAGTCCGTGTGGACCTTCTCAAGCTGTAACACCTTCTGTTCCAAAGTATCCCTGATCCAGTGATACCGTATCTCTATGTGCTTCGACTTGGAATGCTGACTTGAATTCTTGCTCAAGTGTATCGCACTTTGGCTATCACAATAGACCACGTGCTTCTCCTGCTTCAGGCTAAGTTCCTGTAGGAACCTCTTCATCCAAAGCATCTCTTTGCATGCTTCGGTGACTGCAATGTATTCGGCCTCTGTCGTCGACAGTGCTACGACCTTCTGTAGCTTACTCTGCCAAGAAACCGCTCCCCCAGCAAACGTGAACATGAAACCCGGTGTGGACTTCCTGGAATCTATGTCACCTGCCATATCTGCATCTGTGTAACTCTCTAACACAGGCTTCCCGTCACCATAGCATAGGCTCAACCTAGATGAGCCTCTCAGATACCGTAGTATCCACTTCACCGCTGCCCAATGTTCTTTGCCAGGATTGGCAAGATACCGGCTGACAACACCAACCGCATATGCTATGTCTGGGCGCGTACACACCATAACATACATTAAACTTCCTATAGCCGAGGCGTGGGTATCTTCTGCATCTCTTCCACCTCTGCCTTCGTTTTGGGACATTGCTTGTCGCTAAATTTGAAGTGACCATCCAGTGGAGTACTGACCGGCTTCGCTGCATTCATATTAAACCGCTCTAGAACTTTCTCAATATACCTCTGCTGTGACAACCAAAGCCTTCTGCTGCTTATGTTACGGGTCATCTCCATTCCTAGGATCTGTCTGGTCGGGCCCAAGTCTTTTATCACAAACGACTTGCCCAACTCCTGTTTCAGCCTGTCAATCTTCTTGATATCCTTTCCCATGATGAGTGTGTCATCAACATATAAGAGCAGAACTAAGAAATCACCATCTGAGAACCTGTGAGTGAACACACAGTGGTCCGACTCTGTGTTATTATACCCATGTGTCAACATGAACGAGTCAAACTTCTTGTACCATTGCCTAGGAGATGGTTTCAGCCCATACAAGCTCTTTCTAAGCCTACACACCATATGCTCTTTGCCCTTAACTTCGAACCCCTTTGGTTGTCGCATATAGATCTCTTCTTCCAGGTCACCATGGAGGAAGGCAGTTTTAACATCTAACTGCTCTATCTCCAGATCCATGCTAGCCGCCAACCTAAGCAACATCCGTATGGATGTCATCTTCACCACTGGTGAGAATATCTCATCGAAGTCTATTCCTTTCCTCTGACCAAAACCTTTCACCACGAGTCTGGCCTTGTACCTTGTTTATGAATTCTTCTGCTCAATCATCTTTCTGAACACCCACTTGTTGCTCAGAGCTTTCTTGCCCCGTAGAAAATTTTATCATGTCATATGTGTGGTTCTTATACAAGGATTCCATCTCCTCTTGCATAGCTTTCAACCACTCCCCCTTATGCTCGTCGGCTAGAGCCTCAGAATAATCTTCTGGCTCTCCCCCATCAGTAAGCATAATGTACTCATGCAGCGAGTACTTCTTGGACGGGTGCCTGTCCCTATATGTTCTCCTCACCTGTGGCTCAACAGGTGGATCAAGTGGGGGCTACTCCCCCTGTCCATCTCCTGTAGGAACTCCCTCGTCCTCTGCACCTTGCTGTACTCCCCCGTCATCAGGCACCACGGGAGGAATAGTAGGATCCAAATCTTCCAGCTCATCTAAACTGGGCTGGGTCTTCTCTGGCTTTCCAATGTCTTCTATACACTGATCTTCAATGAAAACCACATCTCTGCTCCTAACGAGCTTCTTCTCTGTCGGATCCCACAACCTGAAGCCAAATTTCTCATCACCGTACCCCAGGAACACATACTGTCTAATCTTCGTATCGAGCTTGGACCTCTCGTCCTTTGGTACGTGAACGGATGCCCTGCATCCAAATACCCTAAGATGACTATACGAAGGATCACGTCCAATCCACACCTTCTTAGGTACTTCTCCATTCAAAGGGGCTGATGGAGACCTGTTTATCAGATACACTGCTGTGTGCATTGCTTCTCCCCAGAACATCTTGGGCAACTTCGCATGGGATAACATGCACCTGATTCTCTCTATAATGGTGCGATTCATATGCTCAGAGACACCATTGTGCTGGGGGGTCTTGGGTACCGTCTGTTCATGCCGTATACCTAGGGACTTGCAATACTCATGGAAGTCACCAATGTATTCACCACCATTGTCAGTGCGAATGCACTTCAATGATCTACCTGTCTCCCTCTCGACCATGGCATGAAAAATTTTAAACACACCAAAGACCTCGTCTTTGGATTTCAAAGCATAAACCCAAACCTTCCTAGATGCATCATCTATAAAAGTAACAAAGTACAATGCCCCACCCAAGGTTTTTGTCCTCATAGGACCACAAACATCAGAATAAACCAAATCTAATGGATGCACTTTCTTAACATGAGAAGCAGTTTTTACAAATGAAACCCTATTCTGTTTCCCTGATAAACAATCAATACAGGTTTTAAGAGGTGTACCTGTCAACTCTAGAAGGAGGTGCTTCTTCGCTAGTAGCTGAAGCCCTTTCTCACTCATGTGGCCGAGCCGTCTGTGCCACATGTCTATTACTGAATCTTCTGTTACGTTCAACTCACCCTTGCATATACTAACACATGTCTTGTATAGAGTGCAACACATCTTTCCTCTCGCTGCGATCATCGAACCCTTTATGAGCTTCCATTGCCCACCAACAAACCGACTCTCATAGCTGGCTACATCCAACCTTCCTGTCGACATCAAGTTGAGGCGAAGGTCTGGAATATGTCTCACATCTTTTAGAACCAATGTACAGCCTATATCGGTCCTCACACAAATATCACCAACTCCCACAATTTGGGACACTCTAGAGTTCTCCATCTTCACTGTACCATAGCTGCCTTGCTTGTAACTTGTGAAGAAATCCCTTCGTGGAGTTGCATGAAACGACGGTCCCGAATCGACCACCCAGTCAGTGTCCAGATTCGCAGCCGTGAGACAAACATCACGATCTGCTGAGAGAATGACTACAATGTCACCATCAAAGGCGACCGAGGTAGAATCCAATTCATCATCTTTTTCCTTCCCTTTTCCTTTCTGATCATTTTTCTTGCGACATTCACTTTTGTAATGGCCCTTCTTGCCACAGCTTCAACATTCAATATCTTTCCTGACACTAGACTTGCCTCTAGATTTCTCTCGGGCTTTTCCGCCCTTTCTGTTCTTTCCTCTCCCCCGATCCTGTGTCACAAGGGCCTCTTGCTGAGTAGACCCTTGAAACTTCCTCCTTGTCTCTTCATTAAAGAGACAACCTGTTACGTGTTCTATGGATATCTTTCCGCCTGGTGCAGAGTTACTTAGAGACACCATCAATGTCTCCCAACTATCAGGCAATGAGCTAAGCAATAGCAAAGCCTGTAGTTCATCGTCCAGGACCATCTTCATAGTGGAGAGTTAGTTCACAATGTTGCTGACTTCATTCATGTGCTCAGCCACAGAACCATTATCCTTGAACTTGAGATTTACAAGTCTTCTAATCAGAAATATCTTGTTGCCGGCTGTCTTCCTCTCATACAGCCCTTGCAATTTCTGCTATAGGCTAGCGGCTGAGGTCTCTGTAGACACATGGTGGAAAATCGAATCATCCAACCATTGTCTAATAAATCCCACCGCCTTCCGGTCTAACTTCTTCCAATCATCATCTGACGTATCCTTCGTTTTCGCTGATTCGCCTAGAATTGGAGCATACAAGTCCTTGCAATAAAGTAAGTCCTCCATCTTAGCCTTCCATATGGTCCAGTTGGATCCATTAAGACTAATCATCCTTGATGAGACACCTTCCATAATTCAAAATCAATCCCACTTCCTGTTCAATCAACCTGAAGGCTCTGATACCACTTTGTTGGGTGCGTTTCACACAAGCCTGAGGATCTCGCCCCCCAATGCACTAGAATTGTGGACTAAGATAATGTAATTATCAAGAGTAAACAAACAACTACACGATACAAGGAGTTTTTACGTGGAAAACCCTCAAAAGAGGTAAAAAACCACGGGACCTAATCCAGATCAACAATCCACTATCTCAGAGAACTGTTACAACCGATCACAAGCACACACCTCTTGGATCAAACCTTCTTCACCCACACAGGGATGGATAACAATGAAAGGATAAGAAAACTGAGAGATCTCACCCGAGCACGAGGACGTTGAAGAGCCGAGACGTCGTTGCACCGGGAATCACCTTCTCGAGCAATGCCTCCTCTACCAATAGGCTTCCTCTCCCTCTTTCTCTTCCTTTCTTTCTCTTTTTCTTTGTCTCTCACCTAGGACGTGTAAAACAACTTGTGGGAATCACAAAACCCGAATTAGAGCTCGATATTTATTGATTTGCAAGAGTCCTAGCCCGATTTGGAAATTGCAGTAGCAGCCCGCGCACACCTCTGACCGGTCGGCCAAAACCACCGGTCAGTCAGACCCACCAAACTAAGTCCAGAGAGAAAACTCTGTGTTGAAACACACAGCCCGACCTGTCAAATTTATCACGGATCATTACTTATTCACAAAACAGGTTAAAATTCTCGTTAATTAGGAATTTTACACATAATATGCAATACTATATGTTATGAGTTAATTTGGGATACCCCACGATTGCTTGGTTAAAGCTACGCACGAGTATAGACTGACATTCTCTATCTCTGCGCTCGAGCACTCAAACGTTCGGATTGACTGCGCTCGTATTCTGCTATACTCGGTTACTTATTAAGCTTAAGCGATCAGCATGCCTTAATACCTAAATTAACCTCTTTAGACTTAAGCGGTTAGCATCCCTCAAGTTTTTTTATCGCGCTTGAGTTGTCGTCTATCTCTACTACCTGCGATCGGCTTCGAACGAGCGGACTTACTAGTTGATTATACCGACCGAGCGTTACTCCCCGAGCAATCAGGGCTTTATCACGTACTCTGTAAGTCATGGGATTCACCTCTTCACCAAATAGGAGAGATATCCGCATTGCGCAGATAATCTCGCTAATGCCTCCAAGGCAATCATGGATCTAGCCATGATATGTGACCCATCCTGTGTATGAGGAAAGATCTTGACAGAATCAGAATCAAAATCCTACTCAAATACGGTAATGATATAATTATAAATACCCTTCAATGCCACACTTCAAGGTATGCATACAGAAATACTAAAATTCATTCCTCTTTGGTGATTATCCTACTTCCACTAACTTAGGCATCGGAGGGCCATCAGCCGGAACCACCGGCAGCTATCTTAACCCTTGGTGGTGTTTGGAGGTTCCAGTTCATAGATCTTTCTCATTATCCATCAATTTGACAGCAAAGATTCAAGTTGGTCCCTGATCAACATTTGGTGACGAGATTTAACGTCAACATTATACTTTCAAAGCCACTTCAGAAAAATTTGGAGCGTTACATAAAGTAACTAGTGGTAAAGATCATGTGGAAGTACAAATGGCCCAATCGGCATATGAAAAGTACAAAGAAAAGAGTAGACTGAGAGAGGATGTGAACACCAACATTAAAAGTCCCAGATATATATATCATAGAATTCTCTTAAAAGCTTAAAAATGTACAACCGTTGGATTTTTCATTTACTAACAAGCAAAATTAACCTAATATATATGACAAATTAGTATCGGTCAGGTTAGGTATTGCAATGTGCCTACAATGCTATGATAAAACTTTGGATCTGGAAAAAGATAAAATGGAGCAGTAAACTTCTTTTTGTAAGCCATAAGAGTAGAGATAAATTTACTCCTCTATATTTGAGCATAAATTAGAAGCTCATTCACATACTTAGACTGAAATAAGAAAATATTATCATCAAAATATGTCATTTCTACACTAAGAAATAATGTAATGAACTTAAGTTCTTTATAACAAATTCTTATCCAAGCTGAAGAACAAGTCAGTTTTCATGAGGTGAATCACCAATGATAATAATATCGTCTACATTTAAAAAATGACAAACGAAAGAAAAGAGTCAACCATGCCGTAGAATAAATAGGAGTTAAATTTGTCAAACCAAGCTTAGGGTGCTTAATTAAGACCATACACTATAATACAGTTTATTTCAAATCGTAAAACAGAGCGCTAAGACCAACCCAATCTCACTAGATCAGTGGGTCAACTTGTCTATCAAGTCTCCTCTCTCTCTCTCTCTCACATTCATTTTTCATCTTTTTTCTTTCCTCTCTTCTTCTTCTTTTCGCCTTGTTAAAACTAGAAAATGTTATAGGGACATTTTCTGGGTATTATTACTCTGAAATTCTGAGTAATAGAAACATTCATAAACAATCACAAATATTCACAAGAGTACACAAGAGAAAGATATCGCGAGACACATTTTTATTCTAGAGATTCTGAGATCTTGTACATTCCAGGTCGTGATCTAGCACGAACCCTTAATTACATCGAATGGTCGACGACCCTTGATTAAAAGGCAAAAGACTAATTCAACGGAGACTATGGTCTTTAAGTTCACAGTCATAGAGACCGATGCATTTTTTGTATGAAATGATCCTCCTTTTCATACGAGACAGATGTCTATGTCCCATGTTTTGACTGAAAATCTAGGCTAAGACTGTCAGGGTTCTTAACTAAGGGGTATGACTATGGGCTTGCGCTTGTCATTTTGGACGGGTGACCAGGGGAAGACCGATCTGGAGTTGTATGTACTTGAGCAGCCCAACCAATGGATGTCGTTTTGATGGGTAAGGCATTGACTGTTTTCAAGGTATCAATCTGTAACAAGTATTGTCTGACAGTTTGAAACTCCTTGGTCTGGTTTATCATGGTAACCATGGTCCCATTTGACTCATTGAAACCTTAATCTTGGCTGATATTTGAGAAATGCATTGCTACGGAATTGATTTTTTGTATTTATATCGTATTCTAAAGCCTGACAGTTCGGTTATGCATCATTCTATTGTTTGGTGCTGAATTAGATACTTAACGTTGCTCATGGAAGCGCGCAGGTGCGCAAAATCGAGGAATATGGTAATAAATCATAAAAATGGACACAATAATGTGAAACAAAGATCAGAACTCTTCTTGTGCATACCTTATAGGCCATGCGCATGTCTTTGAGTGCGTGTCCATGCCTTGGAGGTATGCGCGTGGGAAACTTAGAGGTGTGTCACAAGTCTTGATAGAAGTCTTTCAAAATTCCTTGGAAATGTTGATCGAAAGGACTTTTAAGGCATGCGGGGACACCTTGGGTATTCTCACGCGGTGTTACGTCAATTTTTGTTAATGTGTGGGTATGCGCACGGCATACTAGGCATCCGCATAGGCATTTAAGGCCTATGCGGGCACGCAAGTGTTGTCATGCTAGTTTTTCTCACGAGGAGTCATGCACACGGCTTCTCGTATATGCGCATGGGTTTTTTAAGCATGCGCACGGGTCTTTTCAAACTTAAATGAAGAAATAACTCCAATGGACATGTATGAGGAGCTAGTATGTCGGAATGACGTAGCTCCTACGGGGACTTTGAAGATGGGTTTTGAGTTTTGGCAAAGGCTTCCAGTGAGGGATTTGATGAGAGCTTGGGAATGCCCTAACTATTCTGGCACGTAGTTCGAGTCAGAATCGTCTCTCTTGTCATAGGGACGCATCGGGGTATTTATAAGTGAAATAACCCAACCAACTATCATGCGCATGCCTCAAACTGCTTGCGCATGCCAAAATGAAGCATACGCATACCATTGGGGTATGCGAAAGCAATGATCGAGTGAACATCATGTGCACATGCCCTCAGACTTGTATGCGCATGCCATTAAGGTGTGCGCAAGTGGCCCCAAAAAATGGTTTACTTGAAACTTGCTCGCAGTCAAGGGATGCGTGCACATGCCCTTGGGAATTCACGCACATTCCCTCAGGTGTTTGTGCATACCTCTAGGTTCATGCGCATACACTAAAGTGTGTTTTTTCCCCTTTTTTTGCTTATTTTTCTTGATTTGATCCGCTTCTTTCGTCTTATTTTTGTATGTTTTCTATATTATGAACATTTGTGGGCCCAATGCTCCTCTCTTTCTCCTCTTATCCCTTCCTTCCAACTTCATCCAGCAAACGAATGTTAGAGTCTGTGACTCACTGACTCACTGACTCACTAGGTATCTATTCTGTCTATGTCTATTTCTCTCTCAATATTCACTTGCTTTTCCTCTGGATCGATTTTTGTCCCTCTCTGAATGTTATATTCTCTTTTTCCAGTGTCGAGAGGATATCTTATATCTTTCATGGCCTTGTTATAGGTTCTGGAGTTTTACTTGAGAAAAACTTTACTATTGGACGAGTCACGCATGAGTCTTCGAACGCTTCTCTTTCCTTACATGCTATGTACCTCTAGAGATCGAATTATGGTTAGGCGGCCCACGTATCATGCAGTTTAGGTTTTGATGCAAAGAAGATCGAGATCACGCGGTGGTTCTCTCGATTGAAGATAGTGAAGACGATAACGATGGAATCTTGCTTGACGGTCCTTTCATTCTAAAGCTCCTAGATAGCCTAGATGGATCTCATGAATCTTTTAAGCTCCACAAATGGAGTTCTAGCAGTGTTTTGGCGTTGGCTTCTTGGGTTTGGAGGATATAGTTGTCACATGTTATTTGCAAAGAAAGTGATGGAAATCGCATTCGAATTGGCTTTGAAGGATATGATTTATTGTTTGGAAAGTTGTAGGGTTTGATGGATGAACGAGTAGGATTTGATGGTTGATAAACAAATGAATGAAATGAGATCAACATCCAATTAATGATTTCCTGAATTATAGGAGAAGTTCCGTTTGTTAAGGCTAGCTATTTGTGGAAGCCTTTCGACAACCTTCTACTTTAAGAACCTAGGTGGGGTCTACTATGATATTTGAGAGAAATCCAATACGTCCATTAAATTTGCTAAATCGATCTAAGGCAGATCTATAACTCAAGTGGGTTGCATGGTAAAAAAGAACCAGTGGGGGATGGCTGTCATTGAAAACCTATCCGACAACTGATGAAGGGTCTAGATTACCCTAGTGGGTCCTAGTATGATGGATGGGAAGAGAGATAGTTACAAAGGGAGAGGGGGTTGGGTTTCCTTCTCTAGTGTACTGCAATGTGAGTTGCATGACAACACATGTTGCCTTATTTTTTTTTATACACATAGGTTAGTGGGGCCCACTCAGGTAAGGAAGATCTACACCATCCATTTAACTCGATAGTTTGAAATAGGGCGTGGTCCAAAATTGAGACGAATTAGAGGGTCAAGTCGGCCACACTAATGAGGTGATCTAAAAGCTCAGGACGAATAAGAGGTTGATGATTCACTTGCACTTGAGGATGGTTGGATTGTAACTTCAACAGTTAATTTAACTTATGCATGGACAATGATTAAGATGAACGAGTCAGATTTACATATGGATGCGTACATAAACGAAGATCCCAAGGTTGGTTTACTATGATCGCATAGTCTGAAAGATATTTTTTTAAAGTAAAGTGGATGGTCAGAAGAATTTTCTAGTAATGAATAGTTAATTTAATACCTAGTTCGATGACTGGTCGAGTATATAGAAGTATTTCTGAGTTTCGAAGATTGTTATGAAGTGTAGTAGTCTAAGTATGTAAGTGTGTGCAAGTCAAAGTAACATTCTCCTAGAAGCATGAATTCACATTGGGATGTGCATTAAGGTAAGTACCCATATACCTACACAAGCGTGAAAATTTTTCAAGGTGTTACACTGAGGAGAGCTTGAACCCTCTGAACTCAAGTGCTACAACCTAGCTAGCAATTAGATGATGGAGAAAAAGGAATTTGACTATAATAAGCCCACCGGTTTGAACTATGGCATGATACTTAAGTTCCGCTAGAAATTGTCAGTTTAGATAGAACATCCAATATTCAGAGTCAAACCACTACAAGGGGTTTATGGGCAAGGCTCATCATGATCCGCCTACCGAAACCTAATGATACATCAAATCCATAAAGCTCATGGGGTAACTACTCTAAATCCATGTAGGGGGGGGGGGGGGGGGGGGGGGGGGGGACCGTCTACCTTATAAGATAATTACTCTGAATCCACGGAGCTCTCTGAAATCCTCACCGAAGCTTCCTCGAATCGACGAGGGAAAGATATCGAATTCACTAGAAGAGAACGACAAAAGTCGAATTTGATTAATTATAATACAAAAGTTAACCCTAGGAATCATCTAAAACATGTTTAAATACTCCAGCAACCCCTAATTACAAAAGTAGAAAGAGTCCTAATAAAAATGAAAAGTAACAAAATTTTCGCATAGGAAATTGTGGACTCTGGGATCCCCATTTGTGTAAGGCGTGAGTTGTCACTTTCTATAGGTTTGCCTCTTTCGAGGGCTTTTTGTGCTCTTGTGGTGTATTTGAAGAGAGTTTGTGTAAGATTGGAGTCACCACTAGCCAATTACTTCAAATATAAAGTAAGCTAGACCCTATAGAAATGTTAGAGAAAGGAATCCAAAGATACATTCCTCTAAAATGACTCATTGATCTACCGTCAGAGATTTGAGGTAAGGGACCACGGTTACAGAGTAGGAAGGTGTTAGCTAGGCACCCACTCTACCCATATGAGTGTACAATCTCTACTTCATAGAATCTAACTAATCTTTTTAAGATCAATTCTCGTATATTCTCATAAAAGATATGCTATGTGATGCTATATAGATGTGGGTCTCTGATCAATAAGAGTTTCTGATGAGCAGGTTTCGATTAAATCGGCAAGCCGCAGAGCATACGCTCGAACTGAAAGGTACTATGAAAGATTTATATAACAGAGTGTTTGATCAGTCAGAGTTTCTGATAGGCAAGATCCAATCAAATTGAACTTAGGTGATCATATAGTTTTATAACTTAAGGTTGAAAAAATCACTTCTACTCCTAAGGTACTATAGTGGGAGTCAGTAGGCAATAGATATATAAAATTAGGCTAGGTAAAGAAAGATAATCTAAAAGATAAACTCTTGTGTTTGGCATAGGGCGTCAAGCTCTTCTTCGATTGCTCCTTTTATAGCTTATCAAGGTGGTGAAACCCTTGGTGGGGTTTGCTTATTGATCATCTTGGATCCTTCGCTCTCACACCGCTGGCTTTCGAATAAGAAAGTCTCCTCGAAAGATCGGAATCTCTTGATTAGGAAGACCTTCGAAAATGTTTGAAGCCACTGGACCTCATTTTTCTACTACTACACGTAAATGCTCCCTTATAAGACTCTTTCGACTTGATCAAGGGAGCATCATTCACTAATCATGACCATTCATCTAAGTGACTGAATGTAGATCACCTAGTTCCTGACCAAAAGAGTGGGAATTAATATTAGATACCGATCTGCTATCGAAAATGGACAAGATCCGTCACATTGAGATCTCCCATTCTTTTTATTAAAATGACACCACCACCATCTGATCATCAAGTGGGGCATCTGGGCAATCTCTTTGTCTCTTCCTATCTCCTTGATGAGCAAGCCAAATTTGCTCGATACTAATCCATTATCGGACAGATCATATCCTTCTTCAGACTCCCTTCATGTTCTCTTTATTCTGATCTGGGCATGGCTTCGAACCCAACCGAACTAATGTGTTTATTTCTCCCGATCTGAGTTCGAGACATGGCTGAGTTCACTTGGACATTAATTCGATCTTCGAATATTCGGAATCTTCTGAATGTTACATATTTGGAAAAATCTTCAATTTTGGAAGGAGTGTGAGAGACGGGCTCTCTAAGATGATCATAACTAGATTTGTTCTCTCGACGAGTCTCTTATAGAAGTGTTGGGTATACGTTGCCTTAATAATGGGCACGATAATCGTGGCCACGTGGTATGCGCTGATTTGTTCACCTAAAAGCGGGTGTAAGGGTTCGTGCCTCTGCATTTATAACTGAATACGTATTGTTGAAGGAAGATCAAACAATGATACTCCATAATAGAGTATGTTTCACGCCATTTGCGTTCACATAGTGTCAACACGTGGCGGCCTTTGATTGGTCCATGCTAGGGCACCAAAAATGAGTGTAAACAATAGAAACCAGGATAAGCTACTTAAGGCATAAGTAGCTTATCTAAACTAACTTATAATCCAAATGCTCCCTAAATGAATATATACTAATAAGCCTCTAAAATACTCAATAAAATGAGTGTGCCTTTTGCATTGACAAATGTGTTCTTCTCATATTTCAAAAAAATGAGTCTTTTGCATTGACAGGTAGTTGTCACACATTCTGAAACGGTGAAGGAAAGAAAAAGAAAAAAATATATATCATCACACATTCTGATATAGTACACATGTGAGATGTGATCTTACCGTTAGGTGGGCTGCAGGAATTAACTCTTATATTTTAAATCAGGCAATTGACCAAAGCTGACAAATCAAATCAGCAGTTAAAAAAAAAAAAGTTTTAATCATTAAGTTAGCTTTCTACGCTATGGCCCACCTAAGGAGTTTAAAAGGTTTGGGTTTTGAAGGAGATCATTTAAGCATTCTTTCTAGCCAGATGAAAAGCTCAGGTCTCATACACTCGTTTCATGGCGTGCGTGGCTGCACCAGCATGGGTCAAGATGCACACGTATAAGTACAACAAAAAGTTCAAGATGCGCACGCATAAGTACAACTAAAAAGCCTTTATGTTTAATAGTTTCTCCCGGTACGAAATCTGGGATGGCAGGGCTCTGAAGGGACCACCGTGATGTGGGGTTTTTATCCATACGGTCCATCAATGTTGCCATTTGATTTTAGGATATGAGCCCAAAAAGAGGCAGATCCAAGGTTCAAGTGGACCACGTAGTGAGGATTGAAGGCTCACCATTAAAAACTTCTTGAGAGCTGAAGAGGTTTTGATCAACTATGATATTTGTTTTTTTTTTTTTTTTTCCTTCATCCAGATTTATATGACCTTATGAACAGGTTGGATGGAAAATAAACATCATGGTGGGCCCTAGGTAGGTTTCAACTGTTAGTAGTCACTCTTACTACTGCTTCCTGTGGTGTGGTCCACTTGAGCCTTAGATCTACCTCAAATTTTTTTCTCATATCCTAAAATGATATGGAAAAATGGACAAACGGTGTGGATAAAACCTATATATCACGGTGGGCTTCTCAAGGCCCTGCCTGTTCCGAGATCAGGATCGCAGTAGTAGTACTTAAATCTACGTCCCAAAATCTGCATGTACATGCATGTAAAATTTAGAATAGCTGTACATGTAATAATTCACCACCTAATATAATCTGGAATTTTAATGTAAAAATCTGTAAAAGTAATTACCAGTATCATTATAAATATGTAGTCAATAGTTCTTATGATCAAACAACAAGCATACATCAACAATATTAAGAGAAGGAGAAAAAAGATGGCTAGAACTCAAGTCGTTGTTATCATCTTGCTATGCATACTTGCATCTGCAGAAAGTGAGCTCTCTCTCTCTCTTAACTTTGACATTTGAGAATATATACTAATATATGGTATGGTGTCTACTTTTCACCCCGCCTTGCATTGTAAATGATGATATGAGCCGTTCATTTTTTAGATTCTATTGGGATATGAGCCATTCATTTTCTAGATTCTATATACCCAGTCTCGTACTCGAATCCAACATTGACATGTTAGGTTCATTAATCCAGAAGGATATAAGAAGTATATAGTGGTATTGTGAACATGAATGGTTCAAATCAAAGGATGCAATAGGAGATGAAGTTGAGCAAGCATCTCTAACTACGTATGTGGCAATGGGGAGCGGAGTACATGTCCCGGCCTCACCCAACATGGTGTGGTCCTGGCCCTGGGGCCCACCTTAATGTATAAATATTTTTATATCCACATTGTCCATCCATTTTTCCATAGGGCATGAGCCCAAAAATAAACTAGCCAGATCCAAATCGCAATGGATCATGCCATGGTAAACAGTACTGGTGACTGAAGGTCACCATTCAAACCTCCCCAGGGCCCACCAAAATGGCCACTGTAATGTTTATTTGCAATCCAACCTATTGATAAAGTCACGAAGACGCATGATGGGTACATACCCGCCGCGGGTGTATATCTCCCACATGTATGTGGAATTAGGGTTCCTACCCCTGAACTTGTCATGTTCGTGACAACTCTACTCCGTCCATCAGTTTTGAAAGACTACAATAGAACAGGAAACTAAAAATCAGGCAGATTCAAAACTTAGGTGGGCATGCAATACCACATGAAACTGGCAGGGATTGAATGCCCATCATTGGAAACTTTGTGGAGGCCGTAGAAGTTTTATATCAAGATGATATTTGTGCCTACAGTTTATCTGAGTAGTAATAATCCTATGCACGGTTTGGATGGTATATAAACAACATGGTCAGCTTCCGGAAGGTTTCGACTGTGGATGTTTTTGTTCTCACTTTTTCGTTTTCTGTGGTGTAGATGAGTTTTGGATCTGCCTGATGTTTATATTCCTGTTCTATATTGTGGTCATGAAAAACTGATGGATGTCGGATTGAAGTTTTTATGGGCATCTCTGTGGGCCCCACAAGCAATCCGCGTCCATTTGGAGCATGGTCCAGTTAGGCAACTGTTAGTGGTCCAAAGACGTGGGCTATGCGTTTCCTCACCTTTCTTGGTCATCAAGTAACAGATTTTTAGGTTACCATTAAAGCATTACATGATGGGTAGATTCCAAAAAAATAAAAAATAATAAAAAATAAAAAATAATAATAATAAAAATCCCACTCCTGTTGAGGAACTTCACTGAATTTTGGGATGGCCATGTAAGCTTATAACAGGATGGGTAGATTAAAATAAATGGTCCTGAATACACTTAGTATTTAGGTGTTATTCGATTCAATTAATATACTAATCATATACGTTGATGTTTTTCAGAACGGACTGAGGCTGTATCTTGTTGCCAGGAGCATGAGATTGGAAAATGCGTGATTGGCAATCCTGCCGACAATGAGAAATGTAACCATTATTGTAGTGGGAGTTGCAGAGGTGGAGAATGTAAGATTCGAAACCATAAAAATGTATGCCATTGCTATTGTTGATTGGGCCAATTGTCTCAAAGACAGATGATGAGAACAACAACAATAATAATACCAATAATAAAGCAATAAAGGGCATCGGCCGGCCGTCTAATTGGATAGCCCAATTTGCTTATTCTTATATCTTCATCGTAACTCTCTTCTTCTTCATCTTCTTCTTCTTCTTCAACCTCTGCGCTTTCATAAAATTTGATAATTGCCTATGTGACATGAGCTCCACCAATAAATAAATGCTCACTTCCATCCAGTTACACGGTAAGCTACCATACACCCAGTGGATAACTTCTTACATGTAATGTGTGTAAGACATCTAACTTATTTAATAGGTTGCCCCACCATGTTCCATCCACTTGTTAGAAAGACCATACCTTTGTTTTGTTATTTATCAGCAACTATACATTATTTTCTTAGTTGCATGTGGCCCATCAGATGAGTGGATGCAGTTGATTTTTGCATGAGGTAACCCTCATGGTCAGGCCAACCTATTCAAAAGGATGATTATAGAATGCAAATGATCAGTTAAAGAGGTTATCTGCTGAGTGGACATTAGTTTCTCATCCGATAGCCTAGATGTAAGCATCTCTCCCACTAACAACATAGCCCATATGTATGCAACGGTTTGTCCATTCTCCTCAAGTTTGAGGTAGGCTACTTGTGCTGACTGGGAAAAAAAAAAAAAAAATGTACCACGACATCATTGTAAGGCAGAATGAATAAATGTGCTACATGGCTCATAATGCTAATGAGGCACATGCAAATAATATATGGAACATTTTTCATTGGCTTTGTGATAGAATTTTCATTCTTGGCCGTCTGGTGGATCAGATTCTTCCATTCGGTGGGAATGATAATTACAAGAATGTGATGTTTCAATGTGTGACCCATCTACAACAGTTGATTTGCATCTCCATTTAGATGACAAGCACAACCCTAGGCTAGAGAATTAATGGTAATTGGGAATATGAACTTTACACATTGCTCATGCATGTATCCCGTTGAAACCACTCATCATCATTGCCCAACCATGCATCTGACCATTTTCCAAAAGTATTAGCAGCGTTTCCGGAGAGGAATTTTATGATGGGCGGCCATCTTTGACCACTACACCATGCTTTTCAATTCTAACAAATGGGGCCAAAGGTTTGGTAATTTAGACCATTGGTCTGTTATGTCTTAGTTTAAATATGGGACCATTCTCCACAAATTTCCTAAATTAGGAAGATTCTACGAATGAATCTTTTAGAATTTCTCGGTTGAATAACTATCATTGCTGTACTCCATCTTAATTGTCTGTCTATAGGTCACCAATCCAAAGTTACATTGCAAGTTAAGAAGGGCCAAACTTCATCTTAACTGTCTGGCCATGGGTCACGAATCTAAAGCCACAACATTGCAAGTTAAGAAGGGCCAAATTAAACTCCATACTAAAAGGCCCCACATCGGCATGATAATGGCAACACAGTGTATGTTAAAGGTAAGAATTTTAAAAGACCACAGAAGAAAGGGAAACTCTTTCTTCCAAAGCATTGGAGGAATATATATATATATATATATATATATATATATATATATATATATATATATATATATATATATATATAATGTATTCATAATTGTAAAAAGGAAGTTTCCAAAACTACTCAAACATCGGGTGATGTGTAGCTTCCAAAACTACTCAAACGTGTGATAGCTGGCCGTATCTTCTTCTCTATTATTCCCCCTCAAACTTAGTCATCGGAGAAGGCCACGTTTGATTAGGATACCACGAAAAGCATCCAGGGACAACGGCTTTACATCAATATCAGCAAACTATTGGGATAAAGTAACAAACCAAGTGAAAATAAGCCCAAGGTGACTCTCTCATACAAATATATTGTAAAGTTCAACATGCTTAGTGCATGTATAAAAGATTAGATTAATCCATATGTAAAGAGCATTGAGATTGTCTCATAATAAAAGAGTATAATGTATAAAAAATCCAATATTCCGAAGAATAAATATCAATCAAGTAAGCTCGGCAGTAGTGGAGACCATGGCCATGTACTCAAGCACTGGATTTGGTCACTATTATGTACTTTTTGGCACACCAAAAACTTAAATTTGTATTCATAAAAGTAAAGTAACTAGTAGTAAAGATCGAGTGGAAGTACAAATGGCCCAATCAGCATATGAAAAAGCATAAAGATAAGAGTAAACTGAGAGAGGATGTGAACACCAACATTAAGAGTCCCAATTATATATATCACACAATTCTCTTTAAAGCTAAAAAGTGTGGCTTTTTCATTTTTTTTTTAAGAAAAACCTATTATTCACAACAATGGCTACTTACAACTTCGGACAGGCCCCGGCCGCCCCACAAAGAAGACCAGGCTTACCTATCGTAAACTCCCTAATGACAAACCCAAATCCTGATAAGAGCGAGAGGGACCTTTCGAGAAAACAAAAACGAGAAGGCCCTCCAAAAAATTAAAAAAAAAAAAAAAAAAACGAGAAAAAAATCAGTCAACACGAAGAGAGCCCAACCCCACCCTATCCAGGAAGAGATGCCCCCTTGTGATACCAGGCAGCTTGCGCATTTCTGAAAAATTCAAAATCGCTGCAAATCGCTACCCCATTTGGCCAGGCCATCTGCCGCAGAGTTAGCCTCTCGCGGAGTGTGAGCTATGGAAAATTCCGCCTTTTGCCTCAAAGTGTCCATCCTAGCCCACCAGTACCACATAGCCCACATATTTGGATTTTTCTTATTGAAGAGGCCCCCTGCTATCTTAGAGTCATTGGCGACCTCCACCTTGGAAAAGCCAAAGTCGACGCACAAGGAATATTAAGGTGTGGAGCCAGCACACGCAGTATTGCCAACCAGGGGTGGTCTGGCATCTAGACAGTTTATGACCAGGCGCCCGATATTCACACAGGGAAACAGAAAGTCTCCGGATTGCTTCAGATGCAGTCGGGCGCCAGATGGTCAGTGGATCGAGCGCCCAGGTGCCCAGGGCGAGCGCCCAACCATGTTTGGCCAGATGCCTGAAATTCAGGTATTTTCTCTCGAAGCTCGTTGGACATATTTCACATTGGGCGAGCGCCCGACCAAGCTTGACCGGGCACCCGACCGGACTACAGACTATTTCGCAGGGTTTCCTATTTTGAGTCATATTTCCGTCTTATGCTATATAAAGGGGTGTAATTTGGAATTAGGGTATGGGATTAGAAGTTTCTATATGTCTAAGGTGAGAAAGAGAGAAGGGCCATCTCTATGCATGGGAGCATCGAAGAAGGTGAGCATATTATATGTAACATCATTTTCTTCATGGTGGAACTTTGCACCCGTGGTTTTTTACCCTTGTTAGGGTTTTTCCACATAAATTTTATCTTATGGATTGTTGTTTTGTTTAAATTCTACTTCTAGTTATTATTTCTTTTTGTTTATTGTTTGTGGGTGAGACCGGAGATTAGATCTCGATTCACCGACGTTGTTGGCGTGATGCGTAACAACTAGTATCAAAGCTATTGGTTTAGTTCAAGTGGGAGCGATGACGGAAGATTAGAAGACACGAATTGAGAAGTTTGATGGTTTAAACTTTGCCTTATAGAAGATGCAAATAGAGGATTATCTGTATCAGAAGGACCTCTATATTGTTCTAGAAGGAAAAGAGAAGAAACCAGAAAAGATGACAGATGATGAATGGTCTTTAGTGGATCGGAAGGCTTTAGGAACGATCTGACTCTCTTTGTCTAAGATCATCGCCTTTAATATATCCAAGGTAAAGACCACAAAAGAATTGATGCAAGCTCTAGCTACAATATATGAGAAACCCTCAACGTCCAACAAGGTTCATCAAATGAAACAGCTATTCAACATGAAGATGTTAGATGGTGGGGGCATGGCTGAACATCTAAATGAGTTCAATATAGTCACGAGCCAATTAGGATCCGTTGGCATCACTTTTAATGATGAAGTCAAGGAGATATTGATCTTGTCCAGTTTGCCAAACAGTTGGGATGATTTAGTGATTGTCGTGAGCAATTCTTTAAGGTCGACAAAGTTGAAATTCGATGATGTAGTTGGTCTAATTCATAGCGAAGAATCTAGAAAGAAAGCATCGGGAACTTCAGGGGATTCTAAGAATGCTCTAAACGTTGAAGGAAGAAGAAGATCGTTGAACAAAGGAAGCAATAAACACAGGCGTTCTAGGTCGAGGAAAAAGTCCAAGGGACCGAAAGATAAGGACGGGTGTTGGTATTAAGGGAAGAAATGGTACATGAAACGTGATTGCAAGGCGCTTAAGAAACAAGAAAGAAGCTCTTAAGGTGGGAAAGATTCACTGAATCTATCTAAGGAGAGTGACACAGAAGCATTGATCTTAGTCTCTTAATGCGTGGAATGAGTCTTGGGTTATAGACTAGGGTGTGCTTCGTTTCATGCCACTTTTCGTCAAAAGATGTTCTTCGTGATTATGTGTCAGGAGACGTTAGGAGAGTCTACCTAGGTGATGATGAGTCGTGCAGTATTGTTGGTAAAGGAGACATTCACATAAGTCAGAAAGACGGAACGGATCTTGCAATTGAAGGATGTCAAACATGTACTAAGTCTGAGAATGAACTTAATCTCGGTAGGGCAGTTAGCCGATACTAGGATATGTGACAACGTTCACTAGCGATTCATAGAAGGTCACAAAAGGTACCTTGGTAATGTCTCGAGGCAAGAAGGAAGGTACTTTGTACGTGACTTCCGGATCATGCAACTCACTCGCAGTCGCATCAATTGGAGTGAATAAGCAGTTATGGTATCAAAGGTTAGAGCATATGAGTGAGAAGGGGATGAAAGTGCTATTGTCAAAAGGGAAGCTACCAGGGCTGAAGTCTATCGACTTAGAATTCTGCAAGGACTACATATATGGCAAGCAGATGAGGGTAAGCTTCAAGAAAACAGCGCATCTATTAGACCTTGTATATACTAATGTGTGGGGACCGGCACAGGTATCATCTCTTTGTGGATCACGTTACTTTGTTTCTTTCATTAATAATATTAGTAGAAAAGTGTAAGTCTATTTCTTAAAACATAAATCTGAAGTGTTTGATATATTTAAGAAGTGGAAAGTACTAGTAGAAAATGAAACAGGTAAAACTGTAAAATGTCTTGGTGTAAAAGTGCAAGGATAAAGTTGATGGAGGCATAAGAAGTGATGGAGCTATATTGAAGTTGAGATGATGAAGAAAGCAATGAAGGTTGGATTCGACGTTTGGAGCATCGGTGGACATTGTTAGAGGAGCCTTCAAACTGCCCTCAAATAAGGTCCACCGACCGGTCGTTGGTTGTGGCTGACTAGTCGGATATGAATAGGGTTTGAACAGCGAGGTCTCTAGATAGTCTTCTGGCATTGCAGACCGATCGCTAACCGGTCAGGAGGGTTCTTTGACAGGTCGGCAATTGTAGCTAAATGGGTGTTTGCTCTCTGGACAATCTTTGTGCTATCTCCGATCGATTGGTGGGAGGCTCCGATCGGTCGATCGAATAGCGGTGATTTGCATGGTTACACAAAATTGCGTAACACGTTTCTATTTTTAGGTTGTTTGCTATATATATGGCATGAATCTGAACGTATATGGTATCCTAAGTTGTCCAAGGTTTCCTAATTGTATTAGGGTGAGGGGAGAGGGTTTTGAGAGAGAGAGAGAGAGAGAGAGAGAGAGAACTTGAGTTTTCTTGTTTGTGGGTAGTTAATTTCTGTAATCTTCTGATTCATAGCAAATTCATTTTGTACCATAGTTTTTTATCCAATGAGGGGTTTTTTCATGTAAAATTGGATTGTCTCTTTGTGGTTGATTGCATGTGAGTGTGATTGCGATGTATTGCTCGTTTGATTCCATTTGCTGTGTTGTTTGGCTTGCTTCCACTGCCGGGTTTTTCCCAACAATTTCTTACCTTCATTTAGATTTATATGATCCTTATGAATTGGTTGGATGGCAAATAAACATCATGGTGGGCCCTAGGTAGGTTTCAACAATTGGCACACTCTTAGTGCTGCTTCTGTGGTATGATGCGTGAGCATTTGATCTGCCTCATTTTATTTTTTTCTTATATCCTAAAATGATATGGAAAAATGGAAGGACGGTATGGATAAAACTCATATATCACAGTGGGCCTCTCAAGGCCCTACCTGTTCCCAACCTGCGTCCCAAAATCTGCATGTATGTTACATGCATGTAAGATTTAGAATAGCTGTATGTTACATGCATGTAAGATTTAGAATAGCTGTATGTGTGATATTTCTTGTACATACATGGAAATTACATGAATGCAAGTAGTGCGCATTGCCTGTGACCTTCGACACTCTGTGCCGGGGGCTGTGTGGGGTCCATAGAGAGGCCTGACAAATCCACTATGTCTATATGTTTTGAAAGACCACAATAGGACATGATTCTAAAAATAGGGAAATCTAAAACTCGGGTGAGACACACCAACAGAACACGGGGAACAGCAACCTCCACCGTTGAAACTTCCCTGGAGCCGATTATAATGTTTATATGCCATCAAACTGTTTGACTTTTCTGGAGCCGATCATGATGTTTATATATATGCCATCCAAACTGTTAGTAGAATTATTACCACTCAGATAAACTGTAGGAATAAATATCATCCTGATACGAAACTTCTGTCACAGCCAGGCGTTCAATCCCCCATGTTTGGTGTGTTATGGCCCACGTGAGTTTTGGATCGGCTTGATTTTAAAATCATGTCCTGTTGCAGTCTTTCAAAGCAGATGAACAGAGTGGATTTGTCACAGACATCTGATCTGTCGACCCCACACATGCTCCGCCCGGATCACAGCAATCTGCTACCGTATGCAAGGGTTGCGGGCCGCACACAGGTTCACGTTGGGTTGGGTTGGGTCCATTCTTGCACCGAACCTAAATATATTTTAAAGGTTTGGGTTTGGTCCGGGTTATGACCGGGTTGGGCTGACCCAACCATAACTCCTACCCTACTTGTAAAAGGGTTAATCCTAACCCTACCCCACCCTATGTCCCGACCCTATATGCTGAACCGGTCGGGTCAGGTCAGAACTGAGTTCACAAAATGGATGGACAAGTTGGATTTATCACAAATATCACAGTGGGCCCCACCTAGGCTCGCAAGGACCTTTCAGCGAAAGGCTTTGGCAAGAAATCTGTGTTTGATTTGAATGCATGTAAATTATTCAACTGCATGCGAAACTTCCCTTTCCTTAGCATGTCCATAATTCATAGAGGTGGGACACATCGTTTGGTGATCCAAACCATTGAGATTGTGGTTCAAATCATCGATGGACCATGCCCAAAGAATCTCATTGACTCAACAACTATAGCCTTTTGATTTTTCACATGCAAATGAATAGTCCTACATTCAATGAAAAGTACAAGAAGGCCCTAGTCAGGGGCTTACAATCTTCCAATTTGAGCCATTGTTTGGAGGGATGGTGTACTTATGATGGGGCATCATATCTATATCTTGGATAACCCAACCATGGGCCCCACAGAAATGAACTAGAGTTCCCTATCGTGCCTCATGAAAAAATACCCTCACAATAAGGGTGGAAATAGTTAGGTTTACTTACCACCTTACCATCCAAAGTTTCAATTTCCAAACACGCCGAAGGAGGTTCGTTTTTTAGAGTACTCGGATAGAACTCGGGGCGGTTCGAGTAAGGCAGATCAGGTCGGGATACGAGTCTGGTCAGTCGGGTTTGACATATATCCTAAACCGTACCTACATTAAAAACGATACAGCCACATTCACCTAAGACCAGACCCTTTTCTCTGGCAGGTCGGAGCAGATCAGGTTTTTTCCGAGTTGGTTCGGACAGGTCAATCGGATTAAACCAGCAGATGTGCAGCCCTAGTCGTGGCTTTGGTGGATCCACGGCAGGAGGATCCTTGACTGTAGGGCCCACTGTGATGATGTATGAATCTTATTTCCATGCTGTGCATACATTTCATCGGATCATTTTACGTCATGAACCCAAGCATGCAGCATATCTAAATCTCAGGTTGACCACACCACAGGAGGAAATAGTAGTGATCGACCATTAAAACTCATTATTGGCCATAAAATCTTTGTATCAAGATGATATTTGTGCAGTCCCTTCATCTAGGTATTTGTGACCTTATCAACAGGATGGATGTGCGATGGCTCCCAATGAGTTTTTAATGGTGGATCACCACGGTATACTGTGGAGTGCTGCACCTGAGATTTGGATCTGCTGCATTTTTCGGTTCATGCCTATAAAATGATATGCTGAAACTGTATGGACGGCGTAGATATAAGACACATATATCACAGTAGGCCCCAAAGTCAGGATCAACTGACACCCGTGCATCCTTAAAAAAGGGACTTTAACGGGAACTAACCCGTAAATTCAAATAACATTGGGAATCTTTATGAATTGGAAAATTACTAGAGCACCCTTGTATATTGTTTTTCTTAAGAAGTAGTAAGGTGAGAAAATTTTGGCGCCCACATGGTATTATAAGCCCAAAAAGAGGCAGATCCAACGTTCAAGTGGACCACGTAGTGAGGATTGAAGGCTCACCATTAAAAACTTCTTGAGAGCTGAAGAGGTTTTGATCAACCATGATATTTGTTTTTTTTTTACCTTCATCCAGATTTATATGACCTTAGGAACAGGTTGGATGGAAAATAACATCATGGTAGGCCCTAGATAGGTTTCAACTGTTAGTGTCACTTTTACTTCTGCTTCCTGTGCTGTGGTCCACTTGAGCTTTAGATCTGCCTCTTTTTTTTTCTCATATCCTAAAATGATATAGAAAAATGGACAAACGGTGTGGATAAAACCTATATATCACAGTGGGCCTCTCAAGGCCCTGCCTGTTCCAAGATCAGGATAGCAGTAGTAGTACTTAATCTACGTCCCAAAATCTGCATGTACATGCATGTAAAGTTTAGAATAGCTGGACATGTAATAATTCACCACCTAATATAATCTAGAATTTTAATGTAAAAATCTGAAAAAGTAATTACCAGTATCATTATAAATATGTAGTCAATAGTTCTTATGATCAAACAATAAGCATGCATCAACAATATTAAGAGAAGGAGAAAAAAGATGGCTAGAACTCAAGTCGTTGTTATTTTCTTGCTATGCATACTTGCATATGCATATGCAGAAAGTGAGCTCTCTCTCTCTCTCTCTCTCTCTCTCTCTCATGTAACTTTGACATTTGAGAATGTATACTAATATATGGTATGGTGTCTACTTTTCACCTCGCCTTGCATGGTAAATGATGATATGAGCCGTTCATTTTCTAGATTCTATTAGGATATGATCCGTTCATTTTCTAGATTCTATATACCCAGGCTCATATTCGAATCCAGCATTGACATGTTAGGATTCATTAATCTACAAGCATACAAGAAGTCTATATAATGGTATTGTGAACATGAATGGTTCAAATCAATCTAAGGATGCAATAGGGGGATGAAGTTGAGCCAGCATCTCTAACTATGTGGTACGGTCCACCGTATCGTAGTTGAATGGGGAGAGGAATACACTGTCTCGGCCTCACCCAACATGGTGTGGCCCTGGCCCTGGGGCCCACCTTGATGTATAATTTGTATATCCACATCGTCCATTCATTTTTCTAGATTATTTTAAGGCATGAGCCCAAAAATAAACTAGATCTAAATCGCAGATGGATCATGCCAAGGGAAACAGTGGTGACTGAACGTCACCATTGAAAACTCCCCAGGGCCCACTGTAATGTTTATTTGCAATCCAACCTAGTGATAAAGTCACACAGACGTGGATAAAGTGGAGGCAGATTGAAAACTCAGGTGGGCCATACCACAAGAAACAGCAGGGATTGTGGAGGCCATAGAAGTTTTATATCAAGATGATATTTGTGCCTACAGTTTATCTGAGTAGTAATAATCCTACACACGGTTTGGATGGTATATAAACATCATGGTCAGCTCCGGGAAGGTTTCAACTGTGGATGTTTTTGTTCTCACTTTTTCGTTTTGTGTGTAGATGAGATTTTGGATCTGCCTGATGTTCATATTCCTGTTCTATTGTGGACGTGCAAAACTGATGGACGTCGGATTGAAGTTTTTACGGGCATCTCCGTGGGCCCCACAAGCAATCGGCGTCCATTTGGAGCATGGTCCAGTTAGGCAACCGTTAGTGGTCCAAAGACGTGGGTTATGCGTTTCCTCACCTTTCTTGGTCATCAAGTAACAGATTTTTAGGTTACCATTAAAGCATTACATGATGGGTAGATTTTAAAAAAAAAAGCCCCACTCCTCCTGATGAGGAACTTCACTGAATTTTGGGATGGCCATGTAAGCTGAAAACATGATGGGTAGATTAAAATAAATGGTCCTGAATACACTTAGTATTTAGGTGTTATTTGATTCAATTAATATACTAATCATATATGTTGATGTTTCTCAGAACGGAGCGAGGCTGTATCTTGTTGCCAGGAGCATGAGATTGGAAAATGCGTGATTGGCAATCCTGCCTGACAATGAGAAATGTAACCATTATTGTAGTGGGAGTTGCAGAGGTGGAGAATGTAAGATTCGAAACCATAAAAATGTATGCCATTGCTATTGTTGATTCAGCCAATTGTCTCGAAGACAGATGATGAGAACAACAATAATAATACCAATAATAAATCAATAAAGGGCATCGGCCGTCTAATTGGATAGCCCAATTTGCTTATTCTTATATCTTCATTGTAACTCTTCTTTTCTTCTTCTTCGACCTCTTTGCTTGCATAAAATTTGATAATTGCCTATGTGGCATGAGCTCCACTAATAAATAAATGCTTACAGCCATCCAGTTACAAGCTACTATCCACCCAGCGGATACATGTAATGTGTGTAAGACATTTAACTTATTTAATAGGTTGCCCCACCATGTTCCATCCACTTGTTAGAAAGACCATACTTTTATTTTGTTATTTATCAGCAACTATACATTATTTTCTTAGTCGTGGCCCATTGGATGAGTGGATGGAGTTGATTTTTGCATGAGGTAACCCTCATGGTCGGTAACCCTGGCCAACCTATTCAAAAGGATGATTATGGAATGCAAATGATCAGTTCGAAGTTATCTGCTGGGTGGACATTAATTAATTTCTCATTCGACAGCCTAGATGTAAGCATTTCTCCCACTAACAAGATAGCCCATATGTATGCAACGGTTTGTCCATTCTTCTCAAGTTTGAGGTGGGCTACTTGTGCTGACTGGAAAAAAAAATGTACCACCACATCATTGTAAGGCCGAATTAATAAATGTGCTACATGGCTCATATTACTTATAAGGCACTTGAGATAGAACTTTCATTCTTGTCCGTCTGGTGGATCAGATTCTTCTGTTCAGTGCCAATGATTATTACAACAATGTGATGTTTCAATGTGTGACCCATCTACAACGGTTGCCAATAGGTGAACGGTTTGCATCTCTGTTTACATGACAAGCACAACCCTAAGCTAGAGAAATAATGGTAATTGAGAATGTGAACTTTACACATTGCTCATGATATCCCGTTGAAGCCGCTCATCATCATTGCCCAACCATGCATCTGACCTTTTTTCCAAAAGTATTAGCAGCATTTAACTACAAACAATTATTACGGAGAGGAATTTTATGATGGACGGCCATCTTTGACCACTACACCATACATTTTAATTCTAACAAATGGGGCCTACCGTTTGGTAATTTAGACCATTGGTCTGTTATTTCTTAGTTTGGATGGACCATTCTCCACAAATTTCCTAGATTGGAAGATTCTCCTAATGAATCTTTTAGAATTTTTCAGTTGAATAACGATCATTGTGGTACTTCTTCTTAACTGTCTGTCCATAGGTCATGAATCCAAAGCCACATTGCAAGTTAAGAAGGCCCAAATTAAACTCCATGCTAAAAGGTCCCACATTGCATGATAATGGCAACACAAATTAAAGGTGAGAAATTTAAAACACCAAAGAATAAAGGGAAAACTCTCTCTCTCATAGCATAAGAGGAAAAAGATAAAAATAAATAAAAATGTATTTTTATGTAGTTATATATGTTATAATGTATTCATAATTGAAAAAAAGGAAGTTTCCAAAACTACTCAAACATGTGATGGTCGGCTCACGGCAAACCGAAGGTCTATTTTTCTTTTTTCTTTTTCACACGTTTTCTGCCATGTACCCTGTATTTAAGTTTTTGGAGAGTTAGGTTTCATTTTTATCTTTTGCCACTATCATTCGGGATGGGTTGATCTGACCCATTGGATGCCTTCAGGAGGTATCGAGGTTCCTTTAACCTTTCCCGTTTGATTTTCCGTTGCTCCTTATAGTGGCCAAGATCAGCTTTATCGAAAAGATGCATACGTTAGAACTTTTCAGGAAGCATGGACTATCAGCCAAAATTTGATTTGTTAGGTTCTGGATCTACCAATCAAGTTCGTCGATTGTTCCCATCAAGTACCGAGAGTCCTACTCATTTGGCTTACTCAGGAATGATTTTGTCAATGCTCAGTCAAAGTCTAGAAGAGTAGCTTATTTTATATTTGGGCAGGGTGTCTACACATATTTTGCACATAAGCAAACATTCACTCTAAGCTGTCGAAATTGAATAAGAACTTTAAACTCGTGCTAAATCTGCATTTGTATACACGTTGGTATCTACTAATTTGTCTGATAGCAGCAAATCAATAACTTATGTGGCAATAGTTATTTTGGTAATGTGCCATTTAAGATGTGTTTAACACCTTAAGATGGCTTATACACTTTAAGCAAACAAATATTGCTTTTCTAATGTAGCTGAAGAGAAGACCTCGGTCATTGCAATCCACGTCTCTCTCTCTCTCTCTCTCTCTCTCTCTCTCTCTCTCTCTCTCTCTCCTTTGTTCCATGATTTTTCCATTTTTTTTCAGTTGTTTCAATCAAAGAAAGTGCATGTTTAAATGGTTACTATTGCAACAATTTGGGGCTTCTCATCGAGGCAATAGGGAAGAAAATCTAAGATTGAAATGATGAGATTGAAGAAGAAACTTCTCTTCCTTCATTCTAAGGTTGGGGTTTGATTTGGAACAATTTTTTTATAGTGTTTGGGTTTTGTCAAAAGTGTTTTTTTTTTTCCTACTTTTTGGCTGGTAAATATGTTCTGTAATGAATCAGTAGAAATGGAGATCAGCTACTTGAGGCATAAGTAGTTGAAGGTAATGACTTACGATTCAAACACAGTATAATAGAATTCTTGAATTCAGACCAATGCATTACTCTTATACTTCAAATATTCATTAAATGTCCACTGATAGTCCAATTAGAAAATCAAAATCAGTCTGACTTTTAGCTTATGATCTATCTAAATAGGGTCTCAAGACTTGGATGGTTTGATTTGAGTTACTTCAGTTGGAATTTTGGATCTATAAACCTGTATTGATGGAATTTCAGAAATATAAAATAACAGAAATTTAAAATTTTAAAACTGAAATTCAAGCAGGAAAAGTAGAAAGACTTACAGGTATGACGAAAGTCACTCGGCTTGAAGTCGATTTGCCCTCCTTGTCCGTAGCGCAACGGGAATACCGGACCACACCATAGGAAACAGTGGTGATTGAATGCTCACAATTTAAAACTTATTAAGGGACATAAAAGTTATGGATCAAGCTGATATTTGTGTTTTCCCTTCACCCAGATATGTGTGACCTAATCAGCGGGTTGGATGGTAAATAAACATTACAGTGACCCTCTGGAAGTTTTTAATGGTGGCCGTTCAATCACCGCTGTTTTCTGTGGTGGGGTCCACCTGAGATTTGGAGATTTGGATCTGCCTCATTTTTTGGCTCATGCCCTAATATGAGCTCACAAAATGGACGGACGGCATAGATAAGAAACATACATCATGGTGGGGCTACATCTTTTCCAGCACCGACCACTACCAAGCTCGGTGCTAGAGGGGTCAGTAACGAACCCCCCCTAAAAAAAATCACTTCTATGAGATGATTGTAACTACTGATCAAGGGCTGTGGCAATAGATAGTCAATTGCTGGGAGCAGGATCATTATAAAGGACCATTAGGTCCAATGATGAAATCCACACCGTCAGTAAAAATCAAATTGATCAACCATTCCTAACCACTTGATCAATGGCAAGAAAAAATTGCATCATCAATGGCTAGAAAAAAAAAAAAAAAATCACTTCAATCCATTTGATCAATGCCTTTCCTGAATCATCTTGAATCCTAACGATTTGATTAGTGGTCAATAATATCAATGTTCCAAATTGCTTTACAAGGTATGAAGATTAATTTGGATTATTCATTGTGGGAGCCCTAACTGCAATTGCTTGTGTTTCTCAATCAGAGAATCCTACCCATTTGATCAATGGCAAGACAAAGATTACATTAACACATGCACTTGGTATCTGATGATGTTGGTAAAGGAAAGAACGTACATGCAAGAGTGTACACTGGATTCATGATCAGATGATGATAGGATATGGGCCACAACCTAATCTTTCAGCAATGGATGTGATGACCACACATCGCATGACTGTAGGGGCCAACTAGATGGACGGTCCAGATAAAAATAAAAAATAAAAAATAAAAACATTCCCATCCGTGATATGGAGCCCACCTTTGTAACGCCCGACCTGAAATGAGCCCATCCTTGTCAATCACGTATGGCCTAGATGGGTCATGCACACGCACCATAACCTGGGTATGGGGTTTGATAATCCAGACAAGGTCAGGTTGGCCCCATGGTGGAATGGGCCACTATGAAAGATCACATCAATAGGATGATCTTAACCGTTCAACCACTGAGTGAATTCTTCAATAGAGCATCTCTACCCTATACTTGATCAAGTGTCCAACATCCAATCCGTCCATCTACCGCGCGGCCCAGCTAAAAATGGACAAATGTCTAGACTAGAAGTAGCACCGGTTGAAGGATTTTAACCATTCAACCAATAGACATTTCCCTGGATGAATGTGGACCATTGTCCATTTTTGGGCTGTCCATTCACAGATTGAATATTATCCAGTCATTGCTATGATTCGGAATTGTGGACCATCCATATCAAGGCCCACAAGGACAGTTTCAAACCCTGGATCACACTCCACCGAAGATAAAATGGACAACAGTGCACTTTCATCTTACCTCTACAAATCCAAAAGGAAAATTTCTCCACCTCATGAATATGAGCTCTTCTAAATTAGAAATTTGTTTGATAAAGCCCTCGATTTCGTGATCCAAACCGTTGAACTGATGGGTCCCACTATTCATGGACAATGCTCCAAAAATCTCACAAAGAGCAGTTAAATTGATCTAGTATAAGCCCTCATATGCGGAATGCGAACAGCTGCTGCCGTTACTTTCTCTCAACCCTACAATTTCTAGCTTCCAATTGAAGGGTCAGGAGAGTCCCGTTGGGGAGATCTCTGGGAAATGGTCCACCTACAATGGATCCTATCAGATCAAAAGCCCCCAGATGACCAAACCATTAGGAGAGCGGAATGGGATCCGAGGCAGCTGTATAGAAGCTTGATGAAGCGGCCGTTTCGGTAGATCCCAACCTTTTCTCTGTTTCTTCGTTTCCATTGAATGCAGATGAGTGCTGAATTTTCTTTCCTAGACTGTATTGTAGGACATCAAACCAACGGACGAGCATCCTCCTCGGAGAATTTTGAGGCAACCATCATCAACGGTAAGGCTCACTAGATCAACAGCCTGGCTCAGCTACCATGGACCCCGCCCGCCTGGTGAAATGACGTGTTATATCCACACTGTCCATCCATTTTGTGAAATCATTTGACGGCATTGACCCAACATGAGACCGATCCAAAACTCAAGTGGAACACACTGCAGAAAGCAGTGGGGATAACTACGCCTAACGTTGAAACCTTCCCAGGGCCCACCATGATGTTTATTTGCCATCCAACCTGTTCATAAGGTCACACAGACCTGGATGTAGTGAAAACACAAATATCAGCTTGATCCAAAACTTCCATGGGCCCAAGAAGCTTTCAATGGTAGGCATTCAAGTTCCAGTGCTTTCAGCGGTGTGGTCCACTTGAATTTTGGATGTCTCATTTTTGGGCTGATACCCTAAAATGATCTCGCAAAATGGATGGACGGTGCAGATATAATACATACATCATGCTGGGGTTCACAAAACTTGCGTCAACACACCGCCGAGGTCGGTTTGGCACACCACGCAATCCGCTTCCCACCAAACCATCCTGCCAAAAAGAAGAAGAAGAAGGAGGGAGAAAAACATAAACAGCCTAAGATTCAGAAATGCAACTATCATTTCTCCACTAAAACGGTTAGCCGAACAATCAAGGATGAAGCTAATCCCTTAATACAAGTGCTACTGCACAAGGCACCAATATCTGAAACAAAGAAATTAAAAAAAGGAAGAAAAGACTACCAAAATTCAACTGAAGATTCCCAAGTCTCCAATTTGCGAAAGAGCAAATGATGATACCATGGCCCAGTGACTTGAACCCCAGACCATGTCATAGCGCGAACAACACCAGCACCTCCTTTGGCAGATTGAGCAATATGCTGTCAAGCTCAAGTAAATGTGTTGTATCTCCTCCGTGTGAACAAGTAATTTCTTTGGGAAGAAACACGGGCGCTTCGCCCCTCCAAAGAACCCAAATTCCGAACCAGGGCATGTAAGGTAGTCAGTCAGCTTTCTTTTTCATTACTCTCCAACCAAAAGATTCGGAAGTGGCCGATGACAATCCCCGACTTGTAGAAATCTCATTAGGTTTGTCAGAATCAATGGTTTTCGGCACCACGGTAATGCTAATCTACTGAGACAACAGGAAGATCTTGTCCACATCCCATGCGACTCTCATCACTCCATTCTTGGTTTCAGCTTCGTCAAATGTAGTCCCTGCAGCTTCCAGAGGATGTGGGACCCTCGACCACCTCTCGACCTTTAGCTCGATAACATCCACAACACAGATTCGTTCTTCCTCTAGGCTTTTCCCATGCCATCTGCCTTCCACCTGATACACCTTCCCTTTGCCGACTTCCTTCCCTTCATCATCCATCAGAGATACATACTGGCCCGGATCGCATCGCACATATCTCACAGCTGCATAATTTATCTGAATGCCCTGCTGGGGCGAAAAATCAACCAAGCCCAATGAGGGCATCTCTGAAGCCTCACCACTCACTGTTCTCGCCACTACACCGAATTTTGATGTGTTTTGATTACTTCCTCTTGCAGTTGTCAATGGGACATAAGAATCTTCTCCAGCACTCTCCGGTGAGTCGTAGAAAGGCCCGCGACCCGACCCACATGCCTTATCTGGGAAGGGGCTTTCGCCTTCAGATGGTGCACGAGGTTCTCGGGCCGCACGAGCTAGCTTAGCTTTTCGGTTGTTCAGCCTGTCCATCACAACTAACCAGATTACGTTAAGACTCCATGAAGGCAAGAAAATGAAAAACATGTAGGGAAGGAACCAACATGCTTTAATAACAGTAATGATTTTTGTACATCATTCATCAGTATCTCCTAGTTCTAATGCTTTTTTTTTTATATGAGCTAGACTGGTACATCAATCCAGACTGTTGTGCTCCATTACGGCTGGAGCATAATATCCCAAACCACACATTGACTGGATGCCTTAGTTATCCACTTGGTGCCCATCAAATGGATGGTTGAAAAAATAATGATCGGTGATCGAAATACAATTGAAATCAAGATTTTGGAGTTGTCGGAGTGGTCTAGCTTTTGGGCTATGCTCCAATCCAAAATTGGGACAATGATTTCGGTGCTCTAGAGGGACTTGCATGTATGCCACGTGTGGTGGATGAGATACCACCATTTAAGAAATGGGGATAATGCACATAGAAGCATACCCCTTGTTACAAAATTTAAGTAGAAAAAGCCATAGTCATTGAATTAGAAAACAAATCTGCAGCAAAATTCTTGAACCTTCAGGCAGCAAAAGAACCCCTATTCAAGCATAATTGAGGCCAATTGCGGATTTATTCCTCGCCTTACCATCATGTTAAATAATCTCATTTTATTATTTAAATTGCATTTCAAGATTACATTAAGAAACCATCTTTTTTTTCTCAGTTGCTTCATCAAAGGTAGGAGGTTTCCATGACTCCTGCATTTGTGAAAGCTAAAGAGAGAAGTTGAAAAAGAATACAGGAAGTAACTAACAAATTTGAGTTTTTCTAAGCTCACCACAAGCATGTTTACCATGTTAAAACATGCCAACCTATCAAATGTGTGGGGCATCCAAACCATACAGGACGTGGGCACCACATTGTGGATGAGCTGTCCAATGCTCACTGTTCCACTCATCAAGTGGGCCACATGTGGATATTGAATGTCGATTATTGGTAAATTCCTAGACCGCCCATTATTTTCATACATGTGCAGTCAACCTAATGAGTTGACAGGTCCATTCTTTTAGGCCAGATCATCTACATGGTAGAGCACACCTGATACATGGCTCAATCCCATACATGCCAGGTTGACATGTGCGGCAATGTAGACCAGTGTGTGCGTGCGTGCTTGCCCAAGCTCTAAGAATAAGTGGAATAGCATCACTTCAAGCAAAATTATCTCACTACAAAGATAAACAGATCATTAGCTGACAGGTCAGGCATGTCACCCAACTCATAATGGTTCACAAGCACTAAGTTAAGCCATTCAACCAGGCAATGAGCATCCTACCATCCAAAATCAAGTAAGAAGAAATGGCACCCTAATTTGACAATAAATAAAAAAAAATTAAAAAAACAGCATTTTTCCATGAACCAAACCAAAACAGTATCTGTGGAGATGACATGTAAATGCTTGGATACCTTAAGAAAATGCTATCATGAGAGGGAGAGGCTCCCTACCAGTTTTTTAGTTGAGATGATGTAAGCTCAGAGCCCTGAGAAAAACCAATATATAACATATTAGTCAAAACAGAAATCAGATCAGCAAGTCAATAAACAAAGAAATACAATCTGCTGAATTAATATGAACTAAAGCATGCCTTCTACATACATGGACACTTAGCTTATCTGCCCATAATTGCAAAGAAGATGCATTCCGCTGCATTTCTGGCTCATCCTTGAGGGCCCTCTCAATCAAAGCAGTTTGTTTCTCATTCATTATATTTCGTTTCCGTTTCCTTGGCTGTCTTTCATCATTCTGTCCAGCTTCTAACCTTTCATTTTCTTGAACCTCTCGAAACCCACTATCTTTCACATGCTCTGATAAGTTACGAAACTCTCCATTTTCCAGATTTTGATCAACGTAATTTTTTCCTTTCATAGGGCTTGCATCAGAACCACTTCTTTCAAATTTCCGCATGTCTTTATCAATTTCTCTAAGAGACCCAGATGCTCTCCTACCAGATGCAATCTTTTCTTTCCTTCTATTTCTATCCATCTCCACTAAATCATCATGTAGATCCATATGCTTGCTCGTGGGCCTGAACTGATCCACTTCCTGGAACATTGAGTTTTCTGCTATTCCCTCTTTCAGGTCACCATGTTTATCTTTGAAATCTGGAGCCTCTTCCACAGATCTAGTTGGAGGCGGCAAACGTCCCGCAGTACTTTGAGTCTCCTGTATAAACTTTTTAGCTCTCAATGGGCATGTTAATAACAAAAGGAGCTCAAAGCCAGCGATAGCATTGATTAGATTCATAATGCATTAAAAAGCATCACAAAAGATAATTGGTGATCGTCATTTCCTGCCAAGTTCATGTGCACATGAATGATTAAGAAGAAGATAAAAAATGAAGTTCCGGCATTTACCAGGTGCCTCTGGACAAGAAAGACATTAGGAAACTTATCCCAGCAGTGTGAAGAATTTTGGGAATCAGAAAATGGATTCCTGAATTTGTTCTCATGTGTATTCCTAACATCTTGAACAGAAGGATCCTGCAACATGATTTGATTGAGGTGAGTTTCGCAGCAGGGATTTCAGCTGTCAGAGTTGTCAACATCCTAGGATTGATGATTCGCATAGTACGATTTGACTTATATCAGAGGAAAAACAATTCAAATCCACATCAGAAACATTTTGGGATGAATTGTGTGGTCGTATACTTCATATGAACTGTTATTCAAATTCAATAAATGCTTCAAATTGTACCTCTGTTTTGTTGTTTACGTCTTGTTTGCTGATCATATTTAAGTAGTTGGGAGCTTTTGCACCCTTTATTTTGCTCTTCATGGAAAATTTGGAATTTTTTTTAAGGTATGTCTTGCTATCTTCTCATATCTTGTGTGTGGGAAGGGTGGGGGCTTTTGTGCCCTTTAAATATGTCTCTTCATTTATTTTATTCTTCACAGGAAATATAAAGATTTTGGCTTTCCTCTTCAGAGTTTAAACGAAAGCATACTCTCACACTTTCTTCATAACCAAGGCACCAACTGCTTTTTTCTGTAAGGTTTGCAGGTGTTAACCGAAGTAAGAAATGGATCATTTATGAATCAAATTCAATTAACAATTCAAATCGTGCTCCTTTTGGTTTTTTAAGTAATCTTTTGCTTTCTTCTCACATTTTCTAAATGGTTGGGGGCTTTTGCACCTAAATAAGTCTTTTGATTTATTTTATTCTTCATGGGAAATTCAGGGATTTTGACTCTCTTCAACCTTAAATAATAGCTTACTCTTGCAATTTCCTCCCAACCAAGGTTGTACGATTTTGAGGTTTGGAGCTTTGAAACATGATTTTGAGTTCATATCTTCATTTTTTTATGTGTGATATTGTTGAATTTTCTAGTTCGATTATAAATTCAAAGCTTTATTTCATTCATCATCGAAAAAAGAAAAAAAACATTAGTTTAGTTTCAATGCTCATTTTCATTTCTAGTGGTTTCAAGATTTTGCATGTTAAGAGTTTTTTTATGATGTGATGGCTTTAGTTTAATTTCAAGAGCTCATTTTCATAGATTATTTGTTTTAATCATTGAGTGGTATAAGGTGATGGTAACTTCATGCTGATGTTGTGGGTATTTAATGGATCAAGTAGAGACTTATACTTAATGTCTAATTTGTATAAAGAGGTTAGCTAAGCCCACTTGTGTGTATAAGGCATCCCACCTATAGGCAGGCACTTCCAACATGAGGGTCGCACCATGTAGATGCCATCCCAAAAATTGCAGTGGACCACTCATCAAGTGTGCCAGAATGTTCAAAACAAGCGGACAGCAAAAGAAAGCATCACCAAGGTTTTTTAAGCCCGTGATTGGTTTTGAACAGTGTGACGTGCATGAGTCAGCAGACCTGATTTTCAAGACAAGGTATCTATGTGGTGTGAGTCATGACCCACCTGATAGACAGCTTAGATCTTTCATGTTTTCTGGGACTTGTGGTGTAGATGTGCTGCAGTTGGGCTTAGCAAATGTTCAAATACAAAGTCAGAAGGTTATAAGCACCTTTTTTTTCCTTAGAGAATGTAATGGATATTTTATAAAAGAGGGAGGGAGGAAGAGGGGGGGGGGAGGGAGAGGATGGATCACCGAGGGACAGGAGCATTACATTACAAAGATTTGCGGAAAGTTTGAAAAGATTGCATTGACCATAATTGAAGAGGACAAAATAGATGTGAAATTTTACCTGAATTGGATTTTCTTCGAATCGTGCATGTGGAATTAACGCTTGCAATTGCTCAAAAAATACACTGCACAGGAAATTCAAGATTTAATATGACAGGCCCTTAGGATAAACAAGATAGGATGCAGATCCCAAACTGATTACACATAAAAGCTTGCAGAAAATGTAGATAATGTACACTGGTAACACAAATGATACTCAAGGACAACTTTTTCCTTCTTTTATGTAGTCAAAGTAGTTTCCAATATCAAACAAGAATATTTGTGATCCAGAAACTGAGAGTGGACAGTCAAACTCAGGTCTAACATATTAGAAGGTTTCTCATGTTGGTTTCACTTCTTAGCTCAGGGAGATCTTGAATGAGCAGCACAGGCTCTTCTTTGCTATTAATATTCATCGAGTGTGCACCATGTAATGCTTTCCCAGTCATTATCATTTTCTTTGTATATATACTTACTAACATCCATATCCAATAATCCATATTCTTAAAAGCTCCTATAAATTCCAACCATGCTTCTATAAATTCCGGCCATCCAATCACTTCATAAACTCAGCCCTTCATTTCCCTGGCTTAACCCAAATTTCCTGTTTCAGTCCTAATTAAAATATATAGCAGTAAATGAGATATACTTGAAACAGTCCCATAGGAAAGTCTAAATGGTCTGACCCTGACAACATGTCCTACCTTTAATCCATGTTAATTATTATTGCTGTTAAACTACTACATGGTGCTAATCTAGAGGTCCTATGAGAAGCTACGATGAGAAGGAGAAAAAAGGGAGAAGAAAGATGGAAAAGAGAAACAATGAGAGAGAGAGAGAGAGAGAGAGAGAGAGAGAGAGATAACAAAAACATGAGATGCTTTGGGTGTATTGAAATCCTAGCCCTCTACTCTTATTTATAATAACAAAAACATGAGATGCTTTGGGTGTATTGAAATCCTAGCCCTCTACTCTTATTTATAATAGTAAAAATGTGAATGGGCCCTATGGGCCTTATTACATGGATGGACTTGTAAATGGGCCCTATAAGCCTTATTGCATGGATTTGGGCCCAATGGGCCTTATTCAATTATCAACCTTTCAACACTCCCCCACAATCTGGAGCATCCTCATAACACCCAGCTTGAAATAAGGGCTAACGTAATCAAACCTAAGAAGAAAGAAACTCCTCTCTAACATCCTCCCTCAAACTCAAAGTGCTCTGAAAAGAGGAACCTGAGTCTGGCGAGGCACCTAAAAGATTTCTTAATAGTAGAAAATAAAATAAGTAGTGCAATTGCAAAGATGAGTAGCAGGGGCTGTGACAAGAGGCAAGTGAGCAGATGAGAAGTGGAGGCGACGAGACAACCAATACTTCAAGCGAATAGGCACTTCTGCAACTTCAGTGGATGTGAGCAACCGGAACAACCATCCAGCACTAATGAGTTTGGATCAACTACCTAGTTCAACCAAGTTAGGCCAACTACCCAACACAATTATAAGTCCAAACAGCTATCCAAAATAAACAAGAATAAACTGTCCAACATAAACAAACGAGTCTGGATTAATTATCCAACTCAACCAAGGATGGGCTAACTGCCCAAAAAAATCATAAATACGGACAACTATCAGAACAAATAAGAACAGATCAACTATCCAATATAAACAATGAGTTTGAGCTAACCGTTCAGAGTAAACAAGCCCAGTACAATCATAAGTCTGAGCTAAGGCTGAGACAACCGCCCAGTTCTAACAGCACGAACCAACAGTCTGGTACATAAATGGGTCTGGGCCAACTATCAAGTACATAAACGAGTTAGGCAACTGCCATGTATAAATACTGGTCACATCACACATCCTGGTAAGTAGAGCTTGAAACAAAGCTACTAGGTTGTCGAATGAGGTGGTTGAGAAGAGGGGAGCACATCTCACACAATAAGAGACAATCCAGTCAAATACCTCCAACCTTCAGCAACAAACAGCAAATACCTTAAGTTCGAGTGCTAAGGAGACGTCTAGGCATTTCAACAACAGGTCTCAGGTTCGAGTGCTAAGGCGACACACTAACCCCACCGGTGGGTGGGTGCATCTTGTGTCTAAATGTGTGGGTGTGTTGCGCAACTAACAGGGTAGGTGCTTTGCATGACTAACAAAAAAACAGAAAACAGAGCAAATCCCTTAGAAAAAAATCTTCAAAAAAAGGAATAAAATACGAATTTACAACTACATCTTCAAGCAGACAGCAAAAAAATAGTATGGGCTTCAACCGCATATCAAAGAGGCTTCAAATCCAGCAACAAATGATTCAAAACCCTAAAAAAATCCAGCCACAAGCCATCCCCTTCTCACAAATCACAACAAGCCAATGAGGAAAAAGCCTCAAAATCTTAAATTAAAAATAAATAAATAAATAAAAGAAAGAAGAGTGAAGGAAAAGGGGCTAATAAGAACTTGTGTAGGAAATGAAGGGAACCACCACTTGTTGAGGAATGAAGGGTGAAGGAAAAGGGTTAATAAGAAGCTGGTGTTGTATAGGAAAGGAAAGAGGGAACGAGGAAAGAAAGAAATGAAGATTAGGAAGGGAATGATGGAACTGCCGAAGATTGGGAAGGGAAGGAAGGGAAACATCACTTGTTAAGAAAAATTAGAAGAATAAAACTCATAGAGTTAGAGAAAGAAGGAAAGAATGAAAAAAAAAAAATTAAAGGCAAAGAAGGTAACCACCAAGGATTAGGAAGGAAAATACAAGAAAATACCCAAAAATCTGCCCTAATAGAAAAAATCAACAAACCCTATCCAAAGCAATACAAAATTTGCTTCAACAGGAAAAATCCAACAGACCCTAGCCAAGGCAACACAAAAATCTGCTTCAACGGGAAAAATGCAGCACCCCTAATTAAGACAACAGAAAAATATATTTAAGTAGAAAAAAAAAAAATCAGCAAACCCTAGCTAAGGCAACACAAAAATCAGCAAGTCCTTCAGAAAAAATCTCCATAAAATATAATTGATAGATAAGGAAAAAAAAAAAAAAGGTGAAGAGAAAAGAAAAAGAAACCCTAATAGAAGAAGAAGAAGAAAAAAAAAGAAGACGAAGAAGAAACCCTAGGAGCACTTAGGCTCTGATACCATGTTAAACGGCCACAGAGTGTTAATCTTGAGCACCTATGAGAAGCTACAATGAGAAGAAGAAAAAAGATAGAGAAAGATGGAAGAGAAACAATGAGAGAGAGAGAGAGAGAGAGATGCTTAGGGTGTATTAAAACCCTAGCCCTCGACTCTTATTTATAATAATAAAAACGTGAATGGGCCCTATGGGCCTTATTACATTAACTTGTGAATGGGACCTATGAGCCTTATTATATAGACTTGGGCCCAATGGACCTTATTCAACTATCAACCTTTCAATGATTGCCAACAACTTCAAATTTAACCTAGATACATGATAAATAGTGTAGAGTGTGTGTGTGTGTGTGTGTGTGTGAGCGATCAGGGCTCAATCCCTAGTAGCGTTACCTTTAAAAAAAAAAAAAAAAAAAAAGTGTGTCCAATTGGAACTCTTGAACCATCAAGGAATAAGTTCCATGCATACATCTATGATGAGAAGTATCTTCTCTAGTAAGTTATTTGGACAATTTCAACTCAAACAAAATTAAGATTTTTACTTGAAAATCACAAGACTTCCATCTATAATAACCTTGAATTTTACTATGCATGCATACCTTCACACATGTGCATCCAACCACACACACCTACTCTCACCCATGTTGCCACACACAGGCACCCTTACCTCCCATCCTTTTCTCTCCATCCCTCCCCTCTCTTATGTCATCACACCTTGCCTCCCATCTACCGCTCTCTATCCCTCCCCTCTCTTACCTCATCACACGTTGCCTCCCATCCCTCTCTCTCCACACAGGCAAACCCCACTCCCCCATTGCTAGCCAAGCTACCCAAACCATTCATCAAATGGACACTGCACAAGAGGTAACAAGTGAGTACATCTCACTCACTCTTCCCCATTTTTCTCCTCCTTGTATGATCCAAGGCAAGAGGTGGCAAGCCACCTAGGATGGCCTAGTGGGCCCAAACCAGTCTACTAGAACATGTGTTTATGATGCTTAAATCAATCCACTTGGACATGTGCTCATGATGCTTAAATCAAACCACTTTAGATGTGTGGAAATGATGCTAAGATCAGTCCACTAGAACATCTGTTTATGATGCTTAAATCAGTCCACTTGGACATGTGCTCATGATACTTAAATCAGTCCACTTGGATGTGTGGTAATGATGCTAAGATTAGCCCACTAGAACATGTGCTTATGATGCTTAAACCAGTCCACTTGGACATGTCTTCATGATGCTTAAATCAATCCACTTAGATGTGTGGTAATGATGCTAAGTTCAGCCCACTAGAACATGTGTTTATGATGCTTAAATCAGTCAACTTAGACATATGCTCATTATGCTTAAATCAATCCACTTGGATATGTGGTAATGATACTAAGATCAACCCACTAGAACATGTGTTTCTGATGCTTAAATCAGTCCACTTGGACATGTACTCATGATACTTAAATCAATCCACTTGGATGTGTGCTAATGATGGTAAGATCAGCCTTCTAGAACATGTGTTTATGATGCTTAAATCAATCCACTTGGACATGTGCTCATGATACTTAAATCAGTTCACTTGGACATGTGGAAATGATGCTAAGATCAGCCCACTAGAACATGTGTGACATGTTTATGATGCTTAAACTAATCCACTTGGACATGTGTTCATGATGCTTAAATCAGTCCACTTGGATATGCGGTAATGATGCTAAGATCAGCCCGCTAGAACATGTGTTTATGATGTTTAAACCAATCCACTTGGGCATGTGTTCATGATGCTTAAATCAGTCCACTTGATGTGCGGTAATGATGCTAAGATCAGCCCACTAGAACATGTGTTTATGATGCTTAAACCAGTCCGCTAGAACAAGTGTTTATAATGCTTAAATCAGTCCACTTGAACATGTGTGAATGATGCTTGACCGAGTTCACTTGAACATGTGTAAATGATGCTTGACTTGGTTCACTTGAGCATGGGTGTATGGTGCCTATGTAGGTTTGGTAGTACAAAAATCAGCCCACTCAACATTGTGTGGTGGTGACTAAAACAGTCCACTACTCGAATGCGATGTGTGTGCAAGATAGACCAATGTTCCAAATGTATTAGTGTGGCAAGTCAGACCCATGAGGTGTACACTGTGTGTGTGTGTGTGTGTGTGTGTGTGTGTGTGTGTGTGTGTGTGTGTGTGTGCAAGTTAGATTCTTGCTCAGGTGTACGAGTGCAGTAAACTAGACAATGGTGTGTGCACAAGTGTGTGCAAATTAGACTTCTTATTGAATGTGGAATTTATTGGTGCAAATGATGTATGTATTTTTACTGTTTTTGGGTGTGTGCATGTACATGGTGTCGTGTGCTCCCGTGGAGTATGTTCTTCCCGATCGAAAACGGTCCGTATTGATTGCACAGTGCTAATGTTAGTCATAAGTTTGTTGGCTTCAGATGGCTCTTGTAGCTCTAATCAACTCGAAAGTTCTGCTTTGATACCAAGTTTAGTTTGGATGATCTTTTTTGTGTGTGTGGGGAGGGGGGGAGTTTTGAAGAGAAATGGGTTTTGTGTGTTAGGGCAACAATCCCTCACACACCTTTTATTATAATACTAGAAATACAAGAATATAACCCATAGAAGCACACAACACCATGTACACGCACATACCCAAAAACACTACATCACTTGCACACCACCAATAACATGCATGGAAGCAACACGAAGAAACTAGAATAATACAATTTCTCTCTAGCCTCAAGTATTATAGTGTCCGGAAACAGATCATCGCCACAAACTGTCTTTCCTCCTCTAACAACTATCTATGCCATGTGTCGAAGGGTCGATACATCATCCACCCTTGCTTTTGCTCCATATACTCAATCCATGTATGCTACTAGGACCGGCCATTAGCCACAATTCTAGAGCTCCATTGTGGAGTGCTCAGGGATGTGGATGTGATAGTGGATTGAGTAACCAAGGCAGGGGTCGTGACACTGATTGTGGTGGCTGTGGAAGTCATGAGTCGTGACCATGGTTGACGAGGACAAGGATGTGACAGACTTCGCTTCTGTACACATTATGGAGGCACAAATCTTTGTTAATAAATGTTGGGAACTTGTTGGCTGCCTTTCTTGGGTTAGTAGTGTGTCTATAGCTAGTAGTGCTTACACTAGTTTCGAGAAGACTTCACAGCCGACTGCCATGAAGAAGCCTTCCTCAACTGATTTTGTTCTTTTAGTCTCAAGAACCCTATGATGCATTGATGTGACTTCATGTTCGTGACATTCCTGACACTTCCAAAGCCATTGTAGCACAGTCAGGTATTGCTCTTAATGTGTCCCCTTCTCCCTCTCTCAGGGTCATTGACTCTGGAGCCACCTATCATATGATTCGTAAGCTTTAACTGGCTAGCTCCTATCTTCCTTCTAGCTAGTCACACTTTGTCACTGTTGCTCGTGGAAACAAAAACATTGTATCTGTAACTAGTTCCATCAATGCGTTTGTCATCAATTCCGCAGGTTTCCAGCTTTCCCTTTAATCTATTATTCGCCATTTCCCTTACAAAATCCTTGAATTACTCAGTAACCTTCTTTCCTTCTTATTGTGTGTTTCAGGATCTCCAGACGAAGCGGATGATTAATGTAGGCCATGAACGTGAAGACATTATTTCTTGGATGATGCACCTGCAATAGCATTTGGTACCTTGTTCTTAGGGAACCCATGTCTAGATGGCATTGTCGCTTCGGGCACCCATCCCAGTCTAGGTTGTTAAAACTTTTGTTTCTTTTAATTTCTATTTGTAACCCGTTATGCTGTGAAACTTTTGAGAGTTCTCCAAACATCATCGGACTGTCTTTCCTCCTAGTTCATCTGAGAGGAAACCCAAACCATTCGAGTTAGTCCACTCAGATGTTTGGGGTTCTGCTCATGTTATCTCTCTTTTTGGATAAAAATATTTTGATATTTTTTTTTATGATTGCACTCGAATGACATGGGTTGTATCTTCTAAAATCTAAACATGAAGTTTTTTATATGCACTCTAACAATGGGGGCAAGTACTATGTCGCATGCCTTCCTATCATTTTTGCAAGACTGGATTTTATCCCGTACTTCATGTCCACGAACCCCACAACAAAACGACGTGACTAAGCAAAAGAATTGTCACCTTCTTTTAGCCACCCGTGCTCTCTTACTTGGTATGAATTTTCCTAAACGTTTTTGGAATGATGCCTTGCTTACTATTGTATTTCTAATTAATCTCATTCCATCTTGAATCTTGTCATGCGAGTCTTCATTTGAAATTTTTCATCTGAATGATAAACATTTTCCTTTAACCCGCAAGGTATTCCGTAACAGTAATGGTGGTCGTAACGACCACCACCGTTACCTTTACAATACGGGTCATAACGACTGTTACAGCCCTCGTAAAGGCCATTACAATCCCTTTTCTTATTAAAAGAAAAAACCCAAGAAACCTGTATCTGCCCCATAACATTGAAAAAAAAAATATGAAAAACCTGTATCTACCCCGTAACAGACCATTAAGGGGCTGTTATGGCCCTTACAGGGGTGTAACAGGCCATTAATGACGGTTATAGGTCATTTTTTGCATAACGGCTGTTACAGCCGCTACGACCCCATAACGTGTAACGGTTGCCACCGTTACCTTTATGCGGCTTTTACGGCCCCGTAATGGGCTTTACAGCACACCATGCCCCTAAGATTTTTGGATGTACACGTTTTGTTCAAATTCTTGACATTAGTAATGATAAGTAGAGTCCTCGAGCCAAAAACTACATCTTCTTAGGTTACTCTTGATTACAAAAGGGGTATAAATGTTATAACCCTCCGAGCGGTAAGAAATATGTATTTACCGATGTGACATTCTTTGAACATGTTCCTTACTTTTCTAATGAAGGGAGATCTCTACATAATCCTCCTACTAGTTAGAGGAAGCATGTGAAGTCTAACTCTATACCCCTTCTAGTATCTAGTCTTAAAGATGCTCCTACACCATCTCAAAGCCTATCTTGTTGGTGAATCATCGATGGACTAAATCCTTGATTGATCAGTTGCCCATCATTTCATCCGCTTCTACTGGTGGTTTAGGAATAAGCCATCTCCTAATGATCTTCCCATAGAATTGCACAAGCCTCCCCATGCATGCACAAAGGATTCCATTAGCATTTTTTGTTTCATATCACCATCTTTCACCTTCCTTTCGGTCCTTTGCAGCTTCTATATCCTCCATTGTTACCCCGCATTTTTGTTTCGTATCACCGTGTTTCACCTTCCTTCCAGTCCTTTGCATCTTCCGTATCCTCCACTATTACCCCGCATAATTTGAAGGAAGCTATGAGTAGCCCTAACTGAACTAAGGCTATGATGGAAGAAATGCATACGCTGGAGCAGAACAACACTTGGGAGTTAGTTCCCTTGCCTAAAGGCAAACGAACTGTTGGATGTCGGTGGATTTATACCATTAAGTATCTTCAAGATGGTTCTATTGATCGTTATAAGGCATGGTTAGTTGCAAAGGGTTATAGTCAAACATATGGTGTGGACTACTTTGAGACATTCGCTCATGTGGCCAAGTTTTACTCTATTCATGTGGTTACATCCTTGGCGATGAACTTGTCCTGGCCCCTATTTCAACTAGGTGTGAAGAATGCATTCTTACATAGTAATCTTGCCGAAGAGGTCTATATGGATCAGCCCCCAGGTTTTTCTATGTATGTGTCTACTAAAAAAGTCCATCTACAATCTCAAGCAATCCCTACATACCTAGTTTGATAAATTCAGTCGTGCTCTTCTGAATTTTGAATTTGTCCGAAGCCAAGCCGATCACTCTTTATTCATTTGTTGCCAGCCCACAGAGTTTATGGTGTTGATTGTCTATATGGATGAAATCGTGTTATCCGACAATGATGCTGGGGGAATGGTGGCCATTAAATCTTTTCTCAAAACTCGATTTAAGATAATAAAAAAAATCTTGCAATTCTTTGGTATTTTCTAGGCATCAAAGTTGCTCGATCTAAGTCCGAAGTTGTGCTCTATCAAAGAAAATATGCCCTTGATCTTCTCTTAGAGACTGGGACGCTAGGATGTAAGCCTACTTCCATGCCCATGGATACTACTCACAAAATTAGTCCAAATGATAGGTGAGCTCCTCTCTAATCCTAGGATGAATCGGTGGTTGGTTAGTCATATTATCTAACTATAGTCGGATCTTTCGTATGTTGAGGGGGTAGTATGCCAATTCATGCATGCCCTTGGTACCGCACATCACAGCAATGTACCGTATCCTTCTGTATATCAAATCTTCCATAGGAAAAGGTTTACCTTTTCAACAGCATGGTCATCTTCATCTATCTTCTTAATCCAATGTTAATCATGCCGGAAGTTCACACGATCGTCGGTCTACATCTGGGTATTGTACATTTGTAGGTGGCAACCTTGTCACCAGGAAGAGTACGAAACAGTATGTCGTGGCACAATCTTCTGTTGAGGCTAAGTATCAAGTGATGGCTCATGCGACATGTGAACTTATTTGGCTCTGTACCCTCTTACAAGAACTCAATTATAATCCTTATAGTCTCATTTTGTTGCATCACGATAATCAAGTTGCTATTCACATTGCTAGCAATCCGGTGTTCCATGAGCACACAAAGCACATTGTCTTACTATTTCATAAGATGAAACCTTTGCTTGTCACATAAGAAGTTGTTTTTCAAATCTACAAACTATCAAACTAAACAGTAGAATAGAGCCATGAAATATAGAGGCGAGTTGGAAAAGGCCGCCTAGATGAGAATCATTCTTCCCCCAGTGACAAGTATATATCCTTTTAATTTGAAATCTTCCTGTCAAATCTCTCGACAATTGTCCCACAAATGCATCACTAGCTTGCCAATACATAAAAGAAGGCGTATGATGAGGAAAGACTAGAAGCTTCACACCTAAAGACCCTAGCTACTCTCCTCACCTCCCCAACCTCCAATTTAACCCCAAGGATCTCATTGTTATGGATGTTGATTTTCAAACCTGATACCACCTTAAAGCATCAGAAAAACTTTACTCAAATTATTCACCCGGACCTCCTCTTGTCCCAAAGAAACAAGGTATCGTCAGTGGACTAAGATTAGGAACTTAGAAATCTAGCATTTTCCACATTAAAGCCCTTAATAAACCCCACCGAGTTAGCTTTCTGGAACATCTTGCAAAGAGACTCCGCCAGACCACATAAAAAAGAAGACAATGAATCCCCTTGTCTCAAGCCTCTTGAGACCTTGAAGAAACATGCAAGAAAACACTTTATTAGGATGCATTACCAAACCTGTTGGACGCATTTTAGATTTGTTAATGGTTATGGGTATGGGAGTGTAGATTATGGAGAGAGGGATGTCCCAAACATCGATGTTATTGAATTGTTGAATCTGCAGGAAACACTTCCGCACCTATTGGTTCTCTTTCCAAGTAGTATATACCATTCCTCTCACGACCTGCACCAATTGTCCTGCTCGTCTTAAGGTCCTGAAACCTAAAAAGAAGCAAAGACAATGGAACAATTCAAAGACCTTGTTAGTTTACTTACAGATAAAAGGGTAAATGGAAACTTGGGTGCATATGGAATTGACGACACGAAAACTGATGCATTAGGCTGAGCAGTACCAACTCGAATAACATTAGATAATGTACCATCAGCTAAAGTAACCAATATATTTGATGAAACACAACTTAAGGAAGAAAAGAGACTGGTCACAAGAGATATGGTTGAACGCCCCAGAATCGATGATCTAAGAGAAGGCAGAAGATGACAAAAGACATACTTTACCTAATTGAGCTAAAATGTCTATAGAGATTGAAGGAGCATTTTTGGATGTGTGAAATATTGATCTTATCACCACTAGAATTAGATGAAACAAGAGTAGCGGGTCTACTATCAAAAGAAGCATCCTCCACTATAAGGGCTTGATTAGTCCTTAGGAATTTTCTATGAGGATCCCAACAAAAGTCTACAGTAGGATTTGCCAAGCCACAGTGAGTACACATACAGTTTCTTCGACCAATACGACTACCTCTACCTCCCCTTGGAAATCTACCACCTTTGTCACCACGGAGAGCACCACGCCCAACATGTCCACCACAACCTCCACGTGAACTAGAATAATTGTATGAAGAGGCCAATGCAATTTTATCATTGCATTAACATAAGCATTGTCGAATTCACTTGCCAAGGAGACTCTCTGAAGCCTCACATAAACCTCTGCCACTGAGGGAATAAAAGCTCCTCCCAAAATCCGATCATTTGCCGATTAGTACTCTTTTGGCAGTCCAGACAAAAGTTTCACTACTTTCATATTTGCCCACTACTTCTTCATGAGAGTGACATTTGAGGTAACAAGATTATATATGAAAAGCTCTTCACCCATTTCAATCAAGTTTGCAAAGAACTTACCAAGGGGCTTATTCTCCTTTCAAAAAGAGAAAATCTCCTATAAATGATATACACAAGAAATATTTTTTTTTTTTAGCACATCCTCCTCGCAGTATCCTAGACATCTTTTTTCGTGTTTAAGAACACTATATCAAAGCTCACTTCAAACCTCATGCTATTCCACAACCAAGATCGAATTTGGGCATCCTCACACATCTATTGTCTATATTTGGGATTACATTCCTCCGGTTTAGGATCCGTGAGGAACTTATCCTTGTCCCGGGCTAAGAGGAATACCTTAACAAATTTGTCCCATAGAAAATAATTCTTCCCATTCAATAAGTTAATGCCGCATTGAATGAGGATCCCTACATTTCCCCAAGAGATGAGGAACCACCAACTCCAGTTTTGGGCTCCATAGACATTCCACAATTAACTTACTTCAACACCAATGCAAAATGTTGACCTTAAAGAAAGATCCACACACAACTATACATCCAAAATCATATAACGAACAAATTTCTTGCCTAGAAAATATCGAACGAGACCAAGGACCAATGTTGTCAAAATCGTTATTGTATCGCAAATCGTAGTAGGGGTTGAATCGTATCGAATCACAAATCATATCGTAAATCGTAAGATTTTTTAAAATTTTCTTAAAATTTTGAAAAAAATATAAATAAATAAGATATTTTTTTAAAACTCATCTTCCTTTTGCCATCAATGTGCACCAAGTAATACCATGTCATAATAGTGTTAAAGGATTCTTATTCCTTTATTTTTTGTCTTCAGTGAAATTCCCCTTTAAAAAATATACAAGGGTCCTTTAATAATTTATGTTCTTGTTACCTTTCTTGAACGTAGAATCATGGTGGAAAAGCGGCCTTTGATACCGTAGACTAACAAAAAAAGATATTTTGATTTCTAAACATCATTCTATAATACATATAAGCCATGCTAATCGAAACCATCCATAAAAAAACATTACAGGTAGTTCATACATCAATTTGGTGTTTCGACCAATTAAGAAGGAATCACACACACAAAAAAAAGCTACATGATTTAATGTTGAAGAGAATATATATCATTTAATCTCTTATAAAGAACAAATGAAAATAATTTACCTTTTCTAAACAATTCTTAAAGCCCCCACCAAGTGAAGCTTGAAGTAGAAGAGAACAAGTATAATTTGAATCGTAAATCGGGATTTGAATCGTAAATCACAAGATTCAAATCATATAATCGTAGGATTCATATAAAAAGGGATTCAAGGTTGGGATTCAAATCGTTTTGCTTAAGATTCGACTAAAATTGTATATCGTAAATCGTAGGATTTTGACAACACTGCCAAGGACTTTAGTTTGAAACTGAGTTTGAAAATATGACTTGAGCTTTTCAATAATACCCTTCAAGTCATCACTAGTCACTAGAAAATCATCCACATACATAGCAAGCATTACGTAGCCAGAGGTCGAGTGTTTTGAGAAGACTAAGTGATCTACTTTACTCATTTTTAATCCAAATGATACAACCGCACTACTAAACTTCTCAAACCAAACCCGTGGTGATTGCTTTGACCCATATATGGACTTGTTTAACCTGCATACTTTAGATGACTCCACCTGATCAACATACCCAGGAGGTTGCTCCATGGGACTTCTTCGTGTAGATCTCCATGCAGGAACGCGTTCTTCACATCCAACTGAAAGAGAGGTCGATCATGATTTAAAACTAGTGATATAACAACCTGCATCAAATTAAGCTTAGCCACTGGTGAAAATGTAATTAGGTAATCTACTCCATAAATTTGAGTATATCCCTTAGCGACCAACCTGACTTTGTAACAATCAATTGACCCATCAGGCAGGAACTTAACTATATACACCCATCTACAGTTGATTGGAGTCTTACCTGAAGGAAAACTAGTCAGCCTCCAAGTATCATTCGAGTAAATGGCTTCCAACTCTTCATCCATAGCTCTTTTCTAATTTTCATTTGACAATGCCCCCTAGATTATTGACTATATATATCGCTAACTTTATTGTCATTTCATTTTAGACAAGATATCTCAAGGACAAATCTACACATCTTATATTTCGTCTCATGATCAAATCACAAATTTACTCACCAAGGCTCTTTGAAAATCTTGATTTACCAAACTTATTTCCAAGCTAGACATGCAAGAGATCTATGCTCTAGGTTGAGGGGGGAGTGTTAATGGTTATGGGTATGGGCTTACAGCCAACTTGTTGCATAGTTTTTTAGGTCTTAGGATATGTTAGACATTATTTTTTTGTATTAGGGTCAATTTTGTCATATTTGCTTTTGTTACTTAAATATAATAGAAAAGGAGTGGGAGTGTGTAGCCCTAAGCCCATCTCTCTCTCTCTCTCTCTCTCTCTCTCTCTCTCTCTCTCTTCTTTTTTCTTCTCTACACAAGTTTACATGGTATCAAAGCTCGGTTTGAAGTGGTTTGGGCTCCGTAATCCTCTCCATTCCAACCCAAGTTGTTAGATCTGGCTTTGGAGGTCTTCTAGAAACATAGGTCACTGGGTTTTTTTTTTTTCTCAAGTAAGAAGGAAACGGGGCATAAATGCCTTGATGGATAATGAAGGTGTTAAACGGCTACATGCTGCTAATCTTAAGGGCTTGTGAGAAGAAGAAAGGAGAAGAAAGATGGAAGAAAGAAACAGCGAGAGAGATAGCAAGAACATATGATGCTTAAGGTGTATTGAAACCCTAGCCCTCTACTCTTATCTATAATATTAAAAACACGAATGGGCCTTATTACATGGAATTGGGCCCAATTGGAAACGGCTACATGGTGCTAATCTTAAGCGCCTATGAGAAGCTACAATCAGAAGAAGAAAGAAGGAGAAGAAAGAATGACATGGATTAGAGTCATTATAGGCCCATACCCATAATCGTTAACAAGATATATTTTCTTCAAGTAGCACTAACCCAACCTTTCAAGTGTATATTTGAGAAATTTCCAACTAACATGATCGTAAGCCTTCTCCATGCTAAACTTGCAAATGAGTCCCTTTCTTCCTAATCTATAACCCGAATCAATGTTCTTCAGCTATCAAAGCTCAATCTAGGATTTGCCTACCATGAGTGGAGGCCAATTGTGCTTTAGAAATAACATTCCCAAGCACCTTGGGGAATCTAATAACGAGGATCATAGCCAATATTTTATATGGGTCCCCAACCAAACTAGTTGATTTGAAATCCTACAAGCACTCAGCTCCCTCTTTCTTTGGGACACTATCAAAGATGCCCCCACTTTCAAGAACAACCCCTAGAACAAAACTCCGATATAAACGCCATCAAGTCATCTTTGACTTCTTACCAAAAAATTGGGGGGGAAAACGATTGGATAGGCCTCTTAAGTATGGCCTCACCTCCTTGCCACTTGCTTTTGTCCTGAATAATGTAGATATGTTGTTGTCCTTCATCTATTAACCTTCGTCACAGCTTGATGGAAGCCAATTGTATTGTTAATTCACTCCTAATGTGAGTTGATATAGATATCCTTGTATGAGAACTCCTCTCCATTACCTTGATAGATTGTATGTCATTTCCATTTTCGTTTTTGCTTTAATAAAATTTTGAGCTACTCATCAAAAAAATATGAAACAACCAGACTACCCCTAGCCAGTTATGAAGAAAATAACAATAAAAGAAAACCTACATGATACAAGAATTAAAAGAAGTTAGCTTTACCTTGTAGCCCAAACCTGCTTGACTAAGCTGATAGAGAGAAAACCCCTTCAAGCAACCCCAAGCTCCGCCAACATGTCAACCTCATAGATTCCTTCCAAATGTCAATCTCCATAAAACTCTTCCCAATCTCCATAGGCTCCTTAAATGAGGTTTTTTTTTTTATTGATGATATCCTCGAGAAGACAGAATTGAAGTCTAGAGAATCTATGGGCAGGAGAATTCTCACCTACCCTGCAAAAACAAATCCTTCCCCATTCCTCACCTTGAATTTCACAGCCTTTGACAAGTTCCCCTCTAACATATCTGCAAACTTCAAAATGGCCTCCAAATGAAAGAACCCTCACTTGTCCGCACTCCACCAGATCCGAACCCCTCTTCTTCTCTTAATATTAACTAGCAACGGTACTTCTCTATAATGACCCTTGTTCTCTTCCAAAACTCCATCATCATCAACAAGGAAAAGCCAAATTCCTCTCCAACACCTCCCCCCCCCCCCCCCCCCCCCCCCCCCCCCCCAACACACACACACACACAAAAGAAGAAAAGAAATACCATTGAAGTTTTTTGAGTTTCTTCCACCTTGGCGAGAATCTTGAAGAAAAATAATATGCGAGGAAATTTGCAAGCGCTAGCCTAATACATATGTCCACCAAAGAAAGGTCATGGTATTTCCAAGCCACTAATCTCTTCTTGAAATTCTTGATCACCAAGTCCCACATAGACAAGCCTCTTGGATTGGCAGAACATGGGATACCAAGATATCTTACTACATGAGTCTCTGGCCTTTCTACACTGGAAAAGCCTGTAAGTCCACCATACCCTTCAGGGCCGCCACCACTCTAGTAATAGAACTTTTCTAAAATTCACATGAAGTCCTGAGACACCAATATCAGTTTGAAACAGTGGCAAAATGCTTTTGACAATGCACACTTGTGATGGAATGATAGTGTTGTCCACAAACTGTAGATGGCAGACAGCCACCCCAACGAAACAACCACGAAACATTTTAATAGAACCATATCGATGCCTTGAATCAATATGCTTATGCATTCCATGACAGTCGAGAAAAGAAAGAGAGATAGGGATGACTTCGATGGAATCATGACATCAGTGGCTGCTAGTAATGAGTCAACAAGCTCGAGGTTCTAGAGGGTAGCAGCATTCTCAGGTAGCAAATCTCTGCTAACTGAAGGGGGGAAAGCCCAATGTTCATATTATACATGAATGAAATATATCAACATAAAGTTTGCCCAAGTTCTAGGGATAATTACCTACTTATTTTCTCGTTGGGGTGATTTTGTCATTTTGGATATATACATACATTCATGCATATAACAACACATCAGGATTTTTATTAATTAATAAGAACCTTGCTTCACTTTGACAGACAATCAAATATTTTCCATTGTTATCTTTAGGCATGCTGCAAATGTAAAAAAAAGTAGAGAATGCTCAACAAGATCTGGTTAGTAGTTCGAGTTATTATCTTCATGCACTCGGTAGTATTGGAATCAACCTTCAAATGAGGATCAATTTTCAAGTTTAACAACAGACTTATTTACAAAGGTTGTAATATTTATAGGCATGATCATCTTCTGTTAAAGAAACAGGGGGTTTGTAGTTATAGATTTAGATCACCTTAAAAGCTGCACATCCTCCTCATTCAAGAAATTAGGAATTAAAGATACTGCATGATCCAACAAGGAACCTGCACAAATATGTTTATCATTTCAGAGGATGCAAATACAATTTAATCACCATGAAAAAGCCTCAGGAAGAGAAAGTTACGTAGATTTTTGCAAATTGTGGAAGCTTTTTGGGCATCCGAACTAAAGACAAATCTAGATGATGATTTAGGTGGCTCCACTTCCAAGCACTCGAGAAACTTGTTGAAAAATTGATCCTTCTCTTGCTCTGTGAATTAAAATACAGGTTAACTGAGAAATGTCACTATCTTAATCTGGCAAAACTTGCGGCACTTTACAAAGGAATTTTACAGGTATATGAGTAAAGGCGGTCACCTTCACATATATTAGGAACAAAACAGTGTAAATTTGCAATTATTTTGACCAGGAATGATGTTCTCTGCTGTGCATGAGAAACTGGGGCCATGTTATTGAGAACAAAAGGGCATGCAACATTGGTTTCATTCAGAGGATTGGATGCTGGTAGAGCAGTCCCAAATCCTCCAGTAAGCGAAACCAATACTGCACCAGCCGCTGTAAATGGGTCGTACTCAACGGTTGCATCCTCCTCCATTACCGGGAGATCAGTAGAACACCAATTAGATAAAAACTCTTCGTGAGGCAAAGCTAAAATGTCAGCCAAAACTTGGGTCTGTAAGAAGATGGGGGAAAAAAAGGATTAACAGATAAGACACAGTTGTCTGATATGTAAACTCCAACTGTGAATGAACGTCTTACAATGTTAGTCATAATGAAAGATCGGAAGTTGGAATCATCAGAAAATATATCAGCTAAACGCATTGAATTGAGAATTACGAGACCCTTCGGGTTATTCTTGTCAAGGTGGTTACTACGCTGTTTGGATTCTCTGCTGAAAGCAGCCTTCAGTAACTCAAGAACCTACACATGAAATTTCAATTAACTGCAAGCACCATGAAGTAAAAACCAGCCAATGTAAATAGAAGCTTTATTGCATCCCTCTGAAACTAACCTCTAAAGCAACAGACTTTGCCAAATGCATGCTTCTTGGAGAGCTGGCAACCTCATCCAGGTAAGAAATGCTTTCAGTCTCACAGAGCTGCAGCAACTGCATAAAGGGGAAGGTGTAGCTTGCTAAACAAAAGTAGTTAAAATAGATGTCGCCAAATGGGAAGTACTGTTGATTCTTCCGTGCAGCTAAAGGCTCAAAAGAATATCTACAGTAGATAATCCAACAGCATTGTACTTACAATAGAGAGGACTTTTGACTTCCACCTAGATACAGCAGCTGTAATGGCAGAGGATTCTTTGAAGTTTAGTGGAATTTTTAACTTCAGGATAGCAGCAGCTAGTGAGAGAATGCTCCCATTTCTACATAGCTCCTGGAAAAAGTAAAGAGACAAGACAATGTTTATTAAAGTAAAGAACAAAACACAACAACATAGAGCTTTTCCAGGCCCCATAAGCACCTCTAGACAGCATATGCATTGGACATCCAAGCCATTCCCTCAGGTGGACCCCACCACGCACATGACCTGGTCCAGAAATCAGCCCAGCCAACTCATCCGGTGTGCCAGGTACGACAAATGGACACTTAGGAAGTTACTGAAGACCCAGTTTCAGTGTACTCATGTGGCCAACCTAATAAGTGGACCAACCTATTTTTGGGCGAGGTCATCAACACAGCAGCACCCACCCAATCAATCAGACTGACATCTCATACATGTGCCAGGTGGCCACATGTAATGGTGTTTGTGAGTTTAGCAAAACTCCTGCAAGGTATTGTCATCCAATTACTTAATTTGTTCAGTATTATGAAAGAGCTCATTGGTAATTTTCTAGTGATCCATAAAACAAGCCACCTTATTCTTGAGTAGGCGCTCTCGGAACACTTTTTGCTGGCATAACGACTGGAGAAACTGCAAAGAAGCCTCACATTGTTGGCAAAGGTTCAGTGTTGTTCTTTCAGCAGCAGGAAGACTGCATTTCTTGTATGACACTTCATTGTTCAGTCTTGACAGCTTCATCTGGAAGAAAAGAATGCCTACGCGTACAGAATCAAAGGCTACGTCCATAAATACATCAACCTGGCATAGAGAGGTTGAAAATCAGGTTGCTCCCTAAACAGCATCGTGGCTAGATATGCTGATATTTTGAACTTCGATTAGTGTATTAGGCTCAAAAATCAAGCTGAGGAAATAATATCAGAACATTCAAGTATTAGTACCTGTCTAGGAAGGAAACCAATAGTAGTCAAGGAATGATCATATACAGCTAGTTATACCTTGTCCCTAAGGTGCAAGTGCAACTAGTTGCATTGGATGTGTAGACTGACCAATCATTGATCTGAACGCTTCATTCATTCTAGACCACCCCTGCAGGACACCATATAAAAATTGCACTGATCTGACAGTCAAAGCCATTCGACCAATAGCATATGAATTACACAGTCAAGATCCTTCAAAGAGAATAGGTCCAACATCGACTCGGATCATCCTGACAGTGGGTCCATCTTGGATTGACAAAGATGATGACCACTTCACTTGGATTAGGCTAACCATCTGATCTTTGGCTGGCAAAAAGAGAGTAGCAACAAAAATGACCAAAATTTTGACGGTTCGGATCATCGAAATAGTGATTTTTGTAGTGGCCTATGAAGAGTGGGAAACAACAACAAGGTCCAGACTTTTGATTGGACAGTCCATGTGTAATGCAAGCCAAGAAGATCGTGAGAAACATGTGATGAAGATTATCATCATCTAAGCCTTATCCCAACTCAATTGAGGTCGGCTACATGAATCCTTTTCCACATCCACTCTATCAAGGCCATAACTTCAGTTAGACCATAAGTCATCTAGTCCTTTCTTACCGTTTCCACCCACGTCTTTTGGGCCATCCCCTTGCCCTTTTGCAGCCTTCAACTAGTACCAACTACTAACCAGCACAGTTCTTGGTCTCCATTGCACCTGACCAAACCATCTAAGTGTATTTTACATCATCTTATAGCCTATTAGCTTTACTAAGTTCCCTCAAATGCATTCATTTCTAATTCTATCCTTGTCCTCCCACTCATCCATCTCAACATCTCCATTTCAGCTATACTCATCCTATGAACATCTTATTGCTCAACTGCCCAACATTCTTTCCCATAATGCATGGCTGTTTTTATAGCTATCCAATAAAATATCCCTTTCAATTTGAGCGCTAGATGATGATCACATAAAACCCCAGAGGCACATCTCCATTTCTTCCACCAGCTTGAATTCTATAGGCAGCATCCTTCTCAATCATTTTTTTTTTAAGATTGAGAATATTATTAAAGGGAGCCAGGGGCAACCCAAAAAGGAAAACAATGAAACAAGGAAAACTAAACAAAACAGGAAAACAAGACACAGATATACAAGAAAAGAAAGGAAAAACAAAAAGAAAAACTAACTATAGAACAAGAAAGCCCAACTATACAACTCGAAAAAACCCAAGCAAAGGCAGCACATCCAAGATAACATAGAAAAGAGGAATTGACACTCTCATGAACTATCAATACAAGATAACGAAAGTGATCATTTTGACAAACTTATTGGTCAACAGCATTGTTGTCAAATGCGATCGCATAAACGAATTAAATGGGTTGGATCGCATATGCCATCATGGCATATGCAATTTTAAAAGTATGCCATGGCATATAGAGGCGATGAATATGCACGTATGTGATCACATATGTCCCAACAGTAAAAAATATGACCATTGGGGCCTTCCTTTTTTTGCTTTTTGGGGCATCTCTCTCTCTCTCTCTCTCTCTCTCTCTCTCTCTCTCTCTCTCTCCAAGAGTCAATACTCAAGCAATGTTTTAAATAGCGGTAGCATGTTGTTGTGCAGCATTCAATCCTTTGTAGCTTGTAGCATAAGCTACACGATATTTCTATTTTTTAATTAAAAAATAGGAAAAATAAAAAATTAGTAAGAAAAAACAGAAAAAATATATATATAAATGCCTAAAAGATGATTCATTCTTTCAAGTTTAGGCATGTTCAAACAAGTTATTAATTATCATTTATCAAAAGCCAATCCACTTATGTAAACCAAATCAAATCATTCTCCCCATCTGGGCAAACACCACTTGTGAAATTTTACACTTTTGGATTTTTGGCATAAATTTATGGGTTTAGTTATCCCTGCTTAATTCATGAGGCCGCTGATTTGAAAGCTACTCTGATTATTGGTTATGTTTGAGTGTTAATTAGTTTGTGTAGGCACATGGGGACTCACTCACGTGCATTTTAGTAAGTTCACACCCGAGAACTTGAGATCAGAGTCTTCATTCTCAGATGCTAAATTTTGGGGCGTGACAAGATGCCAAACCACTTTAATTAATATTGTTTAATTGAAAGCACAAGTCACAAGAATGAAAAGATCTTAAAATCCCAAAGGTTGAGAGTATTAAGTAAAAATCACAAAATACAATCATCTTTTATTAAAAAAATGTAGTGTTCACTACATATGCTACTTGTACGCTACGACCCCTGCTACAGGGGATTTACGCTATTTGCTAACGCTACATAGCATCGTAGCTACGCTATGGACACTACGAGCGTTATTCAAAACACTGGACTCAAGATCATGTCTTCTTCTTCCCAATCTTCTTTGAAACTGAAGTCAAATGACCCAGGTTAGAAGTACAGGCACTATCGTAGTGCTACCGAAAAGATTCATATAGTGTGTGAGTTATGCAGGTTTGTAAGTGCTGGTGGCATTGCATGGCACAAGCAACACCTTGGACACACCGGAATCGAATGCAAGAGCACGTCCCAGCATTACTCCAGAAATTTGAAAGGAAGCCTTGGAGTACATGGACAAACATTCAAGAAAAAAGAACGATAGTACCGTACTTCGAGAAGAGTTTATGGAACAAGAAGCCTATGAGAATATAGATATTAATGTTGTTAATGTGGATTAGCCTACCCCCTTACGTCGACCAGACAATCTAGACTACTGGCCGCTAAAAGAATTCGTGGACATAAGCCAATAGACAGGTGGTGTAAACCACATCCCGAAGATGTCGTCGACCAAAGGGATAAAGGAAAAGGACCCGCTCAAACAAAACTTAAAAACCAATACAATAATAAGGATAGGAAAACCACAATTCAATACATTGCTAAGTAGTTATAACAAGCTAGTGTTGATTTCAACATGGTTAAATTGAAAAGCTTCAAGGTTATGGTGGAAGCAATAGATCAATTAGGACCTAGGCTCAAAACCGAGGTTGATTTTACCAGAAGCTTCATTGTCGAATATAAAGAAGCATGGAAAACATACGGTTGTACTCTTACGGCCGACAAATGGACCGATTAATCCGGTCGGACACTGATAAACTTTCTAGTGAATTGTCAAATTGGAACAATCTTTTTGAAGTCCATGGATGCATTGGCACATTCCCACACGGCCGAATATTTGTTCAAATTGTTAAATAGTGTAGCTAGGGAAGTAGGAGAAGAATACGTCGTCCAAGTTATCACGGACAATTCAACCTTATATATAGTCGTTGGTTGCCTTCTAATGGAGAAGAGGTGTTGTTTATTATGAACCCTATGTACGGCACATTGTATAGATCTAAGTTAGAAAATATAGGTACGTTGTATATTAATAGAGAAGAAGATGAGGAGAAGAACGTGAGAAGAGCTTATGTTATGTTACAACCTCCGCACCTTAAAGTTCTATATATAGAAAAGATACAAAGACTATGATTTACAATAAGAGACTCTAAACAAGAGATAAAGATAAGAACGAAACAAGATTAGAAGATCTAATCCTAATCCTAATTCTAGTCATATACGATACTCCACACGTGTACGTAAGTCTGTGCACACCAACACTTCTCCTCAAGCCGGTGCATGGATATCATTCATGTCGAGTTCGATACTGATGGTCTTAAGGCATACTGTTGATATGACTTTTGTGAAGATATCTACTAATTGATCTTCTAAATGAACAAAAGGTGTATGTAGAAGCTTGGCAACACTGGTCGAGACACATATCGGACCATCAACCGATCATCCTTGAGGTGCCAGCTGATGACCGGGGCCCTAAACCTTTTAGGTTCAAGCTAGCATGGGTGGAAATCTAAGGCTTTAAGCAGTGTTTTAAAGCACGTAGTGTATTGCATAGCGTTCTGCCCCCTATAGCGTGTACCATAAGCTACACGATATTACTATTTTTTAATTAAAAAATAGAAAAAAATTATAAATATTAAAAATGCACAGTCAACAGTTGGACACTACACTTCACTACACAGTTGACAGTTGGACACTACACTATACAGTATACAGTTGATAGTACACACTACAGTGTGGTGGCCCATATGATGGACCGAACGGTTGGATTTCATACCATACACACACCACAATGGACCCCACGCATGTGGGCCATGGCATAGAACACAATGCGCAATCAACTAAACATAGCACAGTGGCACATGTGATGGTTGGATGGGTCGCGTGCATGCCATAAACACCACAGCAAGCCCCACACATAACAGTGTTATTAAAAAAAATACCGCGCATGTGGGCCATGGCATAGAATACAATGTGCAATCAACCAAACATAGCATGGTGGCCCACATGACAAAATGGATGGGTCACATGCATGCCATACATACCACAGTAGGCCCCACACATAACAGTGTTAAAAGAAAAATCCTATCCATAGGAACCGGCCTCCTAAAATTTGAAAAAAAAAAAAAAAAAACTTGTTAAGAGAGAGTAAGAGGCAAGAACATACCTTTGACTAGAGAATCAATCAAACAAAAACCGAATTTTTAAGCTTTGTGTCCATACGTTTGCGAAAAAGGGGGAAACCTGATTTCTCTATCATTTGGGCTTCAATGCTCTTGAAAATATTGTAGCTTGATCTTCTTACAAGGTCGAATCAAGAGCCAAAGTTGTGTCTTCGATGGCTCTTTCAATCGAGAGAATTGAATGCTTCAAAGGGCTGAAACCATGAGCTGCGATGTCGACTTAGGGCTTTCGAAAAAAGCCTTCTTCGAAAACCCTCTTAAATTGAAAGAATTTTTTAAGATGTGAGTTTGCTACCATATATTAAATGTCATAAAATCTCAGCCGTACATTTGGAGGCCCATTTCTAAATGGTTAAGATTGTCTAAAAGGTTAAGTGAATGTATATTAATAACATATGCATTGTCATATGTGCAAAGGATGGTCTAGATAGCTCTACATATTGCCACATGTGAGAAGCACAAGCCACCGCCATTTTAAAATAAGCAGTTAACTCACAGCATAAGAATCTTCTTTTATTTTAAAGAAAAAGTAAAGTACTCCTTTAGCCATAGATTCAAATATCGGTATCATATCAGTCGATACAGGAGTATCGTATCCATATCGGCTCGATACGATGCATGATACGAGCATGTATCGGCCGTATCGGTATCAGTTGGCCCGTATTAGTCCGTATCGGCCGATACAGGGCCGATACACCTATAAAATCCCAAATTTGATTTTTTTTTTTTTTCCCTTCAAATATTCACTCATTTCTCTTCTTTTTTTTCATTTAAACCATGGAAGAATCTTAAAAACTCATTTTAGGCTAGATCTAAACCTATTTTGAGATCAAAACAAATAATTTGAATGAGATTCGACAAATTGAAGCGGAGTGGACCATTATGGGAAAAATCATAAAGAATGGCAAACCTTCACATTCTTTTTTATATTTTCATCTTCATTTTATTGTATTTCCAATCTAATGGACCATCGTTCACCAAATCATGTTTGATTTGTGTTCAATTAGGGCCCATTCAGTTAACTTTCAACAAGCCAAATCGACAAACAACATTCTCACCAAAGAATGATCCGATACACTATTGTATACATGGTCAAAACACAGAAAAATGATAGATTCATGAATATCTCATTTTTCCTATTTTCTGATATTTTTTCCTATTTTTTTGCTTCAAAAAAAAAATCTGACTGATACGGGCCGATATGATCTGATACAACCCCAACTCCAATACGTGACGTCGTATCGTATCATTTTTCCACGGGGCCGATACAGCGGCTAATACCATCATTCAGAACCATGCCTGTAGTGTACGCTACACTATTTCAATGTGCTACATAGCGTTTTTGCCACACCATGCTACGTAGCGTGCGCTACACGCTACACTACAATGCTATTTAAAACATTGGCTTTAAGGATCTATTAGCAGGTTGGTGGAATTCTTTGGAGGTCGAAGGCTATGCGAGCTACAAGATTTGCAGGAAACTCAAGCTCCTAAAAGAAAAAATTAAACTATGGAAAAATGAGGTTTTGGGTGCTAAAGAGGCTGAATTTGATAGCATGGCCAAGGAAATCCATGAGTTGGACCATGAAGAGGAGACAAGTACTTTTTCTGAAGAAGATAAGGATAAGAGGGAGGGAGGTTCTTTTGGGAAATTATGCTAACCAGTCCAAAGAGCAGGAAATCGAATAGCATCAACGATCCAGAGCAATATGCCTTAACAAAGGGGATAAAAACACCCACTGCTTTCATGGCATAAGAAGTGCTCGGGCCAGACGCAACAAGATTAGGGGTACATGTTTCTAGTGAGGTGCTTGCTTCTTTAGCTATGATTTTCAAGTGTAAGACAGAAGCGTTCCCTTCTACATACTTGGGCCTACCATTACGCATCGGGAAGCCTAGCAAGCATTTATGGTACGAAGCGGTTGAAAGGATAGAGAGGAAATTAGCTCGGTGGCAATGTCATTATCTTTCCTTTGGAGGAAGGCTTAACTCTCAGCAAAGCGGCTTTTTGGAACATGCCTCTGTACTTCATGTCTTTATTCAAGTGTCCTAGCTCAGTATTGGAAAGACTAGAAAAGCTGAAAAGGAACTTCTTTTGGAAAGGGAATATGGACAGTAGAAAGTTTCTTCTCCATTAGGGGGAGGTTTGCAAGCCTATTTCCGAAAGGGGGGCTGGGATAAATAATGTGTGGCTCATGAACATTGCTCTCTTGGTCTTGGGAAGTGGATCTGGAAGTTCGAAACTAAAGAGGGCAGATTTTGGAGAGAGATTGTTGTCAGCAAGTATGGATCTCATAGGGGAGTTCAGTATGTGAAAAGATCCTCCCTTTACCGAACGTCTTCTATTTGGAAGGCTATAGCATCGACAGAACATTTGGTTCGCAGAAATATAGCCTTTGCCTTGGGAATAGAAATAGGATTCGATTATGGACGGATGTATAGTGTGGTGAGAGGTCAATTCAGGAGGAATTCCCAAGATCATTCGCTCTTGCTCCGGACCGTGACATTATTGTTTCTCGATGCTTCTCCCTTTGCGGCGGCTAGATTGTGTGGTGTCCTCCTTGTCGTAGGAATCTTTCTGACGTGGAGGCTTGCAAGTGCATCAGTTTGCTGGATCATCTCAAGCTCAGTGTTCCTTCGATTTAATTCGATTTAAGACAAGGATTCCCCAATATGGATAGGTCATCGATCTGGGAACTTCTTTGTTCGTTCCTTCTTCAGATTTTTGGCAGAATCAGACAGAAGCCCCAGCCCTTTGCATCTGTTTCACCATTGGTTTCGCATTGTGCTAGGTTGTATTCTTTCGCTGCCTTACGGCGGGTTTTTAAATAAATAATTTTGTTGCCTCTCAAAAAAAAAAATCCTCACAGTTTCTCTGCATCAATAATGTTGCAAATGGCAATGATGTAATAAAAACACACAGATGGGATTGGAAGGTACCTTAGGATGCACAAGCAAAACATGTACAACATCTTGCCACTGTGAGGAAACATATCCGGTCAATAGATGAAGGCTGCAGACCACAAGTGCTGAATGCAGAAGAGGTAGGGAACTTTCAACATGACTTTCCTAAATCACAAAACCACCCCTCATAAAAATAGTACACTGACAAAGGAAGCCGAACCTAACAATAGAGATAAAAGAAAACCTGTTCGTAGCGTGCAAGAACAATAACGACATAGAATACCAGGTCCAATATCTGTTCAGTTACTTTTACCTCCTCAAGCAAAATCTGGAAAAGGAGCGCAGGACAGATACATCGCTTAATATCCCTACCAAACCTCTCCTGGAGAAGCTTTGCATCAAAATATTATAACTGAACATCTTAAAATACTTTTTTTTTTCTCTCCCCCACTGCTGCTCCTCCCTCCCTCCATATGACCCTCCAGATCTCAAATTTTCAGTTTGTAATAGTAGGGTCCATGGTTTAGTGACCCAGACCACTGATCTACTGGGTTCCACAGTGAATGGATCATGCCCAAAAAAGCCCCCAGAAGGGAAATCCAAGCCACCAATCTTGAGCCTTTTATTCAGTTGAAAGGACCACTGATGTATTCTCTTCTCAACCATCTATTCAAAGGAAATAACTCTAAAGGTTAGCACTGTCCTATTGAGAAGAATTCAGGGGAATAATCCATCCACATTAGGGCCAACTGATGAAAGGTAAGTACCACTGACCATGCACACCCCACTTTACAAACCGGACGGCCAAGTATATTGTGCATATGTTCATTCCTTGGGGAGAGGATCACATAATTTCTCCTGCAATGAACCTTCAAAGGATAGGGAAAAAGAAAAAACGAGGTATGGACGACAAAACGAGAAAGAAATGTTGGCAGAGGTTATTCACAACAACTCAGGTGATGTGATGGGATCTTTTTTCAAATCCAGTGGACACCACAGACTCCAACAAAGCTGAGGTTCAAACAATTTGGTTTGGCTTAAAGCAACTGATTAGCAGAAACGCTCATCCGGCAGACATAGAAGGTGACTTGTGTCTAGCCATCAGTTGGGCCCTCTCCTGCTCTCCCTATCCTTGGCTGGCTGGTCCAATGGATGGAGGAAATTAAAGAGTTAAGAGAAACTGTATCAGTTTCTTTTACTCATGTCAAGAGAGAAGTTCTCTGTGCAGCTATACCTGCTACCATGCTCAATCTGCTTTCAATTAGTAGCCTTTGCCTAAAAGATAGGATTGCATAAGAGCCAGTAAAAGCACCTGCTCAAATCTCGTATGTCGAGGTGCAAGGTCACACAGAGAATGCAAAAGCCGAACACCACGCAACAAGTATCTCATGCGTGTGTCATCCCCACCAGGCGAGACAAGCACCGCAATAAGGTGCAAAGGGAGAGACCATGAAAGTCTCTCCATATCAATCTGAAAGGCAAAATCATTTCAGATACAACCACTGCAAGGAACTGAAAAATTAAAAATGCGAAGGGGAAAAAATCACCTGAAGTAAAGAACCTTTTTCAGCATTGATTTGTATAGTAAAAGTCTCAGACTCCTTTAATAACCTACCAAGCTCCTGAGAGCTACGCCCATGTAATTCTTCTACAGCTGACTTGAAGTCAACCACCTATCCATTAAAACAATGTGGCATGTTATAACATAATCACTGTAGGCAGCTAGAGTTAAAAATACACGATGCACTAGGGCTACTAAGAGACTAGTTTATGAGGTTCAAACACAGAAGAGGAGAAAAATTACGTTCATGTTCTTGTTTCCAAGAAAAGTAATTAAAATTACTCTCAATTACAGACAACTGATGTCATTACCTAGGATGAAATACCTTAAACTAACCATGCTAGACTAAATGTACTCATGTAGTCTATTGACATTTACAGAGCACTAAAGTTTGAAAATCTATTTGTAATGACCCGAGATTTTCGGTACGTGTACACACGCATGCGAATACATACACTTACATTAACTTAAGCATACACGTGGAAATCCATCTAAAAAAAAAACCCACCGTTTACTTATGTGTTTACGAAACCGACCGTACAACAATTCATATTTGTGATTAAGATCATAACTATTCAATTAGAAAAAAAAAAAAAAAAAATTAGGCTTTCATATGACCATCCATCAAATTTGTATCCGCCAAATGGGCCATCCAAAAGTCAAAATAAACCGACCATTTCGAAGATCGTAGGATAAATACCAAGGCTACCGGTTAAATTTCCTATTGGATGTGTACAAATGTCACTTTGGATCACGAAGTGTGATGGACCACTAAAAAGGCATCTTGTTCATCTGTAAGAGATCAAAGCCCAAACTTAACCCGTAGAAAGAGACTGAAAAATGACAAGCCTCGTGAAGTTTCACCGAAAACTAATGGTAAATGGGATCGCTACAGGTGGTTGAAGTAAAAAACAAAGGAAAGGGCAAACTTGGAATTATGTACAAATATATATACCATGTATGTGTTAAACAAAATGTAAGAACACAGTAAGGTTTTAACAGTAAATCTCAATTACACTATCTTTCATCATGTGGCCCACATGATTATTGGATCTAGCTCATTTTTGAGCTCATACCTAATCCAATCGAGTCACATCAGATGAACAGAGTGGATTTCATAACAAACATCACAATGGCCCCACAACATCCATCACCCAAACCACATACACAAAAGCAGATTTGAACAGAAACGCACGCATCTTCCAAAATTAGAAATTTCCTATTTCTTCTCTCCCTTTTGGATCGAAACTCCTTGAGAATCCAACAGAGGATTCTCCTCCGATCTTAACCGTCCAATCTCCACGAGATAGGACTCCGATTCCAAGAGAGGATTTTCTTCTAATCTTGACCGTCCATGGAATCGTCCAACTATGTAAATCCGATCGCACGAACCTAGGGTACTACCCATCTTTCTCATTATTTGTTGCAAACCAAAAGTATGGAAACTACTGGTCAGAAATTTAACCCAGGCCCTCCATTTCCCATTAGATGCAAATCTGAATTCACTTAAGAATCCCAGATGCTACGAACGACCGATCAAAGCACTCGTTCTCGTCGTCTTTCACGATAGTTACTATAGCTGATGTGTCCAACAATCTTGAATCAAAACCGACCATCAGGTGGGCCATCTAATAAGGATTCATAAACCAAATCATCCCAGAGATCCGATGAATCTGTCGAATGCCAGAATCAATAAACAAGCAGTATGTTCGGCATGCTAGGACGTTGTTTTGCGTAGGATGTTTTACGCAGGATGTTTTACGCAGTGCAAACTGCGTAATGGAATCCTAATTCCTAGTAACGTGAGAACAACCTAAAATTTCTATAAATTCGGTTCTCCCTGGAGACAACAACACACGAGGATTAGAGAGAGAGAGAGAGAGAGAGAGAGTTGGTGAGTTGTGAAGAAGAAAAAGAAAAGAAGGAAAGACTGTCGAGTCAGGGGCTGAGTCGACTCAACTAAGTCGGTCACTGGGTAGAATAGAAATAGTTCGAGTTTCGTCTTAATCAGGTGAGTTGTCTCTCGTATCGTTTTTCACATTGTACTTTAGATTTTGTTAATGCTTTCTTAAAATTTTGATTTTGAGAATGGTAGCTTTCCATATTTCTTCGAATAATGTTTGGAATCATTATTCATGGTTTATATTGATTACAGTTTAGATTTCCACGTTTTATTTGCTGGAAATTCCGATGTTATGTGCAAATTATGAATTTGTTTCGTTGATGAATATGTCTTGGATTATTTATGAAAAGTTACGTGGGATATATGCAATACATTGCCTATTACAAATCTTGTGATCAATGATGAATTATTTTTGAAATATTTTTGAAAGAATTAGCATGAATCATGCATTCTATATAATTGAGAACTCTGGTATTTGGGTGAGCACCCAAGTGTGTGCAATAGGCCTTGAGAACTTTTTTTTGTTGGGCACCAAAGTGTGTGCGATGGATTGTGCTATCCCATCGGTTGTGGCCGGTAGGGTGAGCACCCAGGTGTATGCAAGAGACCGCCATGTAGGCCAGTGGGTGTTTCATTGATTGTGGTCGGTTGGGTGAGTATCGCGCAACAGACTGCTATGCAGACCATTGGGATGGTTGTGGCCGGTTTAGTGAACACATACAAAAGACCGCTATGCAGATCAATGGAGTTGGTTGTGGCCGGTTGGGTGAGTACTATGCAAGAGACCGCTATGCAGACCACGGGGATGGTTGTGGCCGGTTGGGTGAGCATTGTACAAGAGACCGCTACGCAGACCAATGGATATTTGATTGATGGTATAGGCCAACTGGATGAAATTGGTCCTGGATATTCCACTGGTGGCGATAATAAGACGATTGATTCATACTCGTATACATTGCATTACATGCATGGTTTATAAAGTTGGTTTGAATCTCTTTTATACGTGATGCCTCATATTTCATAAAAACCTTTTATACGATTTTACTACTTAAATTACATGTGTTAAACTATATGAGATTGTTCGCCGGCTTTTATAGCTGACGCAGTGTTATGCGATTAACCGTAGTAGCGGGTGATGACTTAAAAGATTACGAGGAGGCAATTCCAAATGAAGAAAGATTTTAGAAGACCTTTTAGATTAGATTTATTTTAATTTTCAATTTGAAAGCTTTAATGTAATAAGGCTCATTAGATGGTCATTAGTTTAGACGGTTGAAGATAATTTGGTAGACGTTATATTTGGAAGTTAAATTTCAAAGTTTGGTTTATTTTAGTTCTATGAATATCACGTGAATGTGAATGGAAAAGAGAAAAATTATATCGAGAATGGAAGCATTCATCGTTAACACCCTTGATTTCGGGATTTGAGTGTATATACTCGAGTGTCGAATATCTCAGTCAATTGGATGGGGGTAGATTATGAATATCAACATGATTTCAATCAGCAGCTAGAATTTCTGCATGATTACAAAAGAAAACATCATCTGCATTTGGGAGCTGCAATTGTGCATGTCAGGCCAGAGTTGTTTAATAGATCTTTATAGCTTAAAGGAACTTGTAAAGAGTATTTACAATTATGTTTAAGAATAATTGAGATGAATCGTACATGCTTCAACAGTGTTGTTGTTGGTGTTAGTTTTTCAAAGGACAATTACCTTTTTTTCACGAAAGGCCAATGGCAACCACCATAAATGGAAGGGACAACTACCATTACAAATTAAAGATCAAAAAGAAAGAAGAGTGTAGGAAAAACTAATAAAGGGCTCCCAACATTATTTGAGATATTCAATCCCTTTTGGTTGCACTTAGGGTCAGGAATTTGAGGAAACATGTAAGCTAAACCAATAAGATGTTCCTTTATCAATAAAAGACAAGTTAAGAGATATCAATGCAAAACTTCTAGATGAATATTTGAGAGACGACTGCAGGGTAAAGTCCAGATCAGTGTTCATAAAATCCTACAATTTACGATTTGAGTCGAATATTAAGTAAAACGATTTGAATCCCACCTTTGAATCCCTTTTTAAATGAATCCTATGATTTTATGATTTGAATCCTACAACTGCAATTCAAATTATACTTGCTCTCTTCTATTTTAAGCTTCGCTTGACTTTCATTTTATGTTTTTAAATTGGTAGGGGCTTTAAGAATAATTTACAAAAAAACCATATCTTAGGGCTCGTTCGGCAACTCTACTCTAATCTAATAAGAGCTTTTCAAATAAGAGCTACTTTAATAAGCTCTTTTTATTCTAGATCTTGTTTTAAATAAGCTCGTTTGGTAAAATTAGGTTTTCAAAAACAAAAAAAGCACTTGTATGAAATAAGCACAGTTTGGTTGAATATTCAAATAAGAGCTTTTTCTAGTGGTAGTTGATGTGTTTTTCAAAGATTACAACAAATCCATTACATCAATGTCCACTGCCCATCACAAGAACCCACTTTTGATGTGTCCATTGTGTGGGCCCCACCTTTGAAGTGGGTTGTCCATCATGTGGGGCTCACTTTTTATGTCTACCATCCATTGTGTGGGGTGCACCTTCTATGTGGATCATCCATCATGTTGTGCTACTTTGGATATGGGTCGTCCATCATGCGAGACCTTGGATGTGGACGGTCCATTAGGTAGGGCCCACTTAATGTGGACTATCCATCACGAGGGGCCACACCTTAATGTGGGTCATCCATCATGTGTGGCCCGCCTTGATGGGGACCATTCATTATGTGGGGCCCCATGCATTATGGATCGTTCATCATGTAAGCCAACCTTTGATGTCAACCATCCATTACGTGGGCCGACATTTAATGTCCACCATCCACTTTTTGGGTCCCACCTTTGATGTGGACCGTCCATCAAGTGGCGCTCACTTAAAGTGGATGGTCCATCATGCTAGGCCACACTTTGATGTGGGTCATACATCATGTGGGGCCCACCTTTGATGTGAATCGTGCATTATGTGGGCCCACCTTGATGTGGACCATTCATCATGTGGGGGGCACCTTCAATATGTATTCATAATGCAGGCCCACCTTTGATGTCCACCATCCATCATGTGGGTCCCACCTTTGCTATGGACCGTACATCATGTGAAGCCCACTTGACGTAGATTGTCCATGCTGGGACACATTTTGATGTACGCCATCCATCAAGTGGGTCCCACCTTTGTTGTGGACTATCCATCATGTGGAGCCCAACCTTTAATATGGGTCGTCCATCATGTGGGCCCACCTTTGATGTCAACCTTCTATCATGTGATTCCATCTTCAATGTCCATCATCCATCATGTGGGTCCAACCTTTGATGTGGGTCAACCATCATGTGGGGCCACACTTCGATGTGGGGGCATCCATCATGTGGGGCCCACCTTTGATGTGATCATGCATTATGTGAGCCCACCTTGATATGGACCATTCATCATGTTGAGCCCACCTTCAATATGGGTTGCTCATCATGTGGGTCCACCTTAGAGAGATTGTAAAGAGAAGATAGGATGGTAAGATGGGAATTACTTAAAAAGTTTAAGGGCAAACTTGTCCAAAAATTAACAAAAAATGTCTACCAACTTAAGCCAAATAAGCTCTAAAAGAAAAAGTGACCTCCCTATTACTTATTTTTTAAGAGCTTTTTGGCAAGTTTCTAAAAAAATAAGCTCTAAAATTAAAGCTTTACCAAACAGTCTATTTAAAAAATAAGACCTTACTTTTTTAGAATAAGCAAATAAGCTCTTATTAGTAGAGATGCCAAACGGCCCCTTATATGTATTGTGGAAAGATGGTCAGAAATCAAAATATTTTTTTTTGTCAATCTGCAAAATCAAATGCCGCTTTTCCAATGTGGTTCTACATTCAAGAAAGTCAACAAGAACATAAATTATTAAAGCATCCTTTTATCTTTTTTCGAGGAAAATTTATTGAAAAAAAAAAAAAAGGAAAGGAAAGGAAAGATAAGAATCCTTCAACACTATCATGTGTATAACTTGGTACATATTGATGGCAAAAGGATGATTGTTGAGTTTTTTATTTTTTTTCATTTGATTATATTTTTAAGACAATCATAAATAAAAAATTAAAAAAAAAAAACTTGCGAATTATGATACGATTTGTGATTCGATACGATTCAACCCCCATTACGATTTGCGATACGATAACGATTTTGACAACATTGGTCTGGATTATGACTCTAGTAAAATGATACAATGGATTATTGAAGACATTGTCACCAGAGGATGACAAAGCAACTACCAAGGAACCAAACTGTTATTTCATATTCAAGGGTTTAAAACCTGCCCAAAGTTGTCCAACTTTGCACTCTATAGTCAATATTGAGGTTTTATTGTGTAAAATTAACATCATGTATTTGGTAGTTGAGTTGTGTGTGTGTGTGTGTGATTCATAAAGATTTAGTAGAAAAGAGTAGAAAGAAGAGAAACAAATAGGAGGGGGGAGAGAGACGGAGAGTGAGAGTAAAGAAGAAGAGGATGAAGATAAAGTAGGTGGAGAAGAAAGAGAACTTTTTTAGAGAAATGCAACACTTGTGTTAGTCCCTCTTAACAGACGCACACACACATGAATGCATGCACGCACATACATTAACATGAGAAAAACCATACTAGTGCTCCCCAGAATACAACAATAAAAGACATATGCTTTCACATTTACACATATGCATTCACATCGCCTACACTCCTCCAGCTGCAGCATGGAAATCAATCATGCCCAGCTTGGAACACATGCGGAGAAGATGGTGACGATTGACGACCAACGCCCTTGGTTAGAAAATCAATGAGTTGATCATCCAATTTTTTATATGACATGCAAACATCCTGGAAGCCACTTTCTCCTCGATAAAATGACAATCAACCTCGATATGTTTGGTCCGCTCATGATAAATTGGGTTAGAGAAGGAGGGAATGGCCGCAAGGTTATGATTACATAGCGACATGGGAGAAGAAACTAGGAGACCTACTTCATTCAAAAAGGTCTTCAGCCAAAGTAGCCCACATTCACCATTAGCCACTACCCGCTACTCCGCTTCAACACTAGAGTGGACCGCAACAAACTAGTTTTTGTTTTTCCATATCACTAAATTCTCACCAACCAAGGTGTAATAACCAAAAGTAGATCGACGATTAGAAGGAGAGCCAGAAAAGTCTAAATCGGTAACGCCTCAACATAAAAATGAACATGTGAAGAACAAAGAATTCCTCGTCCAAGTGAACTTTTGAGATACTTCAAAACAAATTTCATAATATCGATAATATCGGCCGCTATTATTGGTACCGCACCTCGACGGTATAACCCCCCCTAATAACAAAAAAATACGTCAATTCCTGCGCATCATGCAATATATCGCACAATATCACAATTTATCGTGCAATATCGACGATACATTGCCGATATCGCAATATATCGTAATTTTTCCTTTGTTTTTATACTCGATGTTGTTGATATCTGTCAATATCAATAGATATCGACGATATCGAGCAAGAACCTTTCTTTTGTTTAAAAAAAAAAACTCCCCAATACCCAAATTTTCCCCCTTTCCCCTCAAATTTCTTCCTTTTAACTTGGTCATGGTTGGATTTCGGCCCATCTTGTGCAAGGATTTGGGAGAAAAAAGGAAATTTTCAAACCGGAATCATCTTCTCAGATTTCGGGCCATTACTCAATCGGTGAGATATTTTCCACTTCGATCCATTTATTTTTGTTTAAATCATATAAAATGAGTGTGAAATCATAAGAAATCCTTTATTCTTTATATTTTGCATGGAAAATCAAGGATTTCAACCTTTGATTTCGAGATTTGGGTGTCAATTTGGGGAAAATTGGGAAATATTCAAAATTTTCCCAATTCGCCAAAATTACTTGCAATGTTCCACTCCAAACACGAAATCAAGCATGTATGAGGCCTGATCTACTGATTTGTTAACTTTTTTTCAAATTTCAAAAAAAAAATATTTTTTAATAAAAGTAATATTAAATTATTTAAATATTATTCTTTTCGAAATTTCCCTTCAACCAGAAACCATTAGAATGCCATTTTAAACTATTTAAAGAGTCTTTGATGAATCCATCATCACATACACTCTAATGTCCAGATTTGAGTGTAGGTGGCCCGATTTGGGAGAAATTGGGGAAAATTCGAAATTTCTCCAATTTCTCCCAAATTGCTTTGTACACTAAACATAAAATAAAGCATGTATGAGGCCTGATCTATTGATTTGTTAAGTTCTTGTCAATTTTCAAAAAAAAAAAAATCAATAAAATATTTTTTTTTTCGAAATTTCCCTTCAACCAACTATCAATTGAGACTAGGGCTGGTCACGAGCCGAGTCAGCTTGAGAAACTCAATCGACTCGACTCGAAAAAACTCGCCTCGACTCTGTGGGACGAGTCAAGTCAAGTTGCATTTAGGAGCTTGAGATAGAAAGCAAGTCAAGTTCGAACACTAGGTCACTCGACTGGACTCAACTCGATTCAAGCTCGACTCGGCTTGACCTCGACTCGACCCGTTTCATATAGATAGTCGTTAAAAAAATACCCTAATCTTCTTATTTCTTAGGGTTGAACGACTACTTCCCTTCTCCCCTTTTCCTCTTCTACTTGTTCTCCTTCCCCCAAATCAACTCTATGCTGGAGCTGGAAGAGATTGGCTCTCTCTCTCTCTCTCTCTCTCTCTCTCTCTCTCTCTCTCCTACACATTGGGGCCCAAGCGTAGGACATAAGACCCTCACACGTTGGGGGGTTTCTTAATCCTACTATTTTGTTCAAGTAAGAACATTCCTTGTTGAGCACATCTGATGGATTGAGTAATTTCAAGTAAAAAACATGGTGAGGCCACAATGGTTGTGTTTTTTACGCGTTACACAAAACAGGTGCTATGGTGAGACCACACACCATACACATCTACAAAACAGGTATAATAATAAATTGAGGTGGGAACAAGCTCGCCTCGACTCGACATAAGTTCGCCTTGTTGGCTTGATCCACTAGCTCACCTCAAAAGGTTTGGCAAACAAGGCAAGCTCCAACGATAAGCTCGAGGGTGAGCTCAAGCTCGAGGAGAGCACAAATGAGTCAAGCCAAGCTTGATGCACCTCGACTCGACTCGGCTCGATGTACAGCCCCAATTGAGACTAATTTCAAAGTATTTACGAGTGTGTGATGAAATGATCATCACATACACTAATTTCGAAATTCTAATGTAGGTGATACGATTGGGGGAAATTGGGGGGAAATCAAAATTTCCCCAATTTCTCCCAAATTGCTTATAATGTTGCACTTTAAACGTGATACCAAACATGTATGATGCCTGATTTACAAGTGTATGATGAAAAGATCATCACAAACACTAATTTCGAAATTCTAATGTAGGTGATCCGATTTGGGGAAATTGGGGGAAAATTAAAATTTCCCCAATTTCTCCGGAATCGCTTACAATGTTGCACTCTAAACATGATACCAAACATGTATGAGGGATCTGCTGATTTAATGGGTTTTTATCAATCTCAGAATAAAAAATTATTTTTATTTAAAAATTATTAAAATTATTAAAATTTTAAGTTTTTCGAAATTTATTTTGAATGTAGTATCTGCCTTTGTTAACAGAATGTTCTTTTGCAGGTAAAATATGTCAGGAGGAAGAAGAGGGAGACAGCCTGATATACAATGGAGGTCGGCCGACTCCCGATAATCGATTCAGGAGTATATGTGATTTATGTGACCATGTGTCGAAGAGTGAGGGGGTAACCCACTTGAAGGAGCATTTGGCAGGAGGGTATCGCAATGTTGTGAACTACCTAAGTGCCCACAGGATGTGAGAGCAGATATGAGGGTTGTGTTGGAAAAAAATTGTGAAGATAAGAGATAAATGAGCTACACGAGAGGGAGATTAAGGAGGAGTTGGGGCCACCACCATATGTAGGTAACGAGGATGTAGTGGATCGCGATGACAATGATGATCCTAAGTACAAACACACAGTTCAAGAGTCCCTAAAGGATCAATGGTAAAGGGATCAGGAGATGAGGTGAGAAGTGAGTATACCTAGATTTGAGGGGTCTGCCCATGAGCGTGGTGGGGGAAGTGGAGCAGGGGGGGGGGGGGGGAGTGGGGCAGGGAGGAGTCCTGAGGTGGTGGAGGGGAGGGTAGTATGCAAGAAGGATTATGGGGTATAGGGAAGAGCAGTAGCATACAGGTGCTAGAACTACTTCCAGATCCGAGGATGTACAAAAGAGGCAGATGGCACATAAAAGAAAATAAAGGACATGTTTAGTGGAGGGGATGTAAGGAAGAAGGTTGGAAAATTTATAAAAAGTTTTTTTTATCTACGATCAAATCCCCACAAATGTCGCAATGAGCCCGCACTTCAAGAATATGATAAGTGAAGTGAAGTGAAGTGCAACGTCGGGGTGAGGGTGTGCAGTTGCCCACGCCTTTTAAGATCATGGGGAAGTATTTGAATGATGAATATGAGAAGATGAAGACATACATAGATTAATGTAAGCAGTCATGGGAGATGTATGGTTGCACCATCATGTGTGACGGTCGGACCAGACCGACAAGGATGTCAATCATAAATTTTATGGTTTATTGCAGGGAACGGGCGGTGTTCCTAAAGTCCGTATATGCTTGTAATAAAATTAAAAACACACTACATTTACAAACTAATGCATAATGTCATGCAAGTGTTGGGAGGAAGAACATTGTGCAGTTTGTTACAGACAATGGGAATGCATTTGTCCAGGCAATGAAGGATATAATGGACATGTATCATATGTACTAGACCCTCTGCATCGCCCATTGCATTGATCTCATGCTCGAGGCAATCAGGGATAGGCCGTCAGTGAAAGCTGTTATTACAGACGCACAGCTCGTCGTGACCTTCATATACAACCGCACATGGTTATTAGCCACGATGCGCGAGAGGTGTGGTGGGGCTATAGTAAACCCCGGAGCAATACGATTCACCACAAATTATATCGTCTTAAACTGTCTTCTGAAACACAAGCAAGGGCTACGAGAGCTTTTCACCTCTCGGGAATACACAGATTAGAATAGACGAGGCAAGAGAGTAGCATGGAGAATCGAGGAGCTTATGTTAGGCAACACGTTCTGCAAGCGTGTGCGCAATGTAGTGGCTATTATAGAGCCATTTATGTGGCATTGAGGATGGTGGATAATGAGACAGATCTGTCAATAGGGTCATTGTATGCGTCCATACACCTAATGAAAGAGGCCATCAAGGCTTAAGCTCCCAAAGCATATAAGTGGGTGCTTGCAATAATAGATGACCGTTGGGAAAGGATACTTTCTCAACCAATACATCAGGCTGGTAAGTAATATGATTTATGTTTTTCATTTATATGCTTCAGTACTTTGTCACTTCTTCGCATATCATGTATCCTTATTTTATTATACTGATGTGTAATTATTTTAATCATGTTGGGTTTCAGCATATTTCCTGAATCCCAAATACTACTACAGTCAAAGACTCTACGAAGACAATTCATTGAAGAGGGACGTACATGAAGTGTGCGATCACTTATTCCCCAACCGTCCGGGGAAAGACACATTCGGCGGTGAGGTAAATGTTCCGTACTTACATTCTCCCTATCTTCATCTCAACCATTCCATACTTATCCTTATTGCTATATGCCATTAACAGATTGTTAGATTTCGCGACGCGGTTGGAATGTTTGGGTGCCGAGCCGCAGTGAGATCAAGGAGCACCATGATGGCATGTGAGTTGCCACGGTAAATTCAGTTTTCATATTATTTTAGCAAATTTGAAACTAACGAAAAAATTTATAATTGCAGGCGAATGGTGGGCCATGTATGGGACTGACTGCGAGGTTTTACATCCACACCATGGTACGTAACGAAAACAGTCATAACTATTACACGTTACGGGGTCGAAACGGCCGTTACAGAAAAAACAGGACGTAACCGTTACGGCCTGTAACGGACCATAACATCCCCGTAATGGTCCTGTAACAGCTTTTTTTAGAAAATAAAAAAGGACCATAACGGCCGTTACGGCCCGTATCGTAACGGTAACAGTGGTGGCCGTTACGGCCACCGTTACCGTTATGGAGCACCTTAATCCACACAAATAAGCGCAACAGACTAGGGTACAATAGGCTTCAGAAGCTAGTGTATTGCCACTACAATATGAAGCTATGAGAGAGGCTAATTCGCGCCGAAGGAAGAAGAAACGAGCAGGACCCACTACACCTGATGGCGGTCGAACAGCATGCATACGTTGAGGACAATGAGGACCCACTTTACTAGTGGGTTAGGTCGGATGACTTGGATACTTTGGATGAGCGACCGAAGCCGCATGTGGTGGTGGAGGTGGCAGAACAAGGGATTGACGATGACGCACATGTGGAGCAGCAAAGATCTCCTGATGAGGCATTCGACCCATTAACGTGGAGTCAAGAGGGCAGTCCGCGGAAGTCACAATCACATGGGACACATGGCAAGGAGACATTATCCCAGACTAAGACCGAGACAGAGAGTGATGTAGGGGGTGGATCCGGTGATGGTAACTCCGGCGACAATGACAGTGGCAATGATGGTGATGATGGCGGCGGGGATGGCGGTGGCAAGAGGGAGTCTCGAAGGCCTCTTAGCCCATTCACTAGGAAGAAGGATTTTGATCATGCCACCGAGGACACTGATCATGATTCTCGTCCAGATGAACCAAGGCCCCGTCTTGTCATTAACAAGCCATACACTTATAAGAAGCTACTGGAGAAGAAGAAGACCGAGCAACTAACAGAATTAGAGGAGCAGTCGCTGGCGATATCCATGAGGGGCATACGGTTGTGGGAGTCTTAGAGGCTCTAAACGGGGATCACAGACGAGGGAGGGGAGCTCGAGTTCCAAGCCATAGCATGATTATAGATCACAAACACAAGAGAGTAACTCAAGTTCTGTGCCACAATAATGGTATGGATATGGAGCTAGTGGATGTGCAGGGAGCAACTCCAGCAGTTACCGCTCATCATATTTCTGCTACGATCAGGAGTTCACTTTCGCATACGAGCAGGGATATGAGTAGCAGTATGGTTATGGAGAGCAATATAGATACCCAAGAGCTCCATTTATGCCCATCCCAGATCTATCTCAACCACAAACTGTGACGATTACACAATACCCATGGATGGGCGTGTCGATTCAGTTCAGAGAGGATGCGTACCAACATTATGTCAGGGATTATCTTAGCCGGTACCATTCAACTATGACCTAGGCACAATACTATCAATTTGTGGAGTAGCACTAGGGCTCTCAATGGAGCGAGTCAGATCCGAGATCCGATTCGCTCTGAATCCGTATAATGCGGATTTGGATCTTAAATTAGGTCCAATTAGTTAAATGGACCGGATTTGGATCTTAAAATAGGTCCGATTACTTAAATGGACCGGATTTGGATTCACAAGAACATATCCGAGTTCAATCCGAATCCGATTAAGATCCGACTCATTGTCACCTTACTGTATATGTTATATTCATGCTGGCCATCCATTTTCCAGATTATATTTAGGCCATGTCTCAAAATTGAGACATGTCACTCTTAGGTCAACCATACCACAGTAAATAGTGGGATTTGTATCATTTTTCTACTAAATTAAATATATTATATTATATATTTTTTTAGATTTGTAATGGGGGTGGATTTAGACCTAGATCCGACCTGAATCCGATGGTTATATGGATTTTGGATTGGAAATGGATCTAACAATTTATAAATGGATCGGATATGGATATCACCTTTTGGATCCGAGTTGGATCCGAATCCAATCCGAATTCGTCTACAGATATACGGACTTGGAGCCGGATCCAACTGGATCCGATCCAGATCCAACCCATTGAAAGCCCTAAGAAACAGTATTATTCTCAGCCCCATCGAGATGGAAACGATGGTTACGAGCCACCGCGCAACTCTATGTGGGTCTAAGCTACAGCTAGTCAAATCATTCATAGGTATATTTTATATTTCTCAATTTCTACTTCTTTTGCTTTTGAATGAATTTGTTGTGTTTTCATACATTTATAAATGTTAGGGGGTGAGCATTAACGCTGCCTATAGCTATCTCTAACCATAGCCCCCGTATGAAACCTGCCAGAACCCTCCAAAGCGACCTCAGTCAAGGGTCCTGACCCCCAATCATAAGGGTACAGTACCACTCCGACCTTCACCAATAATTAGCGACCATCCTTTCCCATTCCTTAGTGTACACCATCACGCATGCTCCACTGAGTGGTCCCAAATAACTAGTCATTTAAGGCAGCTGATATTGGTACATCAAAAGGTCCGATACCGATTCAGATTTTAAGGTCTTCCTTTGACCAAATAGTGTAGGACATATTTAGGTCCTAATACATTTATAAATGTCATGCATTCAATTTGAATATAGTCGCATTAGTTTAGTCAAACGGCACATAGCTTAAGACCCTATACAAAGGAAACCTATTATGTGCACTTCTTTTTTAAGATGTTCCTTATGATTTAAAAGTATGTATCAAGATCTTTTTTAACAATTCCTGAAGTTTCATTGAAAAATTCAACCATTTTCCCATGTTTCCCAAAAAGTGTAATAAATTACCCAATTCAAACGATATATCCCGTGCAATAACCGAATGTATCTGTATTCGAAGGGTGCGATACGTAACGCGGTACCGATATTTCGAACACTTCTTCAAAATATAGTAAATTGCATCCAAGTAATTCTTGTGGGGTGTATGCATAAATTGACTAACTACACTAATTACATATGCAATGTCAAAATGAGTAATAGTCAAATGAGTTTGATGACAAGGCAATGTGACGCAGGACAACTAACCACTTGTTTTAAAAGCTCGAACTATTATAGCGTGGCGAATCAATCCCTTTATCTCATAGCCCAGGCTCCTACTTCACGCAGGCCAGGCCCACGGCCGAACCCTCCTTCATGGACCCCACTTCACACGGGCCATCCGCTTCACACAGATCGCCCACCCCGAGTTAGGGCTCTAAATGGGTCGGATCTGGATCGGCTCCAAGTCCGAAAATCTGTAGTCGGATTCGGATCGAATTCAGATCCAACTCGGATTCAAAATGTGATATCCATATCTGATCCACTTATAAATAGCAAGATCCATTTCCAATCCAAAAATCAATATAGCCATCGGATTCAGGTCATATCGAAGTCTAAATCCATTACATCACAACTCTAAAAAAAATAGCCTGATTAAAACTTCTGTGGCCCCATGAATATTTCAACCATGGACGTTCAATCCTCACGTTTTCGACCCACTTGAGTTTTGGATCCGGCTCATTTTTTTGTCGCACGTCCTAAAATGAGGTCACAAAACGGATGGTCGAGGTGGATTTCTCACAAACATCATGGTGGGCCCACCTAAGTTCTCAGCGCAGGAACTTCCTCTCTCTCTCTCTCTCTCTCTCTCTATCTCTCAGGAAATTCATTGCTTGCAGCAGTCAATTAGGTGTCACATGCGAAACAACTTAATAGGTGTTACCCCTACCATGTGGCCCACATGGGTGACATTTTGTATATCCACGCCGTCCATCCGTTTCTCCAACCCATTTTAGGATGGGATTTTAAAAATTATACAAATCCAAATCTCAAGTGGACCATACCACTAGAAACAGTGGTGATTGAGTGCCCCACCATTAAAAATTCCAAAGAGCCCATCGTCAAGTTTTAGTAGTGTTTATTTGCAATCCAACTTCTTGATAATGTCAAGAAGATTAGAATGAAGGGAAAATATAAGTATAAGCTTGATCAAAAACTTGTGTGGCCCACAAAAAGTTTTTAATAGTTGTTCATCATTGTTTCTAGTGGTATGGTCCACCTAAGATTTAGTTCTTAAGGTTTGGTATCATGTCCTAAAATGAGCTGGAAAAACATATGGACAGCGTGGATAGATACACAATACATCAATATGGGCCCCCACACCGTTAGGGTACCACCCCTTATGCTATATCCACGTCTTTTTGCTTACTGGGAGATATTCTCGGAGAAATTCTCAAAAGAGAGAAACAAGAGGACTCTCCGCATTAAAATCTCCTCCGAAGACAAGGCTTGAACTATGCGATAGTGGGGATCCGATCGAATCTCACTACTAGATCCGAACCCGACCCGAATATGATTCGGATTTAATTTTGTGCATCCAAATCCGGTCCATTTAATTAATCAGACCTATTTTAATATCCAACTCCGCATTATACGGGTTCGGAGCGAATCAGATCTCGGATCTGACCCGCTCCATTGAGAGCCCTACCCCGAGTGTGCCCCCACTTCACACAGGCTGCCCCACTTAAGCTCGGTGTGAAAATGCCCCTGCATTAATCACCCCCGGTGAGGAGTCTCGAACACAAGACCTCCTGCTCCGATACCACTTTTGATGCAAGACAACTAACCACTTGCTCTAAAGCTCGAACTAATAGAGTCTCATAGCCTAGGCTCATGCTTCACACAAGCCAGGCCCTCGGCCAAACCCTCCTTCGTGGGCCCCACTTCACATGGGCCTCGCCTCACACGGATCGCCCACCCCAAGTGTGCCCCCACTTCACACATGCTGCCCAAGCCAGCATCAGGCAAAGGAACACCACTATTAAGCTGGACTCAGTGGTTTGTTCAATAAGAGCATCTACAAGCTTAGCACCGAGAAGACCATAGTCACAGAGATGATCAAGGATATATTTTCTTTGAAAAATAACAATATCACGTCTATATCTTAAAACTTTATTCCTAAAAAATATATTGAAGAGACCCAAGATCTTTAATATTAAATCGATACTCTCTTTTTTTTTTCGGAGAAGTAACAAATTTATTAGAAAGTCGTCCCGAACAAGCAAAAAAGAAAATTGTAGTCCCATAAGAGCAACGAGAACACAAGCATCTAGGTCCTTAAACCCAAAAGCCCACACAATCACCAAAGACATCGCCTTGCGAATAACCTAACCTTCCGATTTCGACTAGTTCTCAAAACAATGCCTATTTCTCTCTCCCCAAATGGCCCAAAGAGATGGCCTTGCCACAAAGCAACATACCACTCATACCAACTTTTCTAATACCACCATCATGTCATGATGCCAAGAAGGAATGGAGCCCGGTATAACCCAGCTAACATTAAGAGTCAAGAGAAAAGCATCCCAAATCTTCCTCAAAAAAGGGCAGTGAAGAAATAAATGATCCACCGACTCAGCATCCCCTTGCACAATAAATAAATGTTGGAGAGCACCAAGCCTCTTTTATGAATATCATCTATTGTCAGCACCCTATTCTTACCCACCGACCAAACAAAAGCTGCGGAGCACCATATTTCCAAATACCAGAGTTGTGATGAAAGGGAGACAGAGATGAGGTGATAAGCTTATAGAAAGACTAAATCAAGAATCTTCCCAAGCCAAGACATTTCCAAGCCACTGAATCCATCTTAAATTCAACTAGTTAAACACTTTTCAATATATCCAGAAGAGAAATGAACATCTCCACTTCATCGTCAGTGAGGCCTCTACGACAAGGAGGCGCCCACGCAATATCTTCCCCAGACCTAGAGAAATAGTTAGCCACTAAAATTTTCTTATCTAGAGCCAAAAGCGCTAGATTTGAGAAGGCTTCCTTGAACAAGTAATCACCAAGCCATAAATCTCCCAAAAATGTATACAAGTACCATCTCCCACCAAAAAGAAAACAGCTTCTTTAAACTTCGGAGCAATCGAGAAAATGATTTTCCATAAACCCAAAGCTTTATAGCACGAAGAGTCTTTAATCCACCATCCCCTTGGGTCGGTACCGTATTTTCTAGCCAAAGCCTCCCTCCATAAGCTTTTTAATCCATAGCAAAGCACTATTGTCAATCTATACTGAGAAACGCCGTTAATGACTTGATAACTTCACCATCATCACCGGTGATAATGATGTCGTCCACATATACAATAGCGTAGAGAGACCAATGGCACGTTTGAAGAATAGAGTATGGTCAGTACAACTCTGTGAACATCTAAACTTCACTAGTGCATGTCAAAAGCGTTCAAACCAAGCCAGTGGAGATTGCTTGAGACCACAAATGGCTTTGCGGAGCTTACAAACAAAATCACTCCCAATAACTGGTAGAAAGCCCAAAGGAGGTGCCATATACACTTCTTCATACTGGTCCCTATAAAGAAAGGCATTCTTCACATCAAGTTGATGGAGAGGCCATGATAAATTGGTAGCAAGGGAGAGTAATACACACACAGAATTAAGTTTCCTAAAGGAGCAAAAGTCTTGTAAAAAGACCACCCCATGGGTACGAGCAAAACCTTTCACCATAAGACGAGCTATATAGCACTCAACCTACAACCGCCTTTTCCCCTGAGGCAACCTAACAATATCCCAGGTTTGATTTTTTTTTTTTTTTTTCCAAGGCATGCATCTCCTCCAACGTTACTCATTTCCACTAAGGAAGCTAAAAAGCTCGACGAACACTCAAAAGAACTATGATGGAAGAGATATTGGAAAGTAATGCACAGTATGACGGTGAAAGAGAACTATATGAAATGAAGTTGGCAAGGAGATGATACATGAACGGTTTTCTTTACGCAAAGCAATGGGAAGATCAAGAGAATTAAGTAAAGAAGTCATACCAGAGTCTAGATCAACTGAGTGGAGAGAGCCATTGGTCAGAAAGCCATTACGTTGTTTCTTACTTTGAACATATGTTTTGAGGCCAACAGTCTATTGAAGAGACTGACAAGATGTAGAGATAGTTGAAGGCTCAATACTAGATGATCGAGAGTAACAAACAAATATAAGAAGACATAAGCAATGAGACATTGGAAACTCCTGATGAGGGCAATTGAGAGACTTCCCTATGGAGGGATAACAGGGAATATCTTCAAAGAAGGTCACATCCATCGAGGCAAATCATTTTCCAAGGATGTCAAGGGCAAAAAATTTGTATCATTTTTTTGTTACAAGAATAATATAAAAAGATACATTTAACAGTCTTAGCATCTAATTTGTCTCGGTGGATGCCAGGAACATAAACAAAACACAGAGGCGGACACTTTAGGAGAAATAAGAAATGTTGCTTCAGTTACAGAACTTGAATGGGAGCCTTTCCTCCCAAAATTCTAGTCGGCATTCTATTAACTAGGTACGTAGCGCTTAACACAGTGTCAGCCCACAAACTTTTTGAACGTTATAACAATTTACAAGGAGAAGGGCACGAGCTACTTCAAGAAGATATTTATTCTCTCTCAGCCACTCCACTTTGTTCGAGAGTATAAGGGCATGCGTTCCAAGATTTCATACTATTTTCAAACAAGTAGTTTTGATAGGACATTGAAATATATTCGCCCCCATGATCAAAATGCAAGATTTTTTTTTTCTGTAGCCATGAATGGGTTGGTGACCATCTTATGAAATATTCGAAAGATAAAGAAAACTTCATCTTTGGATTTCATAAGATAAGACCCAAGAAGCTTGAACTATGAAAGAAACCTAGTATTTTTACTCAAACATAGAAGGCACTAGAGAAGGGTCCCAAACTTCTGAACATATGAATGCGAAAAGAACATCACACTTCGCGTTAGGATTAGCTAGATACAATGATCGGCAATGTTTAGCCAATTAACATGTCTCACAAAATAATTTATTCACACTTTGAGACTTAAACAAAAAAGGAAGTAACAATTAGTGACTACTAATCGGTATATGGCCAAGACAACAATGCCAATACAAAAACCGATCAATAATTGACTGAGGTGAACTAGAGGTATGGAGAGCCGATCAAACATCATCCAAAAGTTGAAAAAAGATAAATGTCGCCTTGCTCATGGCCAGCCCCAATCCTTTGTCAAGTCTTCAGGTCCTAAAAAACACAACGAGGAAAGAATGTTACACTACAATTAAGAGACCCAATAAGACGACTACCAGATAATAAGTTGCAAAAGAATTTGGGGACATGGAGAACCGAAGACAAGTGATGGACCAATGAGAAATTAATGGTTCCAACCCGGTCAATCTGAGTATAGGAGTCATCCGCGATTTTTACATGATTGTGAGATGCAGATAATGATGAGTAAGAGTGAAATCATAGCGATCATATGATTTGAGGCTCTAGAATCAATGATGCGAGATGGACTAACATTTGAGTTGGATACTAAATGCACAGAAGCAGGTATGCCTAATGGAGTATAATGATGTTGCTGAGAGGAGGGAGGCTCCTTCAAGAAGAGGCAGACAACAATGCAAGTTAGCAATTCCGTCTATAGGCAACCAACCACTAAGATCACAAACTCTAAGATTCATCGCAAATGTTGTCAAATGAGTCAATTGTAGCCACAAGTGCATTCCTCAATGGTCAACCCACTAGATCCCAACCAGGGGGGGGGGGGGGGGGGGGGGGGGGGGGGCCTTACATCATGGTGGTTGCATTGGATGCAGACACGTTTCCAGTACAGGCTGGCTCTATCAATCATGATGCACTGGGCAACGACGCAATTATGGAAGGGGGGACACAAGGCTTCTCGAAAGACAACAGATGTGCAAAAAGGGAACAGGATGATGACATGTCAAAAGGGTATGTGGGGGACAACAATAGCTGCTACTCTTATAAGGGGGAGAGATATTGCTAGATGGCAGCCCGAAGAGGTCAGTTATGGGGGACACAGATACTTATGAACACCCAACTGCATGTGGGATACATATGGATCCTCTTGAGGCAGAGGTTTGTGTTGTTTGCGTAGAGCCACACGAGGCAATTTTTTCTTGTATGGGTGGGGCATAGCAGCCCCTCATGTGTACTTGGAGTGGTGAGGAATCCTATCTACTCCCAACAGACCGTTCTTGGGTTGGGTAGTTGTTTTCAGTGGGGGTCTTATAAAGCCTCTATGAGGAGAGTTTGAGGTCAGGACTCTTAGCTTGTTGGTTGGAAGCTATGTCGACTGAAGGAATAGAGTCATCTCATCCCCAGCAGGGCTCCCTATCGCAGGTAAAAGAGAATGGTCGTGAGATTATGTTGGCTTGAGTTCTTGAAGACAGTTTGGTGGCAGCTATTGAGGTGTCTTCGATCCTGCTTCAAACTTTAAGGCACGAGGAATGAAGCTCTGTCTGCAGGGGTCAAAGATTTGGGGGGGGGGGGGGGGAGGGGGGGGGGGGGTTTGGGTTGTTCAAATGTTCCAATGGCTCAAGCAATGAAGTGAGCCAGAGAAGCGTTGGGGAAAATTGGTAGACTTTTAAGGGTAATTTTCAAGGACTGCGAGGGACTACGCTGCTATATTTCAGACAATCGAAGAAAGAGGTGCGCAGAAAGAGAGGGAACCTGCTTTGGTGGGTAAGTTATTATCTCCTTGAGGCCATTGAAAGCATGGTTAATTATGGAGGGACTAGGGTTGGGTACATGAAGATTTTAAGCTAGAATGTGAGGGGTATGGGTTGTCCACAAAAGGGGCTCATATTACGGTGATATGTAGAAAATATAAGGCTTAGGCAGTTACCATCCAAGAAACAAAATTCAGCACTATGGGCCAAGGAGTGGTGAATGAGGTTTGGAGGAGTCATGCGAAAGATTGGGTTGTTAAGGACGCTGAGGGGGCAATAGGGGGTATCCTTGTAGCTTCTTCTTTTTTGCTCTTTTATTCTTTCGGCTTTGTTGCTTTATCAATAAATTGTCATCCTTCAAAAAAAAAACTTGTCTACGACTTTCTTGTCACTGAAGTAAAGAAAAGATAGTCCCAAGTGAAGGTAGAGGTTCCTGATCAAGAATTTATGCTCGAACGGTTTCATATTCTAACTTAAGCCATGTAAGAAGCAAAAATTTGTTGTTCCTTGATTTTAACTTGTCCCTCCTAAGCAAAACATAAACGGATTGGTCTATGATGACCCAACTCTAGCCAAAAACCTCTAAGCATGTATAATAATCTCCCAAAGATCTCTTCCCTAGACGAAAGTTAGCGATCTCTCAGGTTAATTGAAGAACCTGAGCTACATTTTTCTTCTGAGAATGGGTAGCTGCAATAGAATCCCACATCTCTTTAGCAGTTTCATAGTGCCCAGAAGTATCACCGATTTCTGCCATCATTGAGTGCGGCAACAATCTCATAATCATCATATCATTGGCTTCCCTGTCCACATAAGAAGGATCTGACTTCTCATGTGTTGGAATAGTCCCATCTATGTGTCCCAATTTTTTTCGACTGCCAACAAACATATAGGTTGATCAGAACCATGACAAATTATTCATACCATCAAATCTAACATCGTTAGTTTGCCAACCTGGATTATCACTTACTCCAGGTACACTAAATCCCCTTAGAATAACTGAGAAACTTGAAGCAGTTGAATGTGAAAATGTAACATCCATTTTGCTATAAAAAAAAAAATCACTCCAAGCTACTAGAGAGCACTCAAGCACACTCTCGACTGCACATACGCTATTGCTCACAACTTCAAACAACTCAGAACCACTCAAGGCTGACCACAATGATACATATACAAGTGCGGCAACTCTCTTAACAAACATCTTAGCCATCATTTGAGGATATCGCATCAGAAAAAACAAGAATAGCATTGTAAGCCTGTTTTTTTCTCACAAAACACATCATGACTTCCTCAAATCTTACCCAATCAACATGATACTTGTTCTAATAGATGAAAAACCCCAACCCGCACCAAATCCCTATGGAAAAGAAAAAAAAAATTTATCCAAAAAAAATGTAGAGAGAAAAAACAAGAATTGGCATTTTTTTCCTGACTTTTTTCTATTTTGACTTTAACTCCTTCAAAAAATCACCCAAAAAAAATCATAAAATCACCACAAATCTTCTAAAATCATGCTATTCTAAATCTCATGCTTTTTTTTTATCACCATGGGGTATACAACTGGACATTGTTAACGTCATGTGTACGGACAATGACGTCAGCAGTGGGCCCCACTAAAAAAATCTTCAATCAGCATAGGAATCCCGCTCTAATACCAAATAGAAAGATTAGGAGAGAGAGAGAGAGAGAGAGAGAGAGAGAGAGAGAGAGAGAGAGAGAGAAGAGGAAGATGAGAAAGAAGGAAAAGAAAGGGAACACACACACACACACACTAAGATGAGAAAAACTATTGTGCTCTGCAGGAATACAACAATAGAATACACATGCACACACATTTACATATACATTGGCATTCCTTAAAGATTTGAGGCATAGAAATTTGTTGGTTGTTCTAAGTTAGTTTCCATGTTGTGTGTAGTTTCTTCGTTTAGGAGAGCTTAACATGTTTCCGGCTGATTAGTTTAATCGGTAGCTCATACAAAATTCTGGCACAAATTCTCGTTTTGAGGTTGAGAAAAGTGCCCGGCAAAGTTATATCAAAGGCTAAGGGGTCTTTCTATACAGTCGGCAAATCCTAGATGGGGCTCAGGTGGCTCATGAATGCATTAACTCCAAGCACAGATCTAGAACCTTGGGCATTGTTTGTAAGCTCAATGTGGAGAAGGCTTAAGACTATGTGGACTAGGAATTTGTTCGATATTTATTAGGAAGAATGGGATTTGTAAGAAAATGTCAAGATTGGATGATGGAATGCATGGGTTTGGCACACTTATCCATTCTACTTAATGGAACTCCAAAAGGCCTTGTCAAGATCTCTAGAGGCATTAGGCATGGGAATCCCCTCTCCCCATTTCTTTTCATCGTGGTGGCCGAGACATTAAGTAAAATGCTAGATAAGTCAAAGGAAGGGAGCTCGTTCAAGGTTTCTCAGAGGAAATTGCAACTTCCAAATAATGCAACTTCAGTTTGCGGATGGTACAATCCTGTTTTCTGAGGCACGCAGAGGCTATTTCGAGTCAAAAGATAAATATCCACAAAAGTGAGCTTCTAAGCATGCAGCTTAGCAAAAATGAGACAAATACTATGCGGAGCTTTTCCGATGCAGAGCACGAAGTTTTCCATCTTCATACCTGGGCTTAACTCTTTGTATTGGGAAACCGACAAAGCATTCATTAAATGTAGTATTGGAGAGGATACAACAGAAATTATCAAGAAAGAAAAGAAAGCACCTCTTGTTACAGGCCATATCATGCTAATCAAAGTGGCTATAGCAAATACACCTTTATACTTCATGTCATTATTTCATTAGACGGCTAGTGTTATAGAGAGGTTGGAAAGAATTCAAAGGGTGTTCCTATCGAGAGGAGTGAAGGGGAAGAAGAAATTCCATCTGGTCAAGCGGACCAATGTATGTAAACAAAAGGAGAAGGGAGGTCTTGGCGTAAGATCCCTCCAACTATTCAATCTTGCTCTCCTTGTCAAGTAGGGTACACGGAACAAATTGCACACAAACATGGGGAGGAAAACAGATGATGATGTACTGCTGCATCATCTTCCTATAGAGCTTCGGGTATTTGGGAGGCAGTCCTAGAAGTGACAAATGCTTTTAGAGAGGAAATCTCCTATGCCCCAAGAGACAGGTTATGCATCAGGTTTTGGGAAGACTGATGTCGGGGGGAGAGGCCCTTCAGTTCAGCATTCCCGGTGTTGTACCAGGTGGTGAGAGAGATAAACTCCCCTACAGCACAATGCATTTCGAGGGTGGGGTCCAAACATTGTGGAGCCCTGCATTCAGAAGGGATCTCCAGGATGAGGAAATAAGTATGTTGGGATGACAAAATGCTTAGAATGAAGATATGTCACTCTTGATGGGTATAGATGAGATTGGAACTCAAGCAACTCTGAGGTATTCATGAGATCCTTCTACTCAATGCTCCTTGACCCGCATTTGCTGCAAAATAAGGATCTAATCTGGCACATATGGAGGTATCCAAGACCTCTTATGCTGGTGGCTTTTGGTTGGTTAGCCGATAAAAACAAGATACTCAAAGTAAATGATTTTAAGGAAATGGGAAATCGTTCTTCCTAATGGATGTATTCTATGCTTACACAATCAAGAAAATGTGGCCACCTTTCTTCTTCATTGCACTTTCTCCAGGAAAGTGTGTGGGGAAGTTTCCTTTCACTGTTAGAAGTTAAATGTGCCATGCCTCATCAGCTTGGATTTATTTTCCATGTGGCACTTTGCTCAAAAAGAAAGAAAGAAGAGGAATACATGGCGGTTGGTTCTTCGGTCCACCATTTGGGATTTGGTTGGAACATAACAACAGGACTCTCAACAATAAGGCTTTGAGTCCAAGTCAAGTCTTTCACAAGGCAAAATGGTTTGTGTTGGAGTTGGCCAGGGCTGATGATGTTTTCGCTGGCTGCCCAATTGAGGCTTTCCATGGTAGCTTTGGGGAATTCTTAATCTTTGTATCAGTAAGATGATTCCTCATCATCCATTTTGTATTCCCTTTTTGCCTTTGTTTTTATAACATTTCCAGATACCCTTCAAAAAAAAAAGTTTAGGTTAGAATTTTTCTATGATTCTACCTATATATAATTTTTATATTCATGCAATGGAGAATTTTATTATTGCAATAGAGTTACTTCGTTTCTTCTTTTGGTTGCTTATGTGATTGTAGTTGAGAGTTTTCTCATACATCAATTGGTACTAGAGCAAATCCAATCAATCTTTGTGCAATTCACCATGGATCCATGCAGATCTAACTTCTCAGTCTTGCTTATCATCAATCAAAGCAGATCCAGTACAGTCACTGAGCTTTCTTTTTAAAAAATGAAAACCTTTCATGAGAGATCTAGATCATATGATAGACTCCAATTTCAGCAGATGAGCAAGTACCTAGCCTTAGATTTTCTTTTCATTTCTTTTCTTTTCCTTCTTCTATTTCTCCAGATCTACACCCCTACCCAATTTCCCCAATTCCAGAAAGGCCTTCAATCTTAACCCCTAAATTCTTCAGATCCACCAGAACTCACTAAGCCTAACCCAACTTTTCCCAATTTCCAGAAAAACCTAACCCTAAATTTCCCAATTTCCTTACTCCAAAATCCCAATTTACCATAATCTGCAATTTGACCAAACTCTAAATCCCCAGATTCCCACAACCTCGAAACCAATTTTCCCACTTTATCCAAGGTTCCCTAACCCTAAAACATAAATCCCTAATTTTTTCTACAAATTCCCTTACCTAACCCTAACCATAGTTCACAAACCAGCCCCAATTATACACCTCAAACACTATTCCCAAACCCAAAAGCCCAACGTTCCCAAATTTCCAAAACCACAATGCCCGAATTAACCCAAATTTTCCCAACTATTCAACATCAGCATCATCTAAGCCTTTCCCAAGTCCCAACTAATGGGAACGAATCCTGTTCCCGCATCAACTATACAACCTACGCCTTGATGACCCAGATCCTAAACCAACTCCTAACCCTAATTCCATCACCCTACATCCCAAAACCCAACCATACTCCCTCTGCTGCTTAAAAAAAATCCAATGGGAGACCTAACTCCAGCACAAACCCTATACACATTCCCAACTGTAGCTTAAACAGTACTTTACCCACAAACAAAATCCTACACAGCACTCAAACCTACTTCCCTAACCCAATCATAGCCTCCCTTCAGCTGGACTCTAATGTAGCCCAAAAACCCTAAACTGATAGCTTTATAGCTCAATTTGACCAACCATAGTCACCCACAGACAAATTATCCCATCCTATAGCCTCAAACAGCCCTAAACCGGAAGATACACGGTCCTTAACATGTTTCCAAAACCCCTAGCCAATCCCCAATACAGTTCCCCTGTAGTCCACAAATCTGTCCAAATAATCAGGCCATTCCCAACCCTACACAAAACCTAGTCCATAAATTCACTGTTTACCCCACCCCTTTCATCTCACAGTTCATCTCAGCCCCATTTGTACCCACAACCAGCCCCCTAAAGAATACTTGCTGGCCCAATCCCCATACACAGTCCCTTGTTACCCAGATACTCAGTCCAGCACCTAACCTGTCACCGTAAACCATTTAATCACCCTATCTAAGTCCCAAAACTTCTAATGACACCCCTCAACATATCTCTAAATCTATCCACTTCCAGCCCAATACCTGTGCGAATGTTAAACCATTTGCAGCAACCAAACCTGTTTACAACCTGCCACTAACAGTCCCTATAATCTGTCCAAAAATCAGTCCCCAAACTCCAACCCCTAAAGTAACCTGGACCTAAACAGCCTACAAACATCATAAAATCTATCCCTAAAATAAATAAATAAAAACAAGAGGAGATGAGATCTGTCCCTAAACTAGCTTATCCATCACCCACTTTGATACCAACAGTTGATGCCCACTAGCAGCAGGACTTCTTTTAGTCCAAAGATGGTGAGAGATGAACGAAGGGTTCAGAGCAATATCGATGCCAACGGAAGATATGAGCTCCATAAGGGGTGCTATGGATTCTTTGACAGGACAAGTGAACATTAATGAGGAGAACAAGAAGCAAGATAAATCCGACCCACAAGTCAACAAAGGATCGACAGAACATAAAAATTGGAAGGACACATGGAGACAGGTAGTCTGTGACAGGCAATCTTATTTCATAAGCCAGACAGAGAGGAGGGAATTTACAAACACTGTTTGCGTAGATTAGGATGATCTTCCTAGATTAAGATAATCCCTTGTTTGTTACGATGTATATCTGATAAGATCTTCCACAGATCACCCACATCTTCTATATATTCTTCTCATTCTCAATGGAATGGGCAGAATACAGTTTCCACAATGTAGTCTCTCATGAAAAACATGATATCGAAGTTATGGTTATAATCTACCATGGCCCTTCTTCAACCACGACCATTCCTGCGCTGCTACGGACCACAACGCCAACCTAAGACCCACCACCGTCGATACCACTATTCCCGACCACTGTTCCAACATCTCTGATCTACAAAACAGCCGTGTATCTGGGCAATTTAGGTTTCACCATCCCTGATTGTTGTATCTACCACATTCATCATCGGATCTGATTAGGACCCATCTCCAAATCTGAACCCAATCTGCTATTGCGGCACCCAGGACTTCGACCAACCTCCATAATTGCCAAACCAATCAGCTGAACTTAATGTTGCAATCTCATCACAACCAAGCTCTGTTGATCCTGCACCATTTCCACCCCACTCAAACCCACCAGCCAAACCCCACATTGCCGGTGCCCACAGCCCATCCCCACCCATTTCTACAATCCCGCACCCAAATCCCATCTACAAACTGTCCACTCAAATACCAGCCACAAGTAGCCATCCGTGAATAACAAATATGAATGTGGTTCTCTCCCAATACAGGATTCTATGATAGCCCTGGCGAGGACTGCAGGCCCTGATGCCACAACAGCATGACCGCCCATATCAGTGCCACTACCTAAGGTGGAATATAATGCACACATTGATGATCTGATGAAATGCACAAGGGTAGAGAACAAAAGCTTCTTCGGGAAGCTCGATCAGGAGGGTTGACAGTTTGTTGAGATCATTGGATAATCGATTTAGATGGAAGTCCATGACTAACAAGCTTAAGTTAGACTTTGTGACAATGAAGCTGAAGGGCTCGACAAGGAATTGGCAGTACACTAGTACCAGATGACGCATAGTTAAGGCATAGTGGACATCCTCATGTCACCATTTTATAGGAGATGAAGCTCAGAGCCTCAGACTAAAGCAGAGATTCCTACCCCAACATTCCAAGCATAGCTGTTTTGGAGTCCTTTTTAACTTAGTTACTTCCTCCTCTCATTATAAGTTTTAGCATTAGTTTGAGTCAAGACTGGCAACTTAAGGACCAAATAGGCCTCAAGCCTGGGCTTCTTTAACTTCAATAACAATTGTAGAGAAGACTATAGATAGAGCCATACATATGGATGGAGAAGATTATGTGGTGAGACTCCAAGTATCTTTCCTTTCCTATTTCTAGTTTTTAAGTCCCTATATTCCTGCTGCAGGTCTGTTTTTGTGAATGATTCAATCACGTCAGAAGAACTTACGGTGAAGATTGTGGCTCCAAAAAAATTGACAAGCGCGATTCTATCCTCTTAAGCTAATTGTTGTCCCTCAACCTTCACCACAAGGCCTTTTGTTGGCCAGTGACAAGTAACAAAATCTTGAAACTTGCTCACCTGTGAAGGAGGAATTTCATGTTTCCCAATATTTGTCTCATGTGTTGGGGTGCTGAAGAAAATGGCAATCATCTATTTCTACATTTCAAGGTTGCAAAAGCTGTATGGTCCTTAGAGGTTTTGGAATTTCTTTGATGATACTGAAGTCTGAGGTCCCAAAAGCTGGACAACAGGTCCTTTCTTGGAAAATGGGCATATTCTTTGGAAAGTACTGCCAATGACAATCATGTGGAACTCATGGAAGGAGTGGAATATAAGGATTTTCAATGATGAGAAGCATGATAGTCGAAAGATTGTAAGATCATTCAATGCCCTGTAGGGGAATGGAGTTCAAGGAACATGGTAGCTTTTTTAGTCTGGAGGACATAGCCTGTCTCATGAGTGAGATCAGATAGGGGGCCATTCAGTTTATTACTGTCCAATCCATTGCTAGCATATCTTTCTTTTTTCTTTTGATGGATTATAGGATGTCTATTCTCTTTAGATTATATCCATAATCTTAGCAGCTACAACTAACGAAGACCAGTAACCTTCAAAAAGCGAATTTGTCCCTCACGAACAGATGGTTTATGTGTGGAAAAGATGCAGAATTGATTCATCTGTCTTTTTGAGATGTGAAAAGGCCTTTGTTTTTTTGTCCACCTTCTTCAGCTTACATGAAATTGAGTGGTCAAGAACAGAAATTATGGATGGATGCAGTGGTGGGCCCTTTGAGCCTAAAGATAAGATTCCATGCACTGTCTGACAGATAGGAATGGAATAATATTTTACAGCACCCACTCCAACAACACCCAGGTAATTGCCAAAATAGAGATGCATAGTTAATTGGGGCATGGTTAGCCCACATATGGTTAGCCACATCTTCAGCTTAGTTGATGTTGAGTGGGTCTTTCCAGGGCCCACAGCAGATCTTACAGATGATGATTGCTAGGCCTTTCAAGCTAAAGGAAAGATTCTATGGGCTGTTTGGAATGGCGGGATAGAACAATCTTTACAACAACCCCTCCAGCATCACCCAGGTAATCACAAAAATTGAAAAATCCCAAATAAAATGGAGCATGGTCGCCAAAGAGTTCAAAGGGATCTCTAAATCCAAACTTTTTTTGCGAGTGGAGAGGGGTGATTGATGACTATAGCTATCAGCCAACTAAAACTGGGAGTTGGACTCCCCCACCCTCCTCAGGCTTCTAGAAGCTAAATGCGGATGAAACTTCAATGGGAAGTCCAGGGTGTCTAGAATTGGCAGAACGTTGTGAGATGAGAATGCGGCTTCTTAAGGTCTTAGCTTCCCAACCCAATCGAGACGGATCTTCAAACAAGGATGAGCTATTATTAACCATCAAAACAGTGGTGGGAATATTTGCTGTTCAAGTGGGAAATCCCTAATGGTGGAGGGGGATTCACAATGTAATTGATATGGTGTCAGCAAATAGTGCCCATCTCGAAAATTGGCTTTTATTCTAAATAAAGTAGTCTGAGGATGTGAACCCTCTCTTTGGAGAGGCAAATTGTATCGCCAACCCTTGAGAAGGAATGGATTTTCTCTTTGCATAGGGAAATCCTTGCCTTGATGGATCTATGTTTCTCCATAATCAGTGGGCTTAATATTTTTTAGCATCAATCAAAAAAATGGCTATTGTACTTTTGTCCCTGATAAAATAGATTGTTGATGGAAAAAAAAAAAAATCCAAGAAAATGAATAATCAAGAAGCTTCCAAGTACTCACATGATCATTGTTGCTTGTAACTTCCTCCTTAACATTCCTCATCTTTGGAATCTGACAAAATAATTAAAAAGTCTTGAAGGTGCAAATAGAACACAATATGCAAGAATGTGCTGAATGAGTCGCAATGGGTGTAAGAACCATACCTATGTTTTCTATCAAAGGTTATAAACTTGAATGATAATTACAGAACGGCATTTTCAAATGATCAATCCATCACAAAATGGGAGGGAAAGCAATTGAATATCTGAAATAAGATAAGCAAAACATATATGAGGCCAAAGGGTAAGATTCTTTCAGCATCCCCAAACTATCAAACCCTCAATTGCCATTAATGGCAGAATGGCAAATAATAATTCCAAAAACCTCATCTTCAAGCACCAAGAATAGATGTCCCACATGTGCCAACATGGCCATCTAAGCCTTTTGTCAAATGGCTCCTTCAGTGCATGTGTCCTATTCTAAAAATCAAGCCAGCCCACTCATCAGATGAGTAACCAATGCACACTGGATGCATGCATTGTTTTATCATTACTCTAACCATCCATGTCATCATACATGTGCGGCCCACCTGATAAATGTACCAGTCAGATTTTTGGTCTAAGGAACGTTCGCCAAGGAGGTTCCCTTATGAGCATCACGGATGCCACAAACATGTGAAACTAGGCACATGTGCACATCTGTGTTTCACTCCTAGAGATTGGTGTCTTGAATTGACATTCCTAAAATTCAAACCACCCCACTCAACAGATGAACAACCAATGCACAATGGATGCATGTGTTGGTTATCATTTCTCCAACCATGCATGTCTCATGCGTGTGTGACCGGCCCGATATATGGACCAGCCAGATTTTTGTGATAAGCAACATTCACCATGTAGACCACCCTACTAACATTCCAGACGCCACAAACATGTCTAATTCGGCACATGCACGCGCATTTGTGTTTTGCACTTGGAGATTAGTGCATCGCACATATATAGGGAAGAATTAGTCTTGCCTAAGAAATGACTCAACCTCACCAGCATGCATCACCCCACAGAGCCTACATGCAGAGTTGCAAAGATAGTCAGAATAGACCGTCGTCCAGGCACTGCTGCAGATGAGCCAGGGTAGAGCGACCACAACTGAAACGACAGTCCTGATTAGTGAAGTTGAATGTGAACAATGCAGCTCCAAAAATCAGGTGGTCCACTCATCACAGAAACCACCCACATGCACCGAATGTGAGCCGTCGAATTTGTTCTGCCCCGCCCATCGACGCTACACGTCTCACCCACCTGAGGAGTGCACCAGCCCGTTTTCTTTGCAAGGTCATCCTCACCATGGAACCCACCTTAAACACGGCTCAGATGTGCCACACGCATGGAGCTTCACACATGTGCCGCGTGCAACGGTGCTCGTAGGCCACAAAATCCACCCAAAAAAGAAAGCTCTGAAGCAAAAATCCAAAACCCTAGAATCATCAAAATCCATATATATAAGCATGAGCCATGGATTCAGACTCCGCTTTGGAAGCTTCAGTTAAAACCCTAGAAATGTATATATACGAAAATCAATGGCAGAGACTTCGAGAGGTGAAAGGCTTACCACAAGCTGAGGAAGGTGGATTCCAAGGAATTCGATTCTGGGGTGTAAGAAGCACATACACCGAAAGTCAAGTGTAAATCTCACAAGCGGGAAAAATTCGAGCGGAAACGATGGGATTGCGTGCTTCGGTGTATAGTTATACTACGTCCAGTTGGGATTTGAAGCGTTAAAGAGACTACGTTTGACGGGAGGGGTGTTGATGGGTATCATCTAACATGCGCCAGCGCGGTTGTGAGGTTAACCTGCGCCACTGCTCTGAACTTTTGCGTGTATACATGACGGACACGTGACGGAGGACGCGGATTTGCTACAACCGAGCCCGGGTAACCAGAAGCTCTGTGGGGCCCACATAGACGTTTGCGTGATATCCTGTCCGTCCATACGTTGCACCAGATAATCTTAATACGTGGGCCCTAGAAACAGGCAGATCCAAAACTCGAGTAGGCCCACAACAAGTAACAGTGGGGATAAAACGTTCACCAATGAAACCTTCTTGGGCCCAAGGAAGTATTGAATCTGGCTGATATTCGTCTTTTCTTTTCTTTCTAGTACGATACACATAATGAACGGTTTGGATTATATATGAACATCACGGTGGGCCTCAGGTGGGCCTCAAGAATGGTGGGCGCATCCATTCCACTGTTTCCTATGGTGTGGCCAGTTTGCTTTTGGATTATGCCTGGTCTTTTCGGTCATGTCCAAAAATTAGCTGACAAGACGGATGGACGGATTGGATTACAATGGACTTTGAGCTGGGCCCCTCAGATATAATGGTGCCACATCCCATCCGCCTAGGCTGTGGATTGCGTCCTTCCTCAGCATGGACGCAAAGCGTCCAAACTAAGCTGTGGAGGGGCCCACCGTTATGTATTTGTTTATCCATGCTGTCTATCTCTTTTCAATGATCATTTTAACCCGTAAGACCGAAAAAGAGGTAGAAGGTCCACCACATCAAATAGTGAGCTTGAGTGCATTAATTGTAAGAGTCATTTTGGTGTGGCCAACTTGAGCGTTAGATCTGCCCCTTTCTCTTTCTCAGTCTTATAACTTAGAATGGTTATAGAAAAGGGATAGACAGCACGGATAAACAGATACATAAAGGCGAGCCCCAGCTCAATTTGAACACTTTGAGACCACACTGCGGAAGGACGCAAACCGAGTCCATCCGCCTAACACTGTAACAATCACCAACTACAAAAATATCTTCCCTAACCACCCATCAAGTAAGCCAAGCCTCTGTTTTTTAATTATTTTTGTGGCTATCCATTGTTTCCTACGGTGTGGTTCTCACCTGAGTCTTGTGATCGCCCTTGGTCTTGGTGGGCCACATCTGATGAATGGTTTGGATGGTATATAAACATAATAGTGGCCCATTAGCTTATCTAGAAGATTCTACTGGTTGGGCAATTGAACCCAGGTGTTGCCTAGGGTGTGGCCTTGCTCTGGGGTGCTTACTCAATGGACGGAGAGGATCTCTGGAACATATCATGGATGGGCCCGCTTTGTGCATTTTTCTTCACACTACCTTCCAGAATAAAACTTCCTGTAGAGATAATGTTACCACCGTGACGGCGGTGGTAACAACCTTCGTGGCTCCACCTTGGTACGTTAATCGCATCCACTTCAACTACCTGTACCGACTACCAATCCAGATCTTAAGTGGGCCAAACTAACGAAAGTAGTTGGAAGGGGAGCACCCTGCGGCATTGATGGGACCACCTTGATGTATGTGTTGTATATCCAGACTGTCCACCTGTTTTTCCAACTCTTTTTAGGACAAACCAGTAGACCACACCACAGTAAGTTTTTACCGGTGGGTGTTCAATCACCACTGTTTCATATAATATGGTCCACTTGAGATTTGGATCTACTTCATTTTTAGGCTCATACACTAAAATAAGTAGGCAAAACAGATGGACGACATGGATATACAATACATACATCAAGATGGGCTCTACAGTCAGGGCAACATCTCCTCTGGCTCGATTCATCATCAACGAGCCTGATATTTGGGCTGATGCCTAAGCATGATGATTGATGTAGAGGTCACCCACATGGGAGTGGATTAAGTGCGACCGAGGGCCTCACCCAACACAGTACAGCTCTAATCATGGGCCCACCTCGGTGTATTTGTAGCACAACCAGGCAGTCCATCCATTTTGTCAGCTCATTTCAGGGCATGAGCCCAAAAACTAAGTAGATACAAATCTCAGGTGTACCACATTGAGGAAACAGTAGTGATTGAATACCTACCATTAAAAACTTCACAATGCCCACCGTAATAGCGTTTATTTTCCATGTTGATAAGATCACGTGTACCTGAATGATGGGAAAAAACTAAATATCAGCTGATACCGTACTTTTGAACCTACAGCAAGTTTTGAATGGTCATTTACCGCTGTTTCCAGTAGTGTGCTCCACCTGAGATTTATATGTGCTTCACTTTTGGGCATGAAAAAAATGGATGGGCTGCATACATCAAGGTGGACCCCACGGTCAGGGCCACACAGTGATGTGAACCGAAATCAGGCCAATCAACTCACCAGGTGGGCCACACATATCCATAAAATGTTGTTTGCTAGTCTAAAAGTATTTTCTATCCATTTATTAGTACACACGTGGGCTCGATCTCATGACCAGACCAGTCTAAATTTTGGACGGTGGAACGCACATTGGACACACTAGACACCAACTGACCTATAACACAGATACATGCACTTGCAACTACCCACCAATGTTAATCACATCTACAACCCTAAGTCTTCTTTTGGAATAGATTCCATCAAATGATGCATATATTCATCATCCAACTGAACTTGTTCATTGGACCTAAACAACCCACCAACTTATATTCTCTCCTTAACTGATTAATAAAAGCAGATTCTTGTAACAATGTCTGAAGCCACCTTTAATTAGTCAAATAAAGCAACTCCAAACCACACTCTTCCGCTGTTGTTCTATAGTTTGTTTTTTTCTCTCCTTAATTGATTAATAAAAGCAGATGCTTATAAGAATGTCTGCAATCACATTTAATTATTTAAATTAATTAATTCTAAAACACACTCGTTGTTGTTGTTCTGTAGTTTGTTTTTTTCCATAAAGTGTCATTTTGCATAATTCATTTTTATTTACAAACGTTTCGTTGAGATCGTGATATTTGTTGAAAATCATTGTTAAGTTCTAATTTAATTAGGATATTTAATTATTAAGCAAACTTTAGTTGAATAGTAGTAAAAATAAAATATTCTTCAAATTATGGTGTTAGCAAGATCAAAAGAAAGAGCAATCTTTTATATATATATAAAGGCTGACTCGTATGTACACAAAATATATTGAAAATTTACTTCTTTCATGCTTTTAAATAAGTAGTTTTTATTTCTTAATATTTCTACTCTCCATGTACTTCTTTTTTTTCTTTTTTCTTTTTTCTTTTCCATGGATGTGACTCTCATCTTTATAACTTTGCTGGTGTAATTTTCTACATGACATCCGTGTAAGACTTTTTAAAGTGGGCCTACATGATCAGTGGCTTAAATCTACCTAAAGATAGATATATAATCGAGCATACCGGTGGACCCCACTAAAGTCGTGGTCACATTGTAAACGTGTTGGGGTAGGACGCTTCGTTACACCACATTAATGGGCATGAGATATTAAGTGTAGAGTCATGAATGAAGGAGAGTTTTCGATGGGTTTTTTTTAATAAATAAAGAAAAACTCCCAGATGCGATTTGTTATAAATAGTGACAGGTCCCCAAGCCTACACATCGATCGTGGACACAAACTTTCTCATCCCTTAGCGTCCTCTAAAGGTGTAAGGTGCGGAAGATCTAGTCCGTCCATCTCATCCTATGGCTTCTCAAATAGGTACGCAACTTCAGATCAGATATTTCGATTCCTGCAATCGATGCATAGATCGATCCTTTATTCCGCATTTCAGATCACATTTGGTATCAAAGTCATCTATGCATCAATTGTGGCAGATCAATATAGATTGATGAATCCGATCACGGATCTTATTGGTCAGATCTGAGTTATCTATTCATGAATTTTCATACTCAGATCTGGGCCATCGATTTTTACATATCAATATCAGATCTTGAGGCCTAAATCTTAAGCTTAATATGTTCAAATTTTCTTTGAAACTTTTGTTAGTCTACTTTGAGCATTTGGATCAATCGTTCCATCTTTTTCTTTTTTTTTCTACTATCTCAAATAATGCATCGAGGCATCTGATCACTTTAGTATGGGGCCTTAAAGCCTTTAATGGGTCTTCCCTTAAAGCATGAACTTCACTTAAAGCATGTTTAATAAGTGTTGCCTTAAAACGAGTGCATTTAATGGGTGTTTGTATGGTCAGCGATTTTGACCCCTTGTTTACCCAGTTTTTTGCCCCCTTTGGATCATTTGATTCGATAATCTTGTTCTCCTCGTCAAGAGCTTTGAATGGAGTGGTCACTCACCCCAATCAAATTTCAGATGATGGAGATATTGGATGAACAATATTGATCACTCATTGAGTGGGCCACGTATGATGTTTCAATGGTCAAATTTGAGTGAAATTTGGTTTGAGTAACTAAAATGATATGATCTTCAACATTAACCAGTCATTTTTTTAGAATTTATTCAGATCTGATCAAATTGGTCGTGACCATTTAAAAGATGTTTTTGAACGGATCTGATTGATTTTAAATCAGATTAAGCCGAAACTAGTTTCTTAGCCTAATTAGTATGTTCTGAACATATCTAACAGCTCAGATTGACCTATAGATGGCCCAATTTTAGAGTTTTGATTAAACTAGTTATTATATGTTGTTCTTTATAGTTACAACGAACTATATTTGGGTTATCACTTTGTACAAGTGGACCGGACCAAATAAATAGACGGTTGGTGGGTTTCACTTAATGGATGACCCCAGTAATTAAGTATTCATGTTATTAAGTTCCGATTTGGTTTGAAATAGGGCTACATGGCTGATTTTAGTTGTTGACTTTTAAATCATTGATCCAACCATCAATTTAGAAAATATTTCTCCCAACCTTTAGATGGTCAACATCAGCCACGTTTTAGGCCAAATCATACCATTTTAATATGATTCGTTGAGGGTAGGATTATATAGGCAATCCTGAGTCTAATTTTTTACAATTTGAACTGGTTGTGTTAGCTACCACAATGACCTCAATTAGTGAAAATTTTATAAATTTGACTTGTAATTTGGGATTCAGTATAAGGATTGCATAGAGTTGCATTTGGGTTCAATGCGAGCGGTGACGAAAACACAAACAATCACTGTTTGGCAGGACACAAGCGGTGTGGAGTAAATGATGATTGTGGTGTAAGGTTGAGAGACACATTTCGCCCACAGCTGTTGAGTGTCTCAAATTTACATGACTACCATCAATTAGCTTCATGTTCAAGAGAGTCACTTGTATGTCATGACTTCATCCCACAGGAGGAGTCGTGATGATACGTCGGACTCTCACCAGGATTGTATGATTAGGCCCATCATCATCCTGGACAATTCAATTGAAGGCCCCAATCAATTGAATGTTAATCATTAATTTTGCCTGATACTTAATTGATATTCATGAATAATCAAACATTTTGCTAATGTGAGTATATTTGTAACCAGCTAATGTTCCAACTCAATACAATTCGGTACCCCTTTTTACTGGGTCCAATTATCCCAAATGGAGAGAATCCATAGAAATAGTCCTAGGTGCATAGATATAGACCTTGCTCTAGAAGAGGAGGAACCTCCTAAACCATCTGACGAGAGTACTAAATCAGAAATTGCAAACCATAAGGCATGGGTTAAATCCAATAAGATGTGTCTCAAAATCATGAAGCACTTGATTTCTGAGACGATGAAAGGTGTCATGCCTAAAACTGAGAAGGCCAAAGTTTTCATGACTGAAATAGGAAGCCGATTCAAGAGATCGGATAAAGCTGAAGTGAGTTCCCTTTTGGGCTGATTAACTCGTGCATCCTATAATGATCATGGAAATATTCGAGAGTACATCGTAAAACTGACTGATGTGGTCTTTAAGATTCACTCATTCAGTCTTAAAATAGAGGATAAACTCTTAATATACTTGATCTTGAACTCCCTGCCTCCTCAATTCAGTACATTTCAAGTTAACTATAACACCCAAAAGGACAAATAGACGTTAAATGAACTGATTTCTCAGTATGTTCAAGAGGAGGAAAGGCTTAGTAAACAACGCAAGGCACATAGTGTCCATCTTGTAACCTCCGGACAGGGACGTAATGAAAAAAAGAAAAAAGAAAACAAAGTTCTGATAGGCAACCTTCAGGTTCTTTAGGCAATCAACATCAACCTGAAGATCAGTCGAGTAGAAAGCAGGCAAAGAAGAATAATTGTTTCTTCTGTAAGAAGCCGGGCCATCAGAAAAAGGACTGCATTAAGTTCAAGCAGTAGCTCATAAAGAAGGGTAAGGATTATGTCTTGGTCTGTTTTGAATCTAATTTGGCTGACTTGTCGATAGATTCCTGGTGGATAGATTCCGGTACAACTATTCACATTTATAATTCCATACAGGATATATTACAGAGCTGGTCACCAACTGATGCAAAGCGATTGATCTATATGGGCAACGGCATTAAGGTGGACGTAGAGGCAATTGAAGTTTGTAGGCTTAGGTTAAAGTCAGGTCATACATTGAATCTGGTATATACATTTTGTGTGCCTTCCATAAGGCGCGATTTAATTTCAATTTCTCGTTTAGACAAATTCGATTATTCGTTTAAACTTGTGAATAAAGGGTTTAGTATTTACTACGATTCAAATGTTATTGGCACTGGCACTATGGTTACTAACCTATACGAGTTGGACTTAAATGCCTCTCACGTCTATAATGTACATTCTCTCCATGGAAATAAGTCAGGAACTAAGAGAAGAATGGATTGTGAAAATTCATCCATGTTGTGGCACAGACAATTAGGCCATATCTCTCGTGAGAGATTGGAAAGGCTGGTGAGGGAAGGAATTCTTCATTCTCTAGACTTCTCCGACTTAAAGTATACATAGATTGTATAAAGGGTAAATGGACTAGGATCAGGAAGAAAGGTACAACTAGGAGTGTGGGGCTCTTAGAGGTGATACATACAAACATTTGTAGCCCATACTCTATTGCATCGTGGAGTGGACAGAAATACTTAATTACCTTCATAGATGACTACTCTCGCTACAGGTACCTTTATCTTATAAATGAAATATTGGAGGCCTTGGATACTTTTAAAATCTATAAAACTGAAGTTGAAAATTAACTTAACAGAAAGATTAAAGTCATCATATCTGACCGTGGTTGTGAGTATTATGGCAGATATGACGAATCAGGACGTAATCCAGGACCGTTCGCCAAGTATCTATAAGATTGTGGCATTGTCGCCCAATACACAATGCCTGGAACTCCAGAGCAGAATGGTGTATCTGAAAGGCGCAATTGCACCCTAATGGACATGGTGCGCATGATTAGTAATTCGACATTGCCAGAATCTCTATGGGGCGATGCAATCAAAACAGCTGTTCATATCCTTATTCGGATCCCTAGCAAGGCTGTATCAAAAACCCCTTTTGAGTTATGGAATAGGAGAAAACCAAGTCTCTGATACTTTCACAGTTTGGGGTTGTCCAGCAGAGGACAAACCCTACAACCCGCATGAAAGAAAACTCGACTCCAGAACAATAAGTTGTTTCTTCATTGGATACTCAGAAAGGTCAAAAGGTTATAGATTCTACTGTCCTTCCCACTCCATGAGGATTATAGAGACTAGGAATGCCAGGTTCATTGAGGACACTGATAATAGTGGGAGCTTGAGCAATAGAAATATTGTATTCAAGGAAGAACGAACCATGATCCCTATCACGGTCATTCCTAGTAACGTAGATATACATCCTGTATTTGAGCCTCTAATCACTACAGATCACTATAATGAACCTCTTATATAACCCACTGAAGAAGAAAATCAAAACTCAATTCAAGAAAATGAGCCATTAAGATCTCATAGAGAGAAGAGGCCTGTAATTCCTGACGATTACATCGTCTACTTGTAGGAGCACGAATTTAACATAGGGGTGGAAAGGTATCTTGAATCCTTTACACAAGTCAAACAAAGTGTTAACTCTTCTCGATGGTTGGATGCTATAAGAGATGAATTAAAATCTATGAATGACAATAAAGTCTGTGATCTTGTAGAATTACCTAAAGGAATTAAGCCGATTGGTTGTAAATGGGTATTTAAAACCAAACGGGACTCTAAAGGTAATACCGAAAGATATAAAATCAGACTTATTGCCAAAGATTTTAATCAATGTGAAGGCATTGATTTTAAGGAAACTTTCTCACCAGTATCCAAGAAAGACTCATTCAGAATCATAATGGCTCTTGTGGCTCATATGGATTTGGAGCCACACCAAATGGATGTCAAAACTGCGTTTCTCAATGGAGATTTGGAAGAAAACGGATATATGATGCAACCAGAAGATTTTGCAGCCAATGACTAGGAACATATGGTTTGTAAATTTAAGAAATCCATTTATGGGTTGAAACAAGCATCACGACAGTGGTGTTTAAAATTTCATGAAGTAATTTTCTCATATGGCTTTATAGAAAACACTGCGGATGAGTGTATCTATGTTAAGATCAGTGGAAGCAAGTTCATTATATTGGTTTCATATGTTGATGACATTCTGTTAACTAGCAGTGACATTAAGTTATTACACGATACCAAGAATTTTTTATCTCAAAGATTTGAGATAAGGGATCTTGGTGACGCCTCTTTTGTCATCAACATTGAGATACGCCGTGACAGATCACATGGACTACTTAGCTTATCACAAAGGGTCTATATTGATAGGGTACTCGAAAGGTACGGCATGCAAAATTGTGCTCCTAGCAAATCACCCATTGTGAAGGGCGATAAATTCGACCAATTTCGGTGTCCAAAGAATGACCTAGAAAAGAATTGTACGAAAGATGTTCCATATGCATCAGCTGTAGGGAGCATTATGTATGCTCAAGTCTGTATGCGACCGAATATCGCTTTTGTAGTTGGAATTTTAGGCAGGTATCTCTCCAACCCAGGGATACAACATTGGATAGCTTTAAAGAAGGTGTTATACTACTTAAAGCGGACAAAGGACTTCACACTCACATATAAAAGGTCTGACCATTTGGAGTTAGTTGGATACTCAGATGCAGATTTTGCTGGCTGCCTCGACACCAATAAGTCAACTTCTGACTATATTTTTATGATGGTTGGTGGGGCTGTGTCTTGGAAGAGCATGAAACAGACAATAACGACCTCATCCACTATGGAAGCTAAGTACGTTGCATGTCAGGAAGCTACAAATCAGGCAATATGGCTACAGAGCTTCTTCTCTGATTTGCGGGTATTAGAGTATATCCCAAAACCATTGAGAATCTTTTGTGACAACTTAGCTACGGTAAACTGCTCAAGCAACAACAAGCATTCATCAAGGTCGAAGCATATCGACATTAAATATCTTGTTGCGAAGGAAAGAGTTCAAAATCGTCAAGTGTCTGTGGAACTCATTGGCACTAAGCAGATGATAGCGGATTCACTCACTAAAGGGCTCTCTATCACCCTATTTCAGGAGCATGTGACTTCTATGGGTATTATTAATCCCACAGATGTATTCAATTAGTGAGAGTTTAGTTTGATCCATTATGCACAGACATTTACAGATATCTCATTTATATGACTTTGATGATTCTGTTTATTAAATTTGTTTCTGCTTCTCATTAAGTATGCGCAACTTTAGTTTGAGTAAGTGGAATTTAAGCATGTCTCATTAGAGACATATAAAGCTCCAGGAATTCTTGAAGATAGGCTTATTTGATCATGTTATATGTGTAATCTTCATTCCACACTTCCATGTCCTTGATCTATGTCGTTAAGGGTGGTAGCATTTGTGACCATGATTCGTCTCACTTCGCAAAGATTAAATGTTGTGGTGACACCACGATCCAATGCTGTTAATCTTGATGGACCAGATCGTAGAAGCATTGCTTGTATTATCCAACAGGTTCATTGGTTAACCATTCAGATGTTTTCTTTTAAAATGACAAAACATGTTTTGTAAAATATTTTCAAAAATAAATTTTGAACATTGATCAATGTGGCCTAAGTAGGAGAATGTAAGACTTCTTAAAGTGGGCATACATGATCAATAGCTTAAATCTACCTAAAGATGGATATATAATCGAGTATACCGGTGGACCCCACTAAAGTCGTGGTCACATTGTAAACGTGTTGGGGTGGGACGCTTCGTTATACCACATTAATGGGCATGAGATATTAAGTGTGGAGTCATGAATGAAGGGAAGTTTTCGATGGGTTTTTTTAATAAATAAAGAAAAACTCCTACATGCTGATTTGTTATAAATAGTGACGGGTCCCCAAGCCTACACATCGATCGTGGACACAAACTTTCTCATCCCTTAGCGTCCTCTAAAGGTGTAAGGTGCGGAAGATCCAGTCCGTCCATCTCATCCTATGGCTTCTTAAATAGGTACACAACTTCAGATCAGATTATTTCGATTCCTGCAATCGATGCATAGATCGATCATTTATTCCGCATTTCAGATCACAATCCGAGCCTCATTGGTGAGTAGATTGTTCTATTTTGAGTTTTTTTGCTCCCACTTTGTGTTAGCACTCCTCAACAAGTTTTTTTTTTCCAATGTACGTTCAATTAAGTTGACACTGAGTATAGGGGTTTTTTTTTCTGCTAGTTGGTGGAATTTCCAACCTTATAACTCCCGCTCAGACTGGACTATTTTAGGCCACAAGCTCAGGCTGGATTTTACATATACTCTTCATTAAATGGTTGGAATTTTACCAACATCCTCCAAACACAAGCCTTAATTGATCTCTCTCAACTTTGGCCCATCCTCTCCCAGCTCTCTCTCTCTCTCTCTCTCTCTCTCTCTCTCTCTCTCCATCCATCTCATTATTATCTCTCTTTGAATATGTTAACTTTTGAAGTAATTATATACGTTTATTAAATGCATTGGACTATTGACCCTTAGCAAGGCATGTACGAGGTGGAAAAGACAAGTCCTATTTTTTTCACACATACGTATAGCCGTACCCACAAGTGCTGCACTTGAGCCCATTAGGACGTATCTTTGGCATCCATGATCCAACCATTGATTAGGGTCTTCCAAACATGAAAGTTGGACTCGCCAAATATCAGGCCGATCCATCCATCATGAGAGCCATCACGTCATTTTAAAGGTTTTTGGATGGTTGTCTATTGTTTTCTATAAAGGGTTCACCATGTTGTATATATGCCATGCATTGCATGAGTCTCATGATGATGATGGGATGAAAAATAAAATAAAATCAGGCTCATACAATTAGTAACTAGGCCACAAAATAGGAAACAACTTATTACCATCTAAATTTTTTATATTTCTAGTTGTGTCCCATGTGATAGCTGGCCCCTATTGCTTTTTGTGCCATGCAACTTTCATAGGGGCACAACCTGCTGGAGAAGTTGGATGCCATGCACGTGACCAGCCATGGACAACACATCTAAAAAAGGTGAAAGGGTTATTTGGCACCCAGATTTGGGAGGATTTAAGGGTACTTCGAATCCATTGATCGTTCTGAGGGTACTTCGAATCCATTGATCGTTCGACAAAGTAGATTAGAGGGTATTTTGAATGAAGGGATTTCATATCTACCCTTTTGACGAGTTTTGTAATCTCTCCCCTTTACTTAGACTACCCATCCTCTCCTTTCTTTTGTTCATTTTTAAAGGCAGAAAAATTGCACGTGTAACATGTGGCCCGCTAGGCTACTAATCTATTACACATGTGGCCCAATGATGATATTATAAAACACTTAAATTATCGGCTACATTAGTAAGATCACTTCAATGACATGAAATGAGCAGTCCAAATATTAGCCATGCAAATCAACGATTGGTCAGCCGCTTAGTTGTGATCTTATGCTTGTGACCCATCTAAGGGCCCATCTAAGGCTTGGAATTTCATCATTTGTTGCTAAAATATAACTTTCCGTTAGCTTATTACAATCATTGTGTCAAACATCATATATTACCAGCATGGAAGTTAATCTAGTAATTACATTCAAACTCCTACAAGTACACTACAACACATTTTTTTAAGTGGATTTTGAATTCCCAGCCTTGCATCTCTCTCTCTCTCTCTCTCTCTCTCTCTCTCTCTCTCAGGCTCAAGCTAGACCATTTTAATGGCCCCCAAGCTCGAGCTAGATTTTACGTACACTCTTCATTGGATGGTTGGAATTTCACCAACATCCTCCAAGCACAAGCCTTAGTTGCTCTCTCTCTCCCCCTCTCAAGTTCAGCCCATCCTCTCCCCAACTCTCTCTCTCTCTCTTAAGCTCCATCCATCTCGTTATTATCTCTCTTTGAATATGTTAACTTTTGAAGTAATTATATATGTGTGAACGTTGGTCGGTCCGCGTTTCCCTCTTTCAAGGGCTTGAATCACCGCTTCCACAGGCTTGCCTCTTTCTCGAGGGCTTTTTTCAGTTTCGGTTGATATGTTTATATAAGTTCGTATAAGACTGGAGTCACCACTAGCCAGTTACTTTGAATCTACAGTCTGATATACCCTATAGAAACATCAGAGAAAAGGATCCGAAGATTCATTCCTCTGAAATGACTCTTTTAATCTGCGGTCAGTGATTCGAGATAAGGGCTCACAGGTACAGAGTGGGAAGGTGTTAGGCACCCACCCTGCCCATAGAAAGTACAGTATTTATTTCACAGAATCTAACTAGTCCTTGAAAGTCTAAATCAATCCTCATACATTCTTAAAAATGATATAATGCATGAATATGAGTTTGATCAGAAAGAGTTTTTTATGGGCAGGTTCTGGTTAAATTGGCAAGCTGCAGAGTATACACTCGAACTAACAGGTGTTATGCTAGATGCATGATAGTGTGTTTAACTGGTCAGAGTTTCTGATGGGCAAGATCCGAGTAAGCCAGCGGGCATTAGAGCACACACTAAGACCTGATCAAGTGTTTGTGGTGGATGATAAGCAAGGGGGTTGAAAGAATAATAAATGTTGCACAACACTAGATGCGAATGAGATGATGCTAGTATATGCATAGCTGGATGGGCAGAGGTATCGTAAGGATTAGCTCAAGCGGCTATGATTGAGACTTGGGTACCTTGAGAGACTTGGACAAGGGTTAGGCTGGGTTGGACCGGGGCTAGACTCTTCATTCACTCAGGCTCTCCTTGGTGGAGGAATGGGCTAAAGGGGTGGAGATGAACTCGAAATAACTAGAGAGGATTGGGTTTTGCTGGATGCTGAAACAAAAGAGGAAAGGGGTATTTATAGCCGCGAGAAGTGGCAGCTCTTGTAATTAGGAGCGAGTGGCACCCAAGGTGCCGCTCATACGGACTCTCTCTCTCTCTCTCTCTCTCTCTCTCTCTGACAGCCGGCACTCTGAACTTGGAGTGAAAAGACCCCAGGTTTGAAGTATTTTTTTTGTCTGAACCTGCTTCGAACCTGAGGGTTAGAGTTAGGCTTGGTTTTAGGTTTGGTTTTGGTTTTAACTAGGTGAGTCGACTGAGTGCAAGGGTTGGACTGATCGGGTGAGTTAACTCGCCAGGTTGATCTACTGGGGAGTTTTGGACTAGTTTTTCGGACTAATGTTTAGGGGTGAGTTAACTGGGTTTGGGCTTAACTTGTGTTATGGATTGGGGTCTGTATGGGTGAGTTGACTGGGTTTGGACCTAGGGTTTGGATAAATCGGTCGACTAGGTTTGGACCTAAGGTTTGGGTGTACGGACCTCCATCCATCTAACCATTCAACCAGCTTTAATTTGTAGCCAAGAGTTGAGTATCTACAAATGCCCATCTTTAGCAAAGGTTGTATGTAACCGAATGCCAAAGCGAGTGGACACCCCACTTTTGACCCGGTCATTCGTAGATTGTGGTCTGGAATCTTTGCTTGCCTTTTTATATGAGTCAGGTGATTGTTTGGAAATAAATAACTTGCACATATCACGGGAGTTTGGAGCAAACGTTGCGATTGTCCCTACGTTTATTGTTGGGTACCCAATCGCAACCCTTTCGTTCCCGATCGGTACTAACATCGAAAAGGTACAGCAGAGCTCTTAGGCGAGGTTGCAGACCTAAAATAGATTGTTCGTTACTTTCCGGATCACCGTAGGAGTACTTGCTTCGCTTGACTATCAAAGTAGTTAGTTGCCCTGTGTCTACGCGACCTTACGGGAGACCCACTACGCCAGCTTGAACTCAATCAAGGTACTTTAGGCATTCATGCCTAGGTATGTGCAGGTAAACTCTTTCCAAGTAATCTTCTGATTTTGATACTTCAATTACAATTAATTGTTTCCACTGTTTAGATGGTTTCTTTGACCGAGCCTTTTTGGCTTTCATCTCTTTTATATCTTGGCATTTAGTATGACCGCTCCGACACTAGAGTTAAGTTTGATCGTACTTTAAGTGCATTAGATCCGATGGTCTCCGAAAAAACCACGAGACATCGGATCTTATTTGATTTTGCGTCGGCTCCGACCAAGAGATATAGAAGATCTCTTAGTGCCTCGAAGGCCGAATGCTTTACTAGGAAAATATTTTTGAATTTGGAAAAGACCCACTCCGGGGAGTGATACTCTAAAGGGTTTTTATTTGCAAAGAGGAATATTTTTTCTGTTTTGAAAATGAAGTCTGGCTTGCATGTGCCTCCACTAAGGATGCATGTGGGGTATTTGGCTAATCGACTTTTATTAAAAGCAGGTAAACATGATGATTGATGCAATGGATACTGAATGTGATGCATATGGATGCATGGTTTGGCTCATTCTCTTTCTATCCAATGGTTGCAATTGGGATTGCTTTTGTTGGGGATGCGAAGAACTCGAGCTTATTGCTTTTTAGGATTTTGCTTCCCTTGGGGATTTTGTTTTTACTGCGGATGTTTGGGTCAGCAGTTTGGTCAAGATCCTGACCCGTGGTCGGTGAAGTCTATCGTCTTAATATGCTGTTATGTTTCTGCTGGGAATGGACAAAGGATGCACTTTAGGTTGCAACCTTAAGATGCTCCCTTGGAGAATGTGTGTGATTGGAATGATGTTTGGTCGCCAGTTTTGGTCAAGATTCCAATTTGCGGGCGATTGGATTCGTCGTCCCAAAACTGGTAAAGTGGATGGGTGGTTTTCGAGACTCATGAAGTGCTCTGCTAGTGACAACGATAATATTTTTGTGATTTTTGAAAAATATCTGAACAATTAGACCGTGACTCGAATGGTCAGATTGAAGATGGTTTTTGTTCGAAAACTAGAAAAAATGTTTTTTTAATTTTTAATTTTTAAAAATGATTTTAGATTTTTTTTTTTTTTTTGGTATTTTGTTAGATTTTTTAAAATACAGGGAAAGTCATGGAATTTCCATCAACTTCCAACTTTTACTGCTAATAACACACTCGATCAATTTTACGTCAGCGAGCAAGACGATCTCACATAATTAAGTGTCGTAGTTTTACATCTTTGGATGAGGGGATTGAGGGTTTTCAGTCAACACACCCACAAAGTTATCTGTTTCTCATGTGCAATGCACATAGACCGCATATCGTCTAACAGACTCCTCCGATCACAAGATGAGTCACATCCTCACATTTTCCTTTATCAATTCAATTTAGGGTCTTATGTTGGTCAGAATTCCATGAGGGTGTGCTTCACTTCTTAGTTGCCTTAATCCCTTTCATGACTTCTAGGAACATGGAACATCTACCAGGTTTAACAATGACTTCCAATTCAAGGTCATCTATCATGGTACGTTCAACACGAATAGGATCGCGGGATTCCTCCCACCTCAACTCTCACTTGCCAAGAAACTCCAGACACCCGTATAATCAAGTGTCAGCCATGTCAAAAAAAGGTTGGAAAAGCCTCCGATAAATTAATCCCAAATGGACCATGCAACTTGGGCACAACCTGCTGGAGAGGTTGGATGTCATGCACATGAGTGGCCATGGACAACACTTTTAAAAAGTGTGAAGGGGTTGTTTGGCACCCTAAATTTGGGGGGGATTTGACTGTACCCTAAATCCATTGATCATTCAACAAAGTAGATTAGAGGGTATTCCGAACCAGGGGATTTCATAACTGCCCTTTTAGTAAGTTTTGTAATCTCTCCCCTTTACTTGGATTACCCATCCTCTCCTTTCTTTTGTTCATTTTTAAAGGCAAGAGAGTTACATGTGTAACATATGGCCCGCTAGGCTACTACTTTATTGTACACGTGGCCGACTGATAATATTCTAAAATAGTTAGATTATCGGCTACATCACTAAAATTACTTCAATAAAATGAAATGAGCAGTCCAAATATTGGCTGTGCAAATCAACGGTTGGTTAGTTGCTCGATTGTAATCTTATGCTTATAGCCCATCCAGGGCTTGGAATTTCATCATTTGTTACTAAAATATAAATTTCCATCAGCTCATTACAATCATTGTGTCAAACATCATATATGCACCAACATAAAAGTTGATCTAGTAATTAAATTCAAACTTCTGTGAGTACATCATAGCACATGTATTTTTGAATTTCAGTCGATTTTGAATTTATGGTGCCAAACACAGTCGAGATTTCGAATTCAGGGTATTTCCAGTTCAGGTATACTGAGTACACGCTGCCAAACGAGGCTGTACTCAATCTTCACTTCACGTAATGAAGTCATTGGGTTGTCAACATGCCATCTGATCCATGCATTACATGAGTACCATCATGAAGATGCTACATTTCAAAAATCAGGCTTACAAAGTCAGAAGGTGGGTCACGGAAGAAGAAACAATGCGCAATCATACAAAAATCTCGAACGGTTCCAAACCGCGTGACTCACCTGTGTTTTGACTCCGCTTAACTTTTTGGGACATGGGCGAACTTGAAGGGATAAAGCCTATGGAAACTACTTTAAGGTTTGCCCCACCCTGCTAATTCCGCAGCAGACGTGGATTGAGTAGTACCCTCACTAGGACTTACCTAGAGACGGAGGTCCATGGAGGGGCTATGTGGGGTCTACTTAGATGTATGTATTTTATCCACTTCGTTTATACATTTTGACAAATCTTTTTAAGGTATTGGCCTAAAATGGAAGTAGACTGAAGGCTCAAGTGGACCACACCACGGAAAATAATAGGAATTGAACACTAAAGGTTTGAAGGCCACAAAAGTATTAAGCTAATATTTATGCTTCCCCTTCATACATGTCTATGTCACTATACAAGTTGGATCCCAAACAAGCATCAGTGGGCCCTTTGAAGGTTTCAAAAGTGGCTGTCATTGTCACTATTGCTTCCTTCCTGCTATGCAGTCTGCTCAAGCCTTTGATCTACCTCCCTTTAGGAATACGTGGAACGATGCAGATAAAACACATACATCACGGTGGCCCCACAGAGAGCCCGTCAATACCGTCTGTGACGGGCATGGATTGAGAGTTAAGAAAACCGGCAGTGGAAGCAAAAGCCGAAATCGCGAAGCAATCCAAGATCAAACGAGAACACACGATGCAATCAAACCACACACAAGCATTCACCACAAGAGAATCCGAATTTACGTGGAAAAACCCCTCAATAGGTAAAAAACCACGGCATAAAGTGATCCACTATGAATAAACAGAAGATGACAGAGATTGACAGCCCACAAGTAAGGAAAACAGAGAAAACCCAAGTTCTCTCTCTCACAAACACCTCTTCCCTCTTCCTAACGCAATTGGGAAACCTTGGACACCCTAGGATACCATCTAAGTCCAGATATATGCCATATATATAGCAAGAATCTTGAAAATAGAAGCATCTTATGCACTACTGCGTAATGAGCAAGAAAATGCTTGCATAGTCGACCGGTCGCCCGATCGGTCGCACCTTGCACAGAAACAGTCAAGGGGAGAAACATCACACAGACCCGTCAAGCTGCCTCACAGCCGAACGGTCGACTGATCGGTCGGAGCCCTCTGCAAACCAGTCAGCCGACCGGTCTGGGCACACAAAAAATTGTCTAGAAGCCCTGCTGTGCATCTGGGCTATTCGGCCAGACCGGTCGCTGGATCGGTCTAAGCATCCAAAATGTGCACAGTTTGAAGGCTCTTCCAACAATCTCCACCAAGGCTTCAAACGTCGAATCAACACCATCCTCGCAACGTCATCTCATCTTTATTCATAGCTCCACCGCTTCTCGTGCCACCATTGACCCTAACCTTGTAAATTCGTGCCCTTTACCGCTCTTCTCATGTGGCCCTTGGGCACTTGCCACATACGAGCAACCGTGGATCTCGCTGTCGATCCTGCAACTCCATCGTAAATTGTGCTCATGATCAACATGTAAAGATGGCCACACCTCCGTGCCTTCATACACATGAGTGCCCCCTTCATCACTTCACAACAACGATCGCGGCCGATAAACATGCACCCTTTTGTCTCGAGTGCACCAAGAGAAATCACATTCATCTTCATCTTGGGGACGTGCTTCACATCTTCCAGGACTCGTTCGACCCCATCAAACATCCTGATGCGCACAGTACCAATACCCACAACCTTATGAGTGAATTCATCGCCCATAAACATTGATTCCCCGCCATACTCCCTGTATGTCGTGAATGAACTCCGGTTAGGACATATGTGAATGAAGCCCCTGAATCTAGGATCCACTCACTACCGTGAGATCCCTTGCCAGATACAGTTAGAACTTCACACAGATCGCCACCGTCCTCTATGGTATTGGCTCCCTCTCCTGAAGAATTTTCATACTTCTCTTGCTTCAACCTGAGATTCTGATAATCCCCTCTCATGTGGCCCTCCTGACTACAATTCCGGCACTTCACCTTAGCCTTCCATTTGCCCTTGGTCTTAGATCCCGATTTCGAATATCCTCCATGCTCAGAACTTCTTCCCTTCATAACCAGTGCCTCTGAGGAATAACGGGAAGCCGCGCTATTGCGTTTCTTTCTTATCGCTTTCGACCGAAGGGCTGAGATAACAGTTTCGACGGTTATGGTTTCCCTTCCTGCGCACATAGAGTCCCTTCCTGCGCACATAGAGTCCATGAACGGAAGAGAATTCAACAGGATGCATGCTTGATATTCATCATTCATCGGTTCATTGATCTCCACCAATTTGCAAACCAGCCTATTGAACGTGCTCAAGTGGTCCTTCACTTCTGTTCCCTCAGCCATCCTCAAGGTGAACAACTGCATCAACACGTACATGCGATTTTCTAGAGACTTCTCTAGCTTCGCCATCGTTTCAGTTGCAATCTTCTCCTTCATGACATGATAGAGAACATCATCTGTAAGGTTTAACCGGATTGAGGTTCTAGCCTTCTTGTCGAGTCTCGTCCACTCATCATCTTTCATAGTCTCGGGTTGCTTTCCAAGAGCTTCATCAAGCCCTTACTGAACTAGGAAGTATTCAACCTTCACCTTCCATAGTTCAAAGTTATTTTTCCCAGAGAACTTCTCTACCTTGAACCTTGCGCCCGATCCCATCTTCTCGTCTCAAATCTGAATTCTACTCCACCCCAACGATAGCTCTGATACCACTTGTTAGGAAAACGAGCAGCGGAAGCGGAAGCCGAAACTCGAGGAGTAATCCGAGATCAAACGAGAACACACGATGCAATCAAACCACACACAAGCATTTACCATAAGAGAATCCGAATTTATGTGGAAAAACCCCTCAACGGGTAAAAAATCATGGCACAAAGCGATCTACTATGAATAAACAAAAGATTACAGAGATTGACAGCCCATAAACAAGGAAAACAGAGAAAACCCAAGTTCTCTCTTTCTCACAAACACCTCTCCCCTCTTCTTAACGCAATTAGGAAACCTTGGACACTTTAGGATACTATCTAAGTCCGGATACATACTATATATATAGCAAGAATCTCGAAAATAGAAGCATCTTACGCACTACCGTGTAATGTGCAAGAAAACGCACGCATAGTCGATCGGTCACACCTTGCACATAAACAGTCCAGCAGAGAAACATCACACAGACCCGTCACGCTACCTCGCAGCCAACCGGTCGCCCGATCGGTCGGAACCCTCTGTAGACCGGTCGGCCAACCGGTCTGGGCACACAAAAAACTGTCCAAAAGCCCTGTTGTGCATTTGGGCTATTCGGCTAGACTAGTTGCCTGATCGGTCTAAGCACCCAAAATGTGTACAATTTAAAGGCTCCTTTAACATTGAATACTATCCAATTTGCAGCTAGCTTGGTGCGGGCAGTATCCAATCTGGACTTGAATTGGGTACTACCCCCACCAAGACGCAACCGGAGACGGACGGGTATGCGTCACCTCGGCATTGGTGGAGAGCAGGTGGGACCTAGCTGATATGACAAGTTTGTCAGCTCCCCACTATTACCGAGGTGCGGGTCCCACCTGCTTTCCATTAATGCCGAGGTGACACGTACCTGTCCATCTCCAGCTACGTCCTGGTGGGGGTAGGACCTGATTTGAGCCCATCCAATCTGCCTCCTTATGTGATGGGCATGGATTGAGTACTATCCCCACCAGGATGCAGCGAGAGTGGGACGGTCCTGTCAGGGATATGTGTAGCCAACAGTGATGTATATTTTTCATCCATGTTGTATATCCATATTGACATATTATTTTAGGGCATATCCAGGTAAGGAGGTACATTGAAGGCTTAAAGTAGATGCATGCCCCGGTAAGGAGGTACATTGAGGGCTTAAAGTAAACTACACCCTAGAAAGCATTGAGGAATGAATTCCTACCGCTGAGAACTTAAAAGGCTCACCCTGACTTGCCTTCCAACCTGCTCATAAGATTACATTGACCCGTATGACCGGAATATATAGATATTAGCTTAATCCAAAACTTCTAGCACCGTAATAAGTTTTCATTGCTTTCTGAGTGTGGTACAAGGAATTCAATCCTCATTGCTTTTTGAGTGTAGTACGCTTGAGCCTTCAAATGATCTTTCAAAATGGATGGTCTTTGTAGATGAAACGTTTATGTCGCAGTGGGCACTATAGAGCCGTGATAGGACCCATCTCTGGCCTGCTCATGGTCGGGTAGTATTTGCAAGGCGACCTAGATCAGGAGAAAGGAAAGCACAAATCGATCCAAAACTTCCGTGTCTCTCAATAAGTTTTTCATGTGTTCATTCAATCCCACTCTATGGTCCATTTGAGCCTTGGATCTGCTTCATTTTTTGTTACATGCCCTAAAATGATATTTTAAAATGGATGGACGGCGTGGATAAACCCCATACATCATGTTGGCCCCGTAGATCCCTGGACGGATTATCGTCCATGAAGGGGCTCTTCTTGAGGTTTGGAATCATGTCCTAAAATGACAGAGGAAAACAGATGTACGGCGTGGATATACATAAAATATAGATCAAGGTGGGTCCCACAAGGTTAGGGTAATTCGTTCCCTTGACCGCTTCCTCTGTGACTCACTGGAAGTTCGGCCGGCCTGAGTCGCCTGACGCAGTGAGATTTGCTTGGTCCAGCCCAGCCATCGTGTCCGCTCGCACGTGCCGCAGATGGCGTAACCGCGAGTCGGCCTCTCCCTCTCGAGCTCTCACGAACGACGGCGGCGTTCTCTCCCTCTCTCGTACTCTCTCTCTCAAATCGGAAAAGAAGAAGGAAGGAAGGCGAATTTTCGGGAACTTCTCCTCTAATAGGTTATATCTCTCCATTCATTTCGGTAATGAAATCTCTCTCTCACATTGAATGTCGAAACCCTAATTAGGGTTGTGCATTGGTGAATCTAATTGGGGATTTTCGATTTCCTAATCCCTAATTAGGAATTTTCAGAGTCGAAATCCTATAATATTTTAAAAATTTACATTTTAAGTCAGATTGTCCCTACCGAGAAAAAAATGAAAACCTGAAAATCTCCCTACAAATTCCTGACCAAAAAATTGTTGAATATGGGATTCGTCACCATGATAATGTTAGAAATTCTTTTGAAGATGCTTGTAAGTTTTTTAAGTTGTAAGTTACAAGTAACTTATTTACAGGTAATCCTGTCTGGATGTAAGCTGTAACTTACTTACAGGTAACTTAGGCCTCGTTTGGATGCCTGTAAGTTTTTTAAGTTGCAAGTAAGTTACAGGTAACTTATTTACAGGTGAAAGAAAGTTACAGGTAATCCTGTTTGGATGTAAGCTGTAACTTACTTACAGGTAACTTAGGGGTCGTTTGGATGCTTGTAAATCATTTACTAGTAAATGACTTAAGTGCTAGTAAATGATTTACTACCTTCTGTTTGGATGTAAGTTGTGAATGATTTAAGTGTTTGGATAGCCTGTAAATGGGTTATATCCTGTAATTGTATATTCACACCTGAAAATCAATTTAGCAAATAACATTCAAATTACATGTTGGACTTTCCTTTCAAGTGGATCATTGGGTCAAGCCCATGCCACTAAAGCTTAGAGTTAATCCTAAAAAAAAAACCGAGCAGTATGTGAGCCATACAAGTGGGCCCACGAATTCAAGCTTGGAAGAGCCGCTGGTGGTTGAGATCATTAGTCCGGTGGAGAGCCGTTGCCGGAAGGGCGTTTGAAGCTTGGAAGATCACCAGAGGGAGGCAAGGAGGGAGGGAGATTGCAGAGAGGGAGAGGGAGAGAGAGCCGTTGGATGTGATTTCACAGCAGGTGCGATTCTGCTTTCATAGCAGAAATTTGAAAATAGATCCGTTGCCATCTATCCCATTTACTAGTAAATGAAATCTCACCTTTTTGCTAGTGAATGGAAGAAGAGATTTGCTAGTAATTGATTCACTAGCAAATGAGAGCATCCAAACACAAAAAATACCCAATTACTAGTCAGATTTACTAGTAAATGATTTACAGCCTATCCAAACGACCCCTTAGTTTTTGTTTAGATAACCTGTAAGTTAGTTATAGGTAATAAGTTATATATTCACACCAACCAGAGCTTGGACAGGGAATAATTTAAAAATGAAATTGACACATAAAAAAGCTTAGATAAAAGTATGCCATTTTATTGAGCCCATCTAGATTAATAGATTGGCCAATTCTTAGGCTAAACAAATCAATGGTGGGGCTATAAAAGTGGGCCCACGTTTCCGAAATGTGGAAAAAAAAAACACTTTAGATAAGCATATCCAATTCCAGATCATTTTAAGGCATGAGCCCAAAAATGAGGTAGATCCAAATCTCAAGTGGACCACATCACTGGGAACAATGTTGATTGAACACTCGCCCTTAAAAAGTTCTCATGGGCCTCTAAAGTTTTGGATCAAACTGATATATTTTTTTTTCCTTCATCCAGATCTTTATGACCTAATCAATGGGTTGGATGTCAAACAAACATCACAGTGGGCCGCAGGAGGTTTTTAATGGTGGACTTTCAATCAATATAGTTTTCCTGTGGTTTGGTCCACCTGAGATTTAGATCTACCTCGTTTTCGGCATCAAGCCCTAAAATGATATGAGAAAATGGATGGATGGCGTGGATAAAAACACATAACAGATGGTGGGCCTCACGGAGCACCAACCCAGGGCCCACACGTCACCAACCAAGCTGCGTCCGCCAACCCAGACACAAATACCTGAAAGAGGGAAAGGAAGAAGAAGAAGAAGAACAGGGTTTAGGGCACAAACTCACTCGAGTTGGAGAGGGAGATGGAGACTGAGAGAGAGGGAGAGAGATTGCTGAGAGAGGGAGAGAGAGATTACTGCGAATCTCCCCAGACATTTCGAATTCGAAAAAGGTTGCCGTTGCCTGTAAGAAAGTCACTTGTGACTTGTTAGTTTATGTGTTTGGATAACCTATAAGTTTGTTGTAGGTAATAAGTTGTATATTCACACCAACTAGAGCTTGGAGTAGGGAATCGTTTAAAAATCAGATTAATACATAAGAAAGCTTGGATAAAAGTATTCAATTTTATTGAACTCATGTAAATGAATAGTTGGGTTGATTCTTAGGCTAAACTTATCAACAGGTGGGCATAAAAGTGGGCCCATGTATTCAAAATGCTTGTAATGTAGAAAAAAACTTAAGGTAAGCATATCTAAATACAATTTTCAGCAATAAGACATTAGCCAAAGAAAATGACCCAAACTGTAAGAATAGATCTACTCATTTAGTAACCATGCAATCATGTTTTGAAAAAATCACTACCGATGCATCTATCCATCAGCTCTAAAACTAACATGTATTAGGATGTTCTAGATGACACACACTTTCTATCATCTCTATTAGTGTAAATTTTAACCAATTTAATGAAACAAAGAAATACTTCAATGAAGGAAAGTACAGGAATGTAGAGGGTAGCTGGTGGACAAGAGAATTGACCACTTATAGGACTTCGGCTCTTTGGAAAGGCGTTTTAGAGATCAAATCCGAGGTGATGAAAGGTACAAGGTTCGTCTTGGGGAATGGTGAGGGTATTCGTTTTTGGGAGGATATTTGTGTGGGAGAAGCTCCGTTGAAAGACGAATTTCAGCGCATAAATTGTTTAGCTCCGAATCTGCAAGTTAGGGTAGCTGATTCTTTCTATTTCCCTGAAGGAGAGTTGGTGTGGGAACCTTAGTGTAGAAGATTTTTGAGAGACGAGGAGGTCGATGAGTACGTGGCCCTTTTTAATCGCATTCATCTTCTTCGGCTGGATTTAACTGCCTCAGACAATATCTGTTGGAAATTCGAAAAGTCGGGCCTTTTCACAGTCAAATCTTTCTATGATGTCTTGAGCAAGGACAATATGGTGAGCGATGACGGCTCAGATTTGGAAGTATAAAATCCCTCCAAAGATTGCTGCCTTCGAATGGCTAGTTGGTATCAAGAAGGTCCTTACAGTGGATAACCTACGGAAAAGGGAAATGTGTATCATGAACATATGCTTGTGTTGCATGAGAAGTGAGGAAACGGTTGACCATCTGTTTGGCCATTGTAGCTTCATTTCTCAGATTTGGACAGATATCCTGTCCCGTTTTTAGATGAATTGGTGCTTTCCATTATCGACAGGGGAGCTTTTAATGGCCTGGCACGGGGTTAAGATGGGTAATCATCGAAAAAGGCTTTGGAGGATGTCCATAGCAGCTGTTTGGTGGTGCGTGCGGGAAGAAAGATACGGGAGGTGTTTCCGCGGGGAGAGTAATGCGGCGGAGTCCGTAGCCCAAAGGGCCAGGAAGTTTTTAATTGAATGGGCAACCAATGATTACAAGTTAAAGGGATGTAATCTTATGTTTCTAGGAGTGTAGCTGGATCGCTTCCTCATCGATTTGGGTGTCCTTTTGTCTGTGTTTTTCTTTTCTTTTTTCAATAATAAGATTCGTTATCTTTCAAAAAAATAAAAATAAAAAAATACTCCAATGCCTTCAGAGCACCACAAGTTACAATGCTCCTAGTTGCGTTTGGGACCTTCAGTCAACCCAATCAATTGATCTATATCGTTCATCATGTAAAATGCACATTTCTTAAGCTACTATGCCAACATCACACCAATTTCACAATATTAACCTTTTGATCAATGGCCTTTTGCATGGACAGTCAAGATCAATTAAATAAGAATAGGTCAATCAATGGCCTTTAGCTACATGATACTTTTATTTTTTAATTTAAATGTAGGAAAAATATGATAAATAGTAAGAAAAAAAATATGAAAATGCCTAAAAGGTGATTCATTTTTTCAAGTATAAGCATATTCAAACATGTTATTAATTATCAAAATATCAAAAGCTAATCCACATATAAAGTCACAAACCAAATTAAGTAATTATCATATCAAAAGCTTCCTAAGCAAACCACTTTATTATTATTATTATTTTCAATCTAACCACCTTAATTAATAATGTCTAATTGAAACCATAGGTCACAAATCACAAGGATGAAAAGAAATAAAAATCCCATAAGTTATGAGTACTAAGTACAATACAAATGTCACCTATACAAAAAGGGATTTTCGAAAACCCTCTTTCGAAACCCTTTTCCTTTTAAGTTTAGTTTTAAAGGTTTTCTAAGCGTGTGAGTTTCACACAAACTTTAAGTGAAAGTAAACAAAGAAAGGTTTGGTTTTAATTTTACGTTCTAAGTTTTTTTTTTAATTTTTTTAATTTTTTTATAATATGAATTTTACACTATTTTTAACAAAAAAAAAATAAAAAAAAAATAAATAAATGTTCTAATCACTCTTCAAAAAAAAAAAAAAAATACATTGTAGCGTACGCTATAAACGCTATACACTACGTAATTGTAGTGTACGCTATGATGCTACAGGGGATTTATGTTATTTAGCTATGCTATGTTACGTAGTGTAAGCTACCGCAATGCTACGAGCGCTATTTGAAACACTGCTTTTAGGCTACTGTCATGGTTTGGCTACTGACGTTGCCAGTAGCCAGGTGTCTAATGGTCAGTGCTATGTGGGCCCCACCATAATGTATGTGTTTCATCCACACCATCCATCCATTATTCCAAATCGTTTTATGGCATGAGCCCCAAAATGAGGTAGATCCAAATCTCAAGTGGACCACATCACATGAAACAGTGTTGATTGAACGCCCACCATTAAAAACTTCTTGGGGGCCACAAAATTTGGATGAAACCGATATTTGTTTTTACTCTCCATCTAGTTCTTTATGACCTAATCAACAGGTTGGATGTCAAACAAACATTACAGTGGGCCCTAGGAGGTTTTTAATGGTGGACATTCAATCACTACTGCTTTCTTGTGGTGTGGTCCACTTGAGGTTTAAATCCGCCTCATTTTTGGGATCAAACACAAAAATGATATGGAAAAATGGATGGATGACATGGATAAAACACATACAAGATGGTGTGCCCCACAAGCACTAACCAGTAAACACCTGGCTATAGCAGCGTCACTAGCCAAATCATGTCCGTCTTAGCCCTGATGCAAAGAAGAAGAAGAAGGGTTTTTTTTAAGGCACACACCTCGCTTGAGCTGGATATATGAGAGAGAGAGAGAGAGAGAGAGAGAGAGAGAGAGAGAGAGAGAGAGAGAGAGAGAGAGAGAGAGAGAGAGAGAGAGATGTTGGAGAAGGAGAGCAGGTAGCCCCTCCTTCAATGCAGCTACGTTTCTCCCAAGATTTTTCGAATTCAAAATTTCCAACCGTTGCCTGTTTCAAAGATATGGGCAACTTGAAAAACAACCTTTCTCCCTGTGATATTTTCGCATCGTTCACTTGTAAGAAAGTTATAGGTTGAAAGAAAGTTACCTGTAACCTTCCTCCCCCAAACACCATTTGCAACAATATACCTGTAACTTTCTTACATTTTAGAAAAGTTACAGGCATCCAAACAGCCCCTAAATGGTGAAGAATTTGTATTCTTTTAAAAGAAAGCTTGACTGGTTAGATTTCATAATGGAATTTGGACGTCATCTCTTTTGCAGGAATCTGAGAGATTTCATCTGATGTTACAAATTTCTTGAAATAGTTTCTTTTAGAGCTGAAAGTGGTGTAGAGTTTTTACTTTTTTCTTTCAAGAGCTCGAAGAGTGATAAATCCAAGCTATGGCATCTTTGCTTGTGGAACTTTTGTCTTGAAAATTAGATTTTTTTTAATTGCTTCTCCAGGAAGTGAAAATGGTCTTCAATTCAACATTTTCTTCTTTCTCCGGAGTTGTCTGAAATTGTTTTGTATTAGTGTTTGTAATTGCAACAGATTAAAAAGTATTCCTCCGTCTAATTCATTGATGTCTCCTTGTTGATGGATTGGAAATGAAGGGCTCTCATGTCCTTTTGATGAAATGCAGATATTTTGTCTTGTTGTCTTTACAATTTCTTAAAAACTGCTTCTTTGGGAGCTGAAAATGGTGTAGAATCTGATATAGGAGGCCCTAGTCTTGAATTTTATTACTTGTGTTTGAGTCTTTGTAAAATTGTTGATTTTTTTTTTCTTCTTCAGCTTTGAGCCACTTGGTGTTAATTTTTTTTATCTCTAGAGCTTGAAATAGAGGGTGTTCATCTGTGATGTTGGAAATTCTTGAAACTGCTTGTTTTGGAGCTAAAAAAAGGGCAGAGGACAGAATTTACTACAATACTATTTTTGTATGAGATGGGTTAGTTCAAAGCCCTCGCTGTCTGTAGGTCCTTGCAAGAAGATAATGCCGATGGATTGATTATCCATTTAGACCTGAACTCTGTTATATGTGATCTTGTTACTGGAGAGTGTAGAGTATGATTCTGCAGTAGACATTTGGAGCTTGGGAGTCTTGTGCTATAAGTTTCTGTTTGGGGTGCCACCATTTGAAGCAAAGGAACACTCAGATACATATAGAAGGTATGGTCTGGATTCCATTTAGGTCCTTAGTTTGGTCGAGCTCTTTGTGGTAAATGAAAGGGTCTGGGAGGGGAAAAAGTGGAAAGTAATGCTGCGTTGTTTTGAGTAAATGATCCAGATCGCTTTACACTGTTGCATTTGCATGCATTACTGAACTGAAGGGTCATAACTCATAACCAGTTAAAATACGGTGGGCAGACTAAATTGTAAATATGAAAATTATATTCCCACAAACATGTTAAAATAATATGGGCTGACAATAAGCCTCCGGTTAATAAGTTTTTCTTCCTTTCTGGTTAATGGTCGTTTTGCAGGATGTATTATAATACTTGGTTATATAGTTTGTATAGTTTGTATAGTTTGTTCTGGGTTTTAAGTATGTATGAGTGGCCCAGTGGGGTCCATGGCATGGTTGTGATCTGAAAGTTTGTTATATTGGGAGTAACCATGGATGGCCCATGCACCAATATTTTCTTGCATAGAAATATCTATTTTCCAATTTTTCAATTGGATGGCTATTCTCCAATCATATATAGGTAGTAGGGATGTCATTATTTTTGTTTATTAAACTGAATAGATATCACTGATAATGTATGTTTAATCTAAATTGGAATTTTATTAGCTCTCACAGTATTTTTCATTTCATTTCGAGAGAGAGAGGCTGGCATGAATTGTGTAGGACCAACGTGTTCCATAATGGTAATGCCGTTACCATTATGATATGGGCTGTAATGGCCGTTAGGGCTTTTTTTCTCTTTCCTCTGAAAAATCTGTTTTGGGATCGTTATGGGTTATTTTTTCTGTAACAGCCATTTTGGCCTTGCAAGGCATAACGGTTACCACCTTTACCGTAACGTAATGGTCATTACGTGATCGTTTTGGCATACCATGTGGACACCAAGAAGACTGCAACAAAAGCATAACTCCCTTCGTGTATCTCTTGTTTCTTTATGCATTCCTGATATATTCATGGCAGAATTTCTATTGGCATGTAATAGTAATAATATGTATTTTTTTTTTTTCAGGCTGGTGGGTTGGACAGTCTCACTCTTGATTAGCTTATACAGTGAAGCAACATACAGACAGGGTCAGCTAGCATATGGAGTTGCCCCTCCGAATCCATTTGAGATTCAGGATCCATTTGCACCGTCTTGGCCAAGTCCGGGGCCGCACCTAACCCATTCCCTTCTAGGACATGGTCCCGATCCGAACTGAGTAAGCTTTACCTGTTGGGTCCTTCGGATCTTTGTACAAGTTGGGTCCAAGTTGGGTCCAAGTTGGGTCTGGGTCAATAAGGGCTCTGGCTCTCTCTCTGAATTACAGTAGCAGCAAATGTTAGTGAGAATTGGTCGTTCAGTCTGCAACTTAGTTTCAAGCAGCAGATCCTTCACCTGTAGCAGAAATTTGAGAAGTGATGTTTTAAGTTTCGGAGACAGCAGCCATGGCGCCCTTGGCTTTGGAGGCGGTGATGCCTACGAGCCTACACGCATCCCCGACCTCCCACCTGATATCTCAGCCATTGCTGCTGGCCATTACCATTCTCTCGCTGTCACACGTGATGGGGACGTGTGGGCCTGGGGCAGGGACCAAGAAGGTCAGCTCGGGAGGGGACTTCCCTCCCCAAGGTGCGGTTTCTCTTCAAATTCCATTTTTTTAAAAAATATAATTAATAAGAATTTGAGGATTTTTCTTATATTTTTACTTCTTTTGGTGAAAACCCATGTCTTGAAAATTTAATTTTTTACTTATTTCTTGATATTCTAATTAATAGTAGCAAATAGATGATATTTATTTTTATAGGAAATTTTCTTAGAATTTTTCTTTTTTCTTTTTTCTTTTTGGTGCCTATCTTAGGGATCATTTGCATACCTATAAGTTTTAAATGGTGTTTTAAATAGTGGTAGCGTCCACACACCCCCCCCGTCTACTTCTATTTTTAATTTAAATATAGGAAAAATATGATAAATAGTAAGAAAAAAACAAACAATATAAAAATGTCTAAAAGGTGATTCATTTTTTCAAGTATAAGCATATTCAAACAAGTTATTAATTATCATTTATCAAAAGCTAATCCACATATAAAGTCACAAACCAAATCAAATAATTATCACATCAAAAGCTTCCTAAGCAAACCACTTTATTTATTTTTACTCTAACCACCTTAATTAATAATGTCTAATTGAAACCACAAGTCACAAATCACGTGTAAAGAAATAAAAATCCCATAAGTTACGAGTATTAAGCACAATACAAATGTCATCTATTATCTTTCAAAAAAAAAAAATAAAAAAATACAAATGTCATCTATACAAACAGGGATTTTCGAAATCCCTCTTTCGAAACCTTTTTCCTTTTTAGTTTAGTTTTAAAGGTTTTATAAGCATGCGAGTTTCACACAAACTATAAGTGAAAGTAAACAAAGAAAAGGTTTGGTTTTAACTTTACATTCTTAGTTTTTTTTCAAAATTTTTAATTTTTTTTTAATAATATGAATTTTACACCATTTTTAACAAACAAAACTAAAAAAATAAAAAATAAATGTTCTAATCACTCTTTAAAATAAAAAATAAAAAAATACATTGTAGCATATGCTACAAACGCTACACGCTACGTATCTGTAGTGTACGGTACGCTTCAAGGGATTTACGCTATTTAGCTACGCTACGGGTGCTATTTGAAACACTGGTTTTAAAGTTGTAAGTGACTTTCACCTAAAAGCGACTTCCACCTAAAAATGACTTTCAGCTGTAAGTCACTAACAAGGAAGTGACTTATCACCCCCAGACCCATGAAGTTTCCTGGCTGTTTTGATTGTAAGTGACTTACAAGTAAATTTCCTTCCCCCTAACACCACTTGTGACTTAGCTGTAAGTTACTTCCCACTTACAGAACGTACAGGAATCCAAATGACCCATTACTGATGAATCCCATTCTTGTATTTTGATTTTGTTAAGGCTGTGTTTGGTTGCACCAAATTTCATGATATTTTATTATCAATCAGTTTCTCTTTGGGTCGGATTGATACAGGGGCATGCGATGATCTAACCCTAGATGCATGTATATCAAGTTGGAAGATATTCAAATAATAATATTACGAAACTAACTACTTTCAATCAGAGGAAACTAACAAATCTCAACACGAAGATGAAATCCGTCCGTCCGGATCATTCCCCTTTTCATAAAACCATGTAAAATCGTAAAACAGGGAGGATCTAGGGATATGAGGATATCCCAGATCTAGCATAGACCAGTCCACAGTCAAGTTTGGATCCGGTTATCGTGGCCAGGCATCCCCTCTTTTCGATCGTACCAAAAAGGGGGGGGGGGGGGTTTCAGAAAAGGACGAGGGATGTCGAAAAACAATGGGTTATCATGAAGTACGAATTAGGAATCAAAAGAAGCTTACCTTTCCTCGCACCTTGAAGAAAGAGAGAAGAGAAAACGGAAACTCCGGGGTGGAATCCTCAACACCCGAGGGCCAATCCTGAAACCCTAATCTCTCAACAAAGAGGAAGAAACTCACGAATTTTCTATTCATTCAATAATTTCGAAATAGGATTCTCACAGTATATATAAGCTACGAAAATAAAAAAAGTGCACTAAAGTGCCTGAAAATCAAAGAAATAACATAAAAACGTCTAAAGTAAATAACGACACTAAAGCGCTTAGAAACAAGGAAATAAATAGAAAAGCGCCTAAATGTAAATCCGCTCCATGGTCCAGCGGTCATGATGCTCCTGCGCGATCCTGCATCTCGCGTACTCGTAACGCGTCAGAAAATGGGCCCAATGGGCTCGGCGTCCATCCACATCAACTCGTCTGCTCCAACACTCGATCTGCGACGTCGCCTCCTCTGGTACACTCTAAAGGGTGCACCACTGATGTCCGCATCAATTCTCCCCGGGTGGGAAGAATTCGCCACTGGCGAAAGTGAACTCCTGTACCTCTCAAGCATATCTGGATCGATACGCTGTAGCTCTGTCTCGGTAATCCAGGAGTTATCTGCAATAGGCCTGTTCCTCCACTTGACTAGGAATTTCTGGTAACCCCCTGAGTGAGTAGAAACCAACTCGGAGTCCAAAATTCCCTCTATCTCGTCTCTTCTCGGTGCAGAAGGAAGAGAATGTAAGATGGGTATAGGGAGGTCAGGCTGTGGCCAAGGTCCATATATAGGGGAGGTCTGGGAAGAAACAGGGGAATCACTGGATAGAGGTAATGGCTCGTGATAGGGAACTAGATCTTCCACATTAAATGTGGAACTGATGCCCATGTTAGGAGGGATATCGACAACATAAGCGTTAGACCCCAACCTTTTCACAATTTTATGTGGGCCTATGCTACGGGCATGAAGCTTCTTCACGGATCCAGGTGGAAACCGATCAGACCTAATACGAACCACGACGTCATCTCCAGGTTGAAATTCCCTAAATCTCCTGTGAGTGTCAGCAGAAAGTTTATAATGTTCATTACTTGAATTAATCTTCCTTCTGATCTCAGTATGCAATGCATGTATATGATGGGCAAATGACTCTCCTAACTCTGAAGGACGCTGTGGGATAGCCACGGGGATCAAATCTATGGGGGCTCGGGGTCTAAGACCTGAAACAATTTTAAATGGGCTCATTCCTGTGGACCTGTTCACTGAAGAGTTATAAGCGAACTCTGCTGTGGGAATAACAGTGTCCCAGGTCCTGTGGTGGTCTCCAACTAGACATCTCAACAAATTTCCTAGGCTACGGTTCACTACCTCTGTTTGACCATCCGACTGAGGATGATATGCTGAAGAAAATTGAAGCCTCGTACCCAAAAGATGCCAGAGAGTCTTCCAAAAATAACTAGTGAACCTAGTATCTCTGTTAGACACGATGGATCTAGGTACCCTATGAAGTCGCACAACCTCCTGAAAGAATATCTTAGCAATGTGGGAGGCATCTGAGGTCTTATAACAGGGTAGGAAATGGGCCATCTTAGAAAACCGATCAACGACCACGAGTATGGAATCGTGCTTACGAATAGTCTTGGGAAGCCCAAGCACGAAATCCATACTGACATCTTGCCACGGGGCATGTGGAACTGGCAAAGGAGTGTATAAGCCTGTATTTTGTTTCCTCTGCTTTGCCAGTTGACATGTCCGACACTGCCCTACAATCTTGGCCACATCTCGCTGGAGATTAGGCCAATGGAAACGATCAGAAACTAGGGCAACTGTTTTATCTCTACCAAAGTGACCTGCCATCCCTCCAGCATGAAGCTCCCATACTAGAAAATCACGGAGGGATGTGCGTGGGATGCAGAGCTTGTCCCCTCTAAAAAGATATCCGTCTGTAAGGACAAACTCAGCACTCCTCGAGGGTGGATCACTAGACAACGACGCATAGATGGTCCCAAAGTCAGGACAAGTTGAGTACTCACCCTTGAGTTGCTCAAAGCCTGTAACTTCAATGCTCATGGACCGCAGCGTCATGACACGACGGCTAAGCGCGTCAGCAACCTTATTCTCTTTACCGGCCTTGTGCTTAAGTAGAAACGTATACTCCTGAAGAAATTGAGCCCACTTGGCATGCCTAGGGCTCAACTTCTTTTGAGAGCTCAAATATTTCAAGGCCTCATGATCAGAGAACAGGACAAATTCTTGCGGTAATAAATAATGCCGCCAATGGCGCAATGATTGCACAACCGCATAGAACTCTTTGTCGTAGGTGGAGTAGCGTTGTTTAGCCTCATTCAGTTTCTCACTGAAAAAGGCCACAGGATGTCTCTCTTGGCTTAACACTCCCCCTATGGCAAGTCCTAACGCGTCACACGCCACCTCAAAGACTTTAGAGAAGTCAGGTAGACGCATGACGGGCGCTTCCGTCATCTTATTCTTAATTTCAGAGAAAGCCCGTGTCGCGGCTTTAGTCCATTGGAACTCCCCTTTTCTTATGCAATCTGTGATGGGAGCCATAATAGAGCTAAATCCACGGATGAACCGCCGATAGAACGTAGCTAGGCCGTGAAAGCTTTGCACGTCGTGTATATTACGCGTCTCGGGCCAATTGACAATGGCTTTAACTTTCTCAGGGTCTGCAGACATACCCTCTGACGAAACAACGAACCCCAGGAAGATAACTCTAGAAGTCAAGAAGGAACACTTCTTGAGGTTCGCATAAAGCTTTTCTGCTCGCAAGGCGTTGCAGACCTGCCTCAAGTGTTCAAGGTGCTGGGTAGGAGACGTACTATAGATGAGGATATCATCGAAGTACACAACTAAGAACTTACCCATAAAGGGTCGCAGCACCTGGGTCATCACCCTCATAAATGTACTTGGAGCATTGGTTAACCCAAAGGGCATAACCAACTACTCATACAGCCCATCCTTCGTCTTGAAGGCAGTCTTCCACTCATCTCCTGGGCGAACACGAATTTGGTGATAACCACTCTTGAGGTCAATTTTCGAAAAGATAGTAGAGGTGGCCATCATGTCAAGCATGTCATCAAGCCTCGGGATGGGAAATCGATACTTGACAGTAATCTTGTTTATGGCTCTACTATCGACACACATGCGCCACGTGCCATCTTTCTTTGGCGTAAGAAGCGCAGGCACGGCGCACGGGCTCATACTCTCACGAATAAATCCCTTTTTAAGCAATTCATCCACTTGCCTCTTCAACTCGGCATGTTCGGTGGGATTCATTCTGTAGTGAGGGAGGTTTGGTAGGGTCGCCCCTGGGACAAGATCTATCGCATGCTGAATGTCCCGCATTGGTGGGAGCTCGTCTGGAAGGTCCTCAGGGAAGACATCCCGAAACTCCTCTAGGACTGAACGAACCTCCTGGGGTAACCCTATAGCAACCTCGGGTGTGCTCTCTCTAGCCAGTAAAACGTACACCATAGTCCCAATTTTAGCCTCTCTCTCAAACTCCTTAGCATCTATGATGTGGAGAGACTTCGACTGAGGTGCCCTTTGACTCTTAGAACTGCCTCGAGACGCAACATCTTTCGCTCCTGTGGACGATTTGGGAGGGAGCGGGCTCAAGACAAGCTTCTTTCCTTCATGCTTAAACACACAATTATTCGTACGCCCGAATATTGTGACATCTTTGTCAAAGAGCCATGGCCTTCCCAAGATGATATGGCCAACGTCCATCGTGACCACATCACACCACAACTTGTCCTTGTATGGCCCGAATTCAATTGGCACAAGGCATCGCTGAGTCACAGGAAGGGATGCGCATCAACCCAAGAAACTCGGTATGGGTTGGGGTGAGGGACTGGCTTCAACTCCAGGCGACTCAAAGTACTTGGAGAAACTACATTCTCACAACTTCCGCTATCTATGATCACTTTGCAGCTCTTATCTCCACACTTGGCGTAAGTGTGGAAGATAGTGGTTCTGCGCCAATCCTCACTTTCCTTCACCTGGGCCAAAGCGCATCTCACCACAGCAAGTGGGGTAGTCTCCACAGTATCATCCTCGGCATCACTGGCCGGCTCAAGGGATTGGACGATGATTTCCTCATCATTCTGGTCACCTTCAACTTCATATACCACTTCTTCTTCTGTAGAGTGTTCAGAAACAAAGGCAATACGCCCACCCCTATTTGAACACTCTGCGGCAATGTGACCCATGCCACCACAGCGGTAGCACTGCCCTGGCATCGCAGTCCTAGTACTTGGTCCAGCCACATTGTTACCTCGATTTCTATTGACTGGTTGGGTACCAGGTTGAGCTCTAGGTTGATTTCCGACCTGAGGTCTCGCTCCCTGCGGAGTTACTCTAGGCACAGTAGGTCGAATCTCAAACCCTCTAGCAGGAGATTGGCGCACATAGTGCTCCAGTTCCTGCACCATCTGGTAAGCGTGCTCTAAGCTGGTGACCATATGAGGCATGAGCTCACGCTGGAGGTCAAACTTGAGGCCCATACGAAAACGGGAGAGAACCATAGCAGGGTCCTCATCTACATCGCACCTCATCATGTATTCATCGAACTTGGCAATGTATTCCGTTACCGTCATGGATCCTTGGCGTAAAGTGTGCCATTGATCCAACAGCCTCTGCTTATAAGAAAGGGGAACATATTTCTCTCGCAACAGTTCTTTCATTTCAATCCAAAAGAGAACTGGCCCCTCTCTAGATCGCTCACGGCGACGCTCCACATTTCCCCAATGTAGTTTTGCCTGGCCCACCAACTTCATCTTGGCGAATCCAACCCGCTGTGGGTCCGGCAGACCGTGCCACTGAAAGAAGTGATCCATGTCTGCTAGCCAATCAGAAAAAACTTTAGGGTCCAGTCTCCCATCAAAACTAGGAGCGTCAACCTTGATGCCCTTCATGACCCTAATAACAGGGTCCTGATCATGGTATCTCTGAGGTTGCGGATATCGCACCCCACCATAGCCTTCCCGCTGGGCGGGGAAAACAGGATCACGAATCTGTGGGGGTGGCTGATGATGAGCCCCATCGTGTCCATTGCCAGGCGCACGGGCCTGACCTGCGCCCAAATTATCCGTAGGCGGATCAGGGCCCACAACTTGGGACTGATCAACTGCCCCAGTGTCGGGGGTTGCTTGGGGACCATCTAAAGTGGTGGTCTGGATGCCATCCTCTAAGCGCGTGACCCTCTCCTCTAAACGTGTGAACCTATCATCCTGATGCGCAAACTGCTGCGCGATCTCACCTCTCAAGGTCTGAAATTGCTGATCCATTCTCTTAATTAGACCCTCCAGAGCTTTGGTAATTTGATTAGATTTCATAGTATTATGAAGACCAAACCTACGACCAGTGCGCGTAGGCATACACCAAGAGTGATATGTGAAAGGCCCTAGATCTAGGTGCGCAAAGGTGTAAAAAAGGTAAAATCTAAATGCAGTTTTAACTATCCTAGTTCAGTGCAATGCAAGCTATCCTATGTGGCCTAGATCTATATGAGGACTCAACAAAATCTAGAAAAAAAAAAAGGCTAACTAAACTCAACGAACTATGACCCCTACGTAGAGTTGGACGCGGGTCGAGCTGCGCGGTCAACTCGCCGGGGGTGCAGGGGGCGGCGCGCCCCTGCCCGGGGTTCGGGGCGGAGCGCCCGAAAGGCCTACGATTTTTTCGATTTGGGATATCCGGTTCCTTTGAAAAAAAATCACCGAAAAGGGAAATTTTGGGTAAACTGACCTACGCTAGGAACCTTTTGCTTTGATACCAAAATTGATGCAGGGGCATGCGATGATCTAACCCTAGATGCATGTATATCAAGTTGGAAGATATTCAAATAATAATATTACGAAACTAACTACTTTCAATCAGAGGAAACTAACAAATCTCAACACGAAGATGAAATCCGTCCGTCCGGATCATGTCCCTTTTCATAAAACCATGTAAAATCGTAAAACAGGGAGGATCTAGGGATATGAGGATATCCCAGATCTAGCATAGACCAGTCCACAGTCAAGTTTGGATCCGGTTATCGTGGCCAGGCATCCCTCTTTTCGATCGTACCAAAAGATGGGGGGGGGGGGGGGGGGGGGGGGGGTTTCAGAAAAGGATGAGGGATGTCGAAAAACAATGGGTTATCATGAAGTACGAATTAGGAATCAAAAGAAGCTTACCTTTCCTCGCACCTTGAAGAAAGAGAGAAGAGAAAACGGAAACTCCGGGGTGGAATCCTCAACACCCGAGGGCCAATCCTGGAACCCTAATCTCTCAACAAAGAGGAAGAAACTCACGAATTTTCTATTCATTCAATAATTTCGAAATAGGGTTCTCACAGTATATATAAGCTACGAAAATAAAAAAAGTGCACTAAAGTGCCTGAAAACCAAAGAAATAACATAAAAACGTATAAAGTAAATAACGACACTAAAGCGCCTAGAAACAAGGAAATAAATAGAAAAGCGCCTAAATGTAAATCCGCTCCATGGTCCAGCGGTCATGATGCTCCTGCGCGATCCTGCATCTCGCGTACTCGTAACACGTCAGAAAATGGGCCCAATGGGCCCGGCGTCCATCCACATCAACTCGTCTGCTCCAACACTCGATCTGCGACGTCGCCTCCTCTGGTACACTCTAAAGGGTGCATCACTGATGTCCGCATCACGGGGTCCTATGGGTCTTACCCAAAGCGGTAGACGACTTTCTGCTTTCTTGGCATGGTGGGGGGTGCGGGAAAGTGGGGAAAATGATTTGGAGATTAAGAATGCTGGCGATTTTTTGGGCTCTATGGAGGGAAAGAAATGAGCGTTGCTTTAGGGATAAAAAGAGTAGACCTTTAGATGTTTTTAAAAGGGCAACTCTCTATGTAAAGGAGTGGGCGGGAGTGTAAATTGCATTTTCGGCTGATTCTTTTGGCTGCTCTCTTTTGTATTTTTGTTTTCTTGTATTTTTTGGCTTCGGCATGGGAAATGAATATCATCATAGTTTCAAAAAAAAAAAAAAAAAATCAGTTTCTCTTTGGTGCAAACTATCTTGATAAAATTGATTGTCCATCCACCAACCTTTCCTTCCAAATCAGTGCCTTCTTTCTGATATTTTGTTATTTGGGTGACGACAGAGATTCTTGGAACCAACCAAAAAGAGTAGAAGGCTTGGAACAAGTTAGAGTCAGAGCTGCATTTGCTTCCGGCGTCATTTCATCAGCAATTGGCAATGATGGCTCCTTATGGGTCTGGGGAAAATCCAAGCGTGGACAGCTCGGTCTGGGTAAAGGGGTAACTGAGGCTATGGTACCTTCCAGGGTTGAGGCACTTGCAGGGGAAGAGATAGTCAAGGTTATCTTCCTAAATGCTTACTTTATACGATAAAGTACACAACTAAAATTCAAAACCAACTGATCAATTCAGAATTCAGTTTGTCAGTGGACTGATCAAGTCAGAATTCCCAAATATTTTTATATAATGAGAGTTTTGGGATGCTTGTTGGACATCTTGCTTGTCCAATAGAGGAAATATTATATGATCCTCAACCTATGGATATGCAGTATCCTAGTCTGTTTGTATGGTAGAAATGAGACCCAAGGTTGAGTCTGTTTGCAGGCCACCGAATCTAAGTGAAGCCTTCAAACTGCACCATCAAAGAGATTTTGGTGCATGATCTGTCCACAGTGGGGCCCATCAAGTCAACTGTCTTGATCAGTGAATCGTGTGGCCCACTTGTACAAGATCCCCAATGCATAGTATCAGGTTGAGGTCCTTGAGGAACATATAATTCCTCCTGATACAGACTCGTGTCTGTATTTTTTAACTGCATAGAAATTATCTTATCATCTTCGACATGATATTCTATCCTTTTAAAATAGGTGGCACTTGGGTGGGGGCATGCTCTCGCACAGACTAGGAATGGGAAGCTCTTTGGTTGGGGTTATGCAGCAGAAGGGAGGTTAGGACAGCTTGGGGAATCTTTGGAAACATCGTTTTCAAGTTCAAGCACCTCTAGAACTAATGGTGATTCTAGTTCAATGCTGGAGGTTGCGGAGAAGATGGTCCTGGAGGAAATAGAGAAAGAGAAGAATATGCCAATCATTTGGGAGCCACTTCTTGTGCAAGAACTACATGGCCGCAAAGTTTCAGATGTTGCCTGTGGCTTTGATCATTCTCTAGTGATTTGCTGTAAGTATTTATTGGTATATTGTTGTTTGGTATTCATAGTGTACTAGTATTTTCTTTGATGATGCTGGAAGACCAATTAAGGGTATTGATGTCAACATCAAACCTGATTGATTTCCTTACCCCATTTTCCATTTTGGGGTATTCAAAATGGTACAATTGTGGCACTATTATCTTTAAAAAAAAATATGGCACTATTTGAAGGCCCAAAATTGAAAATAGGGTGTAGCTAAATCAATTGGAGCAGGTGTTAATAGCGACTCCCCTGGTTGATGCAATAACCTGCAATGTATTGGTTTCTTTCAAATTGAAAGACTGCCATAGATTTATCGTAGCTGCATGAATCCTTACTTTTAAGGCGCTGGCCCACTTCATGCAGTCATGGTCCCACTACCGTTTGTTGCCATTCCTGCTTTCGTTCACTTCTGGTAATTAAGTCACAAATATCAACTTATGGAACTGTACTAGACATGCCCCGTGTCCATATGCCCTACCAATGTAGCATAGTGCAATCTTGCAGATCTGAATGCATCTGCATCCGCATATGCATGTATGCCTATGTTATATTTTAACTGGGACACCAACCAAGAGGTTCTAGCGTTGCAGTGTCGGACTGACACAAATATGTTTTTTTTTTTTGGAGAGAGAGATCACAAATACCTACGTGGTATTAGATTTTGCAACTCCCAAAAGCCTTCATGGGAGATCACAAATACGGGGTGTTAGATTTCATAACTCACAAAAGCCCTATTGATTGACATTTCTATATTGCAATATTATGTTATTGCCGTATATTGTGATTCTGTGCAAAAAAGAAGCCCAAAACATAATATTAAGCCTAAAAGCTAGCTTAATGCATTGAACCATGTCCAGGAGTGATCGATGCATTTCAAATGCAGCACAATTTCTAAAGTTGCCATGTCCTTGTTACATGGCTGTCTGCACATGCATGGCTTAATTGAATCTGATCAACTTGTGGTTCTTAATGCAATTTGGAACGAGGGATTGGATGGTATTGAATTGCATTAGGTGGTATCAACACCATTATTACACAATGATTATATGTCTGGAAATACCATGATTTTTTAACCGACCAATCCCACATTTGGGATCAAATTCTTCCTTTGGGAAAAATATTGTATTAAGTGAAACCTGCGTTTGGTGGACCGTGGAATTATAATCAACAGATCAGATTTCACAACTGATGCCGGTCACCTGTATGCATATGCAATTCGATTGTCATGTGTAAAGGGCACATATGGATGGATGGTGTGCATAAAACACATGCATCAATGTGGGGCCAACAGATGCAATGGATTTCAAAATCTACTAGAAATCCTGCCATATATTCTGCTGGGACTGGATGATATGATACCTAGATTAATCCAATCCTTCCCATCATTTCCAAATGTTGGATGGAATTTACATTGGACCAAATGCAATTCCATACCACGTAACCTAATTAATCCCACATTCCAAACAGACACTTAGTCATCTCATTGAACAATGGATGCATAGTAGTATATAGTATGGTTGGATTTGATTTATCTATTTTTTTTTTTATGTGATCTTATGTTTCGTTGTCTCTATTGAATAATGCATGCATGGTATGGTTGGGTTTGATTGATATGTTCTTTAATTCATCTGTCTTGGCGTCTCTCATTGAAGCTTCATTTCAATCTATGTCATGATGTAATCGTCTTACTGATCAATTTTCATTCGAGTAATTTGTTACTATAATCGGCTTTTGAGCTGACTGCATGTGTATCCATGTTGACATGTATAATGTATGCTTCTGTATGTATGAGCATATGATGCATATAGAATTTTTTTCCCAGGTGATGGCACACTATTGAGCGGTGGAAGCAACGTATATGGTCAGCTGGGTAGAGTCGCAGAAGGGTCGAAAATGCTGCCAGTAAACATTAGTTTTGAGCCTATATCCGTATCATCGGGTCTTGGACATTCTCTAGCAGTGTGCCAGATTCCGTCACCTGAGGTTGCAGGAGAAGCCACAAGTGTCCTTACATGGGGATGGAACTTGACCTCTCAGCTTGGACGACAGGGGCCAGAAAATTTTCCAGCACCGATCAACATCCTGGAAGGAGAAAGGCTGGTGTCAGTATCTGGGGGACGTGCACATTCCATTGTGCTCACTTCAAAGAGGGAGGTATGGGCATGGGGCTGTGGCAAAAATGGCCGGTTGGGCCTAGGAAGCTCAGTCGATGAAGCTGAGCCGGCATTGGTGGACTGCTTGACTGGCCTTGAGGTTCTGCAAGCTGTAGCGGGTTTTGATCATACTCTAGTCCTTGTCTCCAATTAACAGCGGTGTAAAAGCTAGAAAAGCTGCTTCTGGTTTTTCTTCTTTATTCACTCAAAGATGAATCCTCTCCTGAATGCTAAAAAAAGAAAGAAAAAAAAAACATTTTCAATTTTAACTCTCCCCACACATGCCCCCTACAGGACACGTGCAAGATCCAAGCTATTCATCTGGTGGGCCATGGTTGGCCCCATCATTATATAACCTGAAAATCAGGTCAGTCGCGTGCACAAAGAGAGAAAAGAAAAAGGACAATTGAAAAGAATTGATCAACAGTCCGCCTTTGGTGTGTGCCACCAACTTGATGTCTCGACAAACCCGAGAACCAAAAAGAAAATGAAAGATTATTGCTGAACTAAAATGTTGCATCCAAATTCATGACTACATATGAAAGGATGATCGGAACCATGGAATCCAATAAAAAAAAAGGTATTTATCTTTACGTTCCAATTACAGGACTTTCTTCACTGCTAAACTGGAATATAATGCACAAACATACACAAAATATCAATAAATTCACATGCATTGGGCACCATTAGGTAGGACTGGCGAGTAATGTTAGTTGATTTTGTTTGACAGTCTTTATGCTACAGCAAGTCTGCCCTTCGAAATGGATTATTCCGAAGGGGTGGGGATTGGATGGTCCTACTTCCCCGAAGGGGTTTTATGCTGTTGAGAGTGGTTGTTTGGCAGAAAAAAAGGGGTTCGATGGCATCATCATATACATCTGCTGCTGCTGCTGCTGCTGCTGTGCCATTGCAGCCAGCTGAACTGTCGAAGGGGCTGCTATGCTGTTCGACGTAGCAAATGGATCCTGCATCTCAACTGTCAAATGGAGGGGCAACTCCATAGGCTAGCTGACTTTGTTTGTGAAGCAGCATAAGCTAGCAAGAGTGAGACTGTCCAACTCACAAGCCTGAAAAAATACATATTAGTATATGCTAGTAGAAATTTTGGCATGAATATATCAGAATACGCATGAAAAAAAAAACAAAAAAGAAAGATACATGAAGTTATGCTCTTGTTGCAGTCTTCTTGAGGTCCTACACAATCCATGCAGGCTTCTCTATCTTAAAATGAAATGAAAAATATTACTAGAGCTAATAAAATTCCAATGTACATTACTAATGACATTCATTCGATTTGGATAAATAAAAATAATGAAAATAAAAATTTCTATGTAGGAAAAGGCCAGCTACCATTTTCATGTAGGAAGATATTGGTGCATGGGCCTTCAACGGTTACTACCAGCATATCAAACTTTTTTATCACAGTCACACCATGGACCCCACTTGTACATACTGAAAACCCATAACAAACTGTACAGACTCCATACCCAAGAATTTATAATACATCCTGCAAAATGACCATTACCGATAAAGCAAGAAAAACTTATTTTAGCTAGAAGTTTATTGTCAGCCCATATAATTTTAATGTATCTGTGGGAATATAATTTTCTTATATTTCTAAAATATTTACAATTTAGTCTGTCCGCTATATTAACTGGTTATGACCATCCAGTTCAATAATACATCCAAATGCATCCAAACTTGTTATTTTCTGCTCTAAAATAAGCAGGTCCAAGAATTTCCAACATCACAGATGAACACCCTCCATTTCAAGCTCTAGAAATCAGAAATCAACAATAAGCAGCTCAAAGCTGATCTAGAAGGAGAGCAAGAAACTCATTCAAGGCCATGTGATGGATACATGGTAGGCTGGAGTAATCAAATCTCGCCATGTTAATCTAATCCGCTCCCTATAGATTTTGGGTACATCCAAACATTCTATTAAAATCAAGATTCCGACATCCACCCAAATGTGTGCACCAATGTGTTTTCCCCCCTACCATTTTCATGTTGCGGGCCGTCCATTAGTGACAATGATCCTAAGCATTTTACATTTTTTGGTGTGTCAAAATGATGGATATTAAAGATGTTTAAAGTGTTCAAATGATATGCTACTGGTATGATAAGGTGGGGAAGAGCTTTACTACCCTGATACTTGTACAAGTCAATTAACGCACATGCCACCACACATGCCAACATGGCTAACATTGCTAACAGGTGAAATATCCAAGCCATCCATCAAAAGGGTACTACTATGTAGACTTCCTATCTCACAAATAAGGTGGCCACAAATTACTAAACAAATATACGCTTGTGAGCTAATCAAAATTTTATAGCCTGTTAGCTTATTCATAATACCATGACAGGCTTCTTGAATCGAGCACTTTCATCTTTGGTAGTAAAATCAACAGGAGGAGGTAAACCTGATTGATGGGTTGGATATTTCGTTTGTACGCCATGTTCTCATGTGTATTGCATGTGCATTAATTAACTTGTATGCACTTATAGGCTTTGTAAGCTCTGTAATGAATTATTTAATTATATTATCATTGCTCTTAATATCGAAAGTAATATATATGACCATTATTGTGAATTTTTACTAATTCCTCGCATGTAGATAGGTAGGATTAAAGTGCACATTGTAAGGGGGCGTTTGACAAATCTACTAATAAGAGCTTATTTGCTTATTCTAAAAAAATAAGCTCTTATTATGAAAATGGACCGTTTGGTAAAGCTTTTATTTTAGAGCTTATTTATTTAGAAGCTAGCAAAAAAGCTCTTAGGGAACGTTTGACAAATCTACTAATAAGAGCTTATTTGCTTATTCTAAAAAAATAAACTCTCATTATGAAAATAAATCGTTTGGTAAAGCTTTCAATTTAGAGTTTATTTTTTAGAAACTAGCAAAAAAACTCTTAAATAATAAGTGATAGGGATGTCACTTTTTCAGGGATGTCACTTTTTCTTTAAGAGCTTATTTAGCTTAAGCGGGTAGACATTTTTAATTAATTTTTGGACAAGTTTGTCCTTAAACTTTTTAAGTAATTCCCATCTTACCCTCCTCTTTTTAATAATATCTCTAAGGTGGGCCCACATGGTGAACAACTCATATTGAAGGTGGGTTTCCACATCAAAGTGGGCCCACATGATGCATGGTCACATCAAAGGTGGGCCCCACATGATGAACGACCACATCAAAGGTGGGACCTACATGATGGATGGGGGACATTGAAGGTGTGATCACATGATGGAAGGTTGACATCAAAGGTAGGCCCACATGATGAACAACCCATATTGAAGGTTGGGCCCCACATGATTGATGGTGAACACCAAAGGTGGGTCCCACATGATGGATGACCCACATTAAAATGTGGCCCCGCATGATGGATGGACTATCCACATCAAGTGGGCCCCATATGATGGGCGGTTCATAGTAAAGGTGGGACCCACATGATGGATGGTTGACATTGATTGTGGGACCACATGATGGAAGATTGACATTAAATATGGGACCACATGATGATGACCCATATTGAAGGTTGGGCCCCACATGATGGATGGTCCATAGCAAAGGTGGGACCTACATGATGGATGGTGGACATCAAAGGTGGGTCCCACATGATGGACTATTCACATCAAGTGGGCCCCACATGATAGATGGTCCACAACAAGGTGGGACCCACATGATGGATTGTCTACATCAAAGGTAGGATCCAAGTGATGGATGGTGGATATTGAATGTAGACCCCACCTAATGGACAGTCCACATCCAAGGTCTCTCATGATGGATGACCCATATCCAAAGTGGGCCGAATGATGAATGATCCATATAGAAGGTGCACCTCATATGATGAATGGTATATCAAAATTGAGCCCCACATGATGGACAATACACTTCAAAGGTAGGGCTCACACTATGGACACATCAAATGTGGAGTTCACATGATGGTGATGGGTAGTGGACATTAAGGGGCCCACATAAAGAATAATTAGCATTAATGATGGGCCCCACATGATGGACGGTCCACCCAAACAGCCATTTGGATTGCTCTTATATTTAAGTTGTTGTAATATTTAAAAATGACATCAACTACCTTTAAAAAAGCTCTTATTTGAAAGTTTTACCAAACGTGCTTATTTTAAATAAGAGTTTTTTTTTTTTTTTTTGGAGATTTTACCAAACGGGCTTATTTAAAACAAGAGCTAGAACAAAAAGAGCTTATTAAAGTAGCTCTTATTTAAAAAGCTCTTATTGAATTAGAGTAGAGATGCTAAACGCCCCATAAATGTTGCAAAACTAGTAAAAAAGAAGAAGAAAAATTCAATCTTAAGTTCTCATATATACTTTTATTATTTAACTGTATATTATAGTTCTTATTAAATTCATATTAAAATCAACATTATTGTAAGATGGATGAGATCAATTAATGGATGACATGGTGCAAAAGTTCTTATAGCCTGTCTGTGCGTCCTGCACAAAAATCATTGGAGGTAAATAAATGCAGGGGTTACACAGTTGCTACAGTGGAAGATATGGATCAGTCAACGTGAAGTAAAAAGTTGTTAAAAATAAGATGATTCTGTAAGAGTTTTCTCCGAAGATGTCTATGCGCAGATCATGGGTGAACTAAGTTATACCTTAATTTGACATAGTAGTGGTCTTTCGCACTTGCTTGGAGGGGACGTTGGTAGTGGTCTATGGCACTTGATTACTGTCAGTCAATGGGGTCTTCAAGTTTTTTGTAACATGTGACAGGAGAGGGGCCAATGCTAGCTTTATAACAACATATGAGTGGTAGAGTAGTCTGGCTCACTGTGGATTCTTCATCGCAACTTCCATTTTTATGGATTCTCTAAGAGAAACCCATTTGCAAGTTATAATTCTTATAAAAGAGTTCATCTGGTACTTTGAAATCTATCAAAGGTCTATACATGACCAACTTTTCTAGGCCCCACTTGATGGATGTCCAGATGATCCAAATCGTTCAATACATTTCCTTAAGGACCAATGCCATGTGTGGTCAATTAATTTCAATGTTCTCCTACTTAGGACATAATTGATATTCTTCGAATATGCAATGAATTATCTAGTATAAACTTTACGAGTTTAAAATTTTACTAGATATCCTTAATTGATCATAGGTAATATCTTGTATAATTGGGTCCATTAAAGCTACTGATATAGGATTGTAGACACCCTACCTTAAATGAACCTAATCTACTTTGCGAACTTTGGAGCTTCGATAAAATCATTCTTGAGTTACTCGAGAACCTTCGAAAATTCAACCGATCAAATGAGCAGGACTCTTGACACGTTGCAGGAACAATCGATGGACTTGATCGCATATTCGGAACCTGGCAAATCAAATCCCAATCGACCATGCAAATGCTCTGGAAACCCTGATTAGCACCCTAAAATCGTCTTTATCCGAACTGTAAAACATAGTAGATCCAAATGGGTCACACATTTAGGGTTCCTGGCATCTCCCGAACACAACCAACGAATTGGATTGACAAAATAAAACTACAGGCTCGTGGTGAACTGATGATGATGTCATCATCCATGCTCCCATCTTTTACTACTACAGGTGTCAAGAAACCATTTTATAGTGCCAAGTGGACCATCCTCAAGCTGATGGTTACCTGCCACACTTTTTACCAATCCAAAAATATATTTGAACCCTTGTTCGCTCACCTCGAGCGCAAGGCTGCGATGTAGTAATAATTCTAGGTAAGATCGAGGTCGATCTTCAGGGATTGTCGTAATAATTCTAAACTATATAACTAGGATGGACTAAATTTGAATTTATATTGAATGATAAAATTTAAGAACATAAAACTATCTACTTCAGAACTAAATCAAAGAAATAAAACACTAAAACGTCAAGGATATACTTATAATCATTCATAATGCCAATTCAAACCATTCAAACTAATAACTCAATTGGAATCAGAGTTCTATTCCTATCCAATCGGAATATAGAGCAATCGAATCATCATAATATATCTAATATGGATGAATCATATTCTAATATGGTTTTCTCATAACAACTAAGGCATTGGGCATATTCAATCACAAGCCCAATCCTTCACAAAACAGTTAAGATCACATTCATGATTCTTCCTCAAGTCTTATCACTGGACTTCATTTAGAAGCATGAATTTGAACTTCTATTAAACCAATATCAGTACACGAACATCTATTTCAGATCAATCCCAAAGATAAGAACTTCTTCTAGTTTAGTTCTAGATAAGCACTTAGGAAACTTGATTTGTATGATCTCCTAGCATCCAACATATCATGATGGATCTAAGATCTCTACAACTCAAAATCCTATCAATCAATACACCATTAAGCAATCTCAGTAATAAAAATATCTCATGTAAGAGAAATCACAAGAGATAGAAGATTAATTATAAATACTAACTTTATTTCAAACTTGAGCTAGAAGTGTTCTTTATTAAACAAAAAAGTACTTGAATTAATTCGAATTGAACATTGTAAACAACTATAAGCTTCACCTCACCTCTTAGCCCTAGCTAAGCGGTTTAGCCAATCATTAAGAAGGTTGAACTAAAACTAAAAAAAAAAAAATACTAAAAGCATATAAAAATAATAAAAACCCTAGTTGGAAGAGTTGTGAACACTCCACGACGCTCCTCTCCACCTCCTAGAACTTTAATGTCCTTTTATGATGCCCTAGAAAGAGAGTAGATGTGCCCTTTTATAAAAAATTCATCCACCGCCTCGGATTTGCGTAAGGATTTACACAGTTGTAGACAATTTCGATTGATACTTCGATCAATTAGAACTATTTTTTATTGATGTTTCGATTGATTGGAACTATTTCCATCGATTAGAAATTCTGTCCATGGAGTATAAAAGTTTTTAGTCATGAAATTCTGATTTTTCGATTGATCGGAACTAATTTTTGATTGATGTTCCGATCGATCGGAACTAATTCCGATTGATCAAAATTTCACTCCAGCAATATTTCAGGGCCATTTTCTGAACTTTCTATATTTTACTTTTCTGGCACTGCAGTTTTGCACTTTAATTTTCTGGCCATTTCAGGTCGTTAACTTGATTTCTCTAGGACTTTTTCTTTACTTCTTTGGCTCATCAAAGCTTGGTCTTCTAATAACTCCAAATTCTTTAAATTAACAATAAATCCATGACACCTTTCTCTTTTACCTACAAATACAAAAACAAGCATAAATTCTTAACTTTAACAACTTAAATTATGCAATTATGCTATGATTGGAGTTCAGATATTCACAATTCATGGCTTAACAACCTTGCAGAAGCCGTAATTATGAAATAGTGACACATGTCCACCGTATGCTCACAATGAGTCGACAATCTCTGTTTATAAATTTATCGTAACAATGGCTGGGGGGTCTTCTCCGAAGGCTTCAGAGATTCTTAAACGACGTCAAGGCCCTGCCCAACTCAAGAGGCCAATTCTAGAGAAAACAGTAAACTAAAGAATCCTCTAAAGTCAAAGAGTAGGGTTGAGATCGAAGATATTCGACCATCTCTTTTACAGAAAAAGGGTGTCGGGTCTCCCATTTTCTTTCTCATATCTCAAATCAATTTGCATTCCAGTCCATATATTCTAGACACATCAAAAGCACTCTTTTATTCTGCAATCTAGTTTTATTTTTTTTCCCTTTATTTTGCCTACTCGGGGTCTTAAACCCTGCATAGTAAGGCTAGGGGCTATTTATTTTATCTTTTTGTCTGCTTGGAGTCTTGAAATTTATAAAGCACGATTATATGAAATAATGCCGAAACTCTCTTGAATCCCTTAAAAACTGTAAAATAGAGATTACAGATCATGTGAGAGGAAAATGGTACCTAGTCCCTTAATTTTTTGTAACCAAGTTCCTTGTTCGGAATCTACAGTTGCAGACCAACATCAGGAGCCACTCAAGTCAAAGAATATTATGATTTTTTTTTATCATTGAATAATTCTACGATTTTTAGCAAATCGTAAACTCAAAAGCTTCATTTGGCTAGTGACAACTAAAAAAAAAACGCAAATGTATCTTCTACATTTGAGTTAATTCCATACCCCATCTGCGTAATTGATAAGCAAAGTGAAGGTGGCTGCTTACACGATGAGCATCGTTCACAAGGACTACGACAACCGTTCTTTCATTTATCAAAGTGGAACTAGGCATGATCACAGATATCATCGCCTCCTATGACATAGATCTTGAATAGCATGAGCATGTAGAATGAAAATCTCATACTAGGTGCAAATCATACACAGACTCCTTAAGTGGTCCTATCATCTCCACCTAAAAGATACTTGACACCTCAATAATAGTCAAACCTAATTACTCATTTTACCTAATGCATTCACAACGAGTATACTTAATGAACAATAATAAAAATAGCATAAACCTGACTTGCCAATTAAAGCTTAATTTATCGGAACACATATGCAATATATGTACTCCCACTGACCTTGAGCATGTCATGAAGATGATGCAATTATTAGTTGGGGTTGATAAATACCTAACGATTATAAATTATATTCATTTTAGAAAACTTCAGAATGTGCTCGTTTATCTGTTTTTATTAAGAGGAATGCAATACTGCAACATCAAACACCTAACTTCATGATGCGGTAAAATTTGTTTCAATGCATGGTGTCATAAGTACCTGTATTGTATTCTCTTACGCAATGACATTCATGTCATAAAACAAAACTCAAAATAAGTTTCCCACGGATGAGGCATTCAGTTTAATACAAACTTGTTCATTCGATCCATCCCACCCGACTCGTGTTATTGTACGTAAGCATAATACCTTATCACCTTTATATGTAACCTATTCATGAATCCCTACTTAGATTCGTAATTTCTCCCATATAATCAATTTTGGGATTTGTGTAAGCTGAGTGCAGGTCCCAAACTTTCATAACGCTCGTAGTCAACTTCCATCGTTCCCTCACTAATTAAGTAATTAGAAGGCATATATGAATTTTGAGATGATGTTTAGTTTGAATATATTGTGTTCTATGAGGTTTAAGACAAATGCCTCTAACCCTTTTAAATGTCAAATAATCATATGAATATTTGATTTTCTTTTTCTAAATGTCATAACATGTATATGAACCTTATAAAAGATGTTACCCTTTTGTCCGGGTTAAAATTATTTGTGCATTACTTTTGAGCGGCCGAGCCTTTATTAACATATTTTTACTTTTATTTTTTGCTTTTACATTGTCATTATTTACATCCACATTCTCAACACTTTATCAGAGTATCGGGGCTTAAACTGATATTTAAATTTAAAATTAGAATATTTATTTTATTTTCAAAATGATATAATAAAAAAATAAAAATTTTCAACAAATTCAAATGTAAAATAGTTTTCTACTTCAAAAAGAAACTAAAATAAATTTCTAGTATTATCTTTTACTTTATAATCATTTATTTGATTATGTAGTGCTCTGCATCGTTATGTCTCTGACTCCTTAGAGTTTAAGATGTGAGCGTTGACCCTTAATTAATCCATAACAAACACTAATTTGTATCAATTTAAATTTTAATTTCTGTTAGACAATAATTTTACTTTTATTTTCTCCTTATATTCATATTAATGTTTTCTTAAGAGACCTTTCCAATTGCAGAAGTATTAGGCTTGATCATTCTACCCTTTATTTTTTGTAGTCGAGCCATTGATAATTATGTATTATTTTCCATTATCCCAGAATCTCCATTGCTATTTTTAAGATTACCATTTTGAGAAAATACCGCATTTTAAGCATTATGGAGTTACTCGCATTTTTGGGTATACTCTCAAGAATAGACTTAAAAAATTAGACCCAATGAAGATGAGAATACTATTTAATTGGGAGGTAACAGATCCAATATCTATAATTGCGATAGAAGAGTACATAATCTCACATTAGAGAGAAGATCCCATCAAGCCAAAGCATCAATAAAGAGACTTCATTTTGTCAAACCTTCATCTAATCAACTAGTCAGTAAACTAGATTATTCAGAATAATGGGCTTAATTGTTAAATCCTATTGTGCAACTTAGTATATTATTGCGATCTCTTCCTTTAGGTCTAGATCGCAACATGCGGGCAGTTTTCATAACATGAGGCTGGTTGAATCCCAACGACATAGGCTCAAACAATCCAACACATTTGTGGTAAGATAGACTATCTAATCTCACGTTGTTAACATCAACTACACCACCTCATTGGCTCCCTCCAAACGACAAACTTCTTTTAGGTCGAACTCCATTTGTTTGAAGACAAATGCATCCTTATGGATCATTTGATGCATGACACATACACCGTGCCTACCAATCTAAATACCAATGATTATCCCTAATCATGACTACTTTGGTGGAACACGTAACCAAGGCTGCCCACAAATACCTAGAAACTAAGATCCCACCTAATCCATTGCCCTCAGTAGATATTCTTAATGCTCATTGAACAAAGAGATGGGTAAACTGAGCCATATAGGTCAATATTCTTTAGCTTGTTTAGCCATTAGTAATGCTTGGATTCTTAAAGATTAGATGCGCACGATACCTATAAGTTTATCCTTTGCCCTTAAACTAGTCTGGTTAGATTAGGATTAAGTGATGAATGGCCTATGAACTTGATCAAATTGAAAGTAATTAATGTGCAAACTATTACCTTAAGTTGATTTGGACAATGAGATTAAACATACTCTTCTACAGCTTGCAAGAGTTTCAGTTGTACTAGCTTATATACCTTTCAAGGTTAATTAATCATTTTAAAACAAGCTATATATAATCCATGTCCCTCAACCAAATAACCTTGTTACAATCTAAAATTGTCTAACATAATTCTCACAAACCTTAATATGATTATAAAGCGTATACTAGTTCCTCTTTTCTCACAATTGCCTGTGAGAGAATGCTATTTTTTGACCGTGGACCTATAGAAAAAGCAGTGGAAGAAATATCCAGATCTATGGAATTGGGCCCTCATAAAGAAACCCTTTAATCGAACCAAGATTATATCCACATCACATGTGCCAAAAATAAAATAAAAAATCTTTGCATGCAGCACTCGGTAAAAGTAATATTAAACTTTTCATGTTCACACCAAAACATCTAGTCATGATAATAATTAAAATGAATCAACATAACATAAGCTTTAATCACACATAAAAATGTATCAAAATGTATATACTTTAATCTCCCATTAAACTTAATATAATTAAGCGAATGTGGGCTAAAAAAATATTCGAGTCTGAATTCCCGCAACCATAGGCCCAGGGAAGGCAATGACCACTGCTAACCGGATTGCGTCCGGCCCAGTCTGGACGGATTGCCGTCCGGGCATATCTGTGGAGCGGCCCACCGTGATGTATCTGTTTATCCACTCCGTCCATCCCTTTTATAAGATAATTTCAAGGCATGATACAAAGAATGAGATAGAGCCAACGCTGAATTGGACCACACCAAATAGTAAGCTAGGGTTGCATTAAATGTACAAGGCATAAAATTCAAGTTGCATTAAATGCAAGAGTAATCTGTTGTGTGGTCCACTTGAGCGTTGGCTCTGCCTCATTCTTGGGATCATGCCTTAAAGTAATCTTATAAAAGGGATGGACGGAGAGGATAAACAGATACATCATGGTGTGCCCCATCTGCCCGGACCGTAATCCGTGCAGGGACCACTGTTCCAAGTAGATACCAAATGCGAGCCCCTACACACCGTTGCAATCATGTGCCGCACACCACCAGCTTTTGTGATGGGTTGATGTCACAAAGGTCTGTGGGCCACACCATGATTTATTTGTTATATCAACACCGTCTATATATTTTTTGAGATAATTTTAGAAAATAAAACCAAAACTGAGGCAGATCCAACCTCAAGTGAACCACACCACCAAAAGAAGTGGGGATTGAACGCTTACCCTTGAAAACTTCTTGGAGGCGACAAGAGTTTTGGAACAAGCTGGTATTTTTGTTTTCCCTTCATCCAGGTCTGTGGGACCTTATGAACAGGTTGGATGGCAAATAAACATCACGGTGGGCCCTAGAAAGGTTTCAACGGTGAGCTGTCATTGTCTCCACTGCTTTCCTATGGTGTGGTCCAATTGAGATTTGGATCTGGTTCATTTTACGTCCATCCACTGAAATGACGTCGCAAAATGGATGGACAGTGTGGATATAACACATACATCATGGTGGGGCCCACAGAACTTGGTGACGTCAACACACCACCGAGGTCGGTGGCGTGTGGCACACTACGCAATCCGCTTCCCCTACTCCCTTCTCCCCTGCCAAACCCTAAACCCTCTCGCACTCCCGCTGCTGCTTTCTATCTTTCTCAATATCTATCTCGATTCATTGGACGAAAAAGGAGGAAGATCAGAAGAAGGTGGCCTCTCTCTCCCATTCGTAAATCTCCCGCACTTCCTTTTTCGTTGCATTTCTTGTATTTTTTTTTTTTTTTAAATTACAATGACCATGTAATTGCATTTCATTTTTTATTTTAGGGCTTTGATTATGTATTTATTTTGGGGCTTTTGATTGTTTGGGATTTTTTCTCCTTTTGATGGAAATTTTGGGATTCTGATTTGTGGAGTCCATAGTAGTGATCCAAATCCTTGATTGGTGGGGCCCGACCATGATTGTCATCCAGACCACTCATTAGGGTTGCCGGAAGCGCTCATTGGATTGTCCATGGTTGAATTAGAAAATAGACTGGTTGAAGATTGGTTTGCTTTTTTTTTTTTTTCTTTTTTTTTTCGTTTTTCTTTTTCCAATGAATATGGACTGTTGAAGATCCAAACCCCCATTGGGCTTGGGGTTAACCCTCAACCTGACCCAACCCTCCCAAGTTGCTGTTGTTCTCAAACCATAAATTATAAAAATAATGCAGACATGAAAGGAAAATGATATGTACTTTACCTGCAGAGATAATATTAAAGAATATAAATAATCTACTAATCTGTTGTGAATAAGCAAAATGAAAATAAAAATAAAAATTGAGAAGAATAGATCAACAAAGGCATGAGGTAGCTCGCTATTTGCAGAACGTTTTAGCATCTCCTCCCATCTACCGGAGTTGAGATGTGCCATTCCTGGGATACAACCGCTTCTTCATAGAACCTTGCTGGGAAGGATCACTAACAACTGGAAAACAATTTACTGCTGCAGATGTTCAGGCAATAAAAAAATAGGAAGCAAGAGTGAGATCAAAGAGAATACTTAGTTTAGGGAGAAAGAGCTTACACTACTTAGTCTCTATCTGCCTCTGGTAGTGCCTTCTATATATAGACACTTGAGTAGAACAAGTGTCCCAATACGTGACAGAAAAAGAGAAGAACTGTTCTTTCCTTGACTTAGTCAAGTCTACAAAAAATCTCACAGACAGGTTTTATAGCTGCATTGCTATCACAAATCAATTTCACGGTTGGAACGGGTTTGTCCCAAAAAGGAATGTTAAAGAGAAAGTTCCTTAGCCATTCAACTTCCTTTGCAACGGATGTAAGAGCAATTAACTCTGATTCCATTGTTGAATTAGAAATTATGGTTTGTTTTTTAGATTTTTAGGATACTCTTCCTCCTCCAATGAGGAACACATAACCACTAGTTGTCTTAAACCCATCTGAGATGAAGTTCCAATCAGTATCGTTGTACCTTCTAGTACAGATGGGAATCTCCTGTAGTGTAAGCCAATATTTTGAGTTCCTTTTAAATATCTTAGCAATCTATCAATAGCAATCCAATGTTCCAAACTTGGGTTACCAGTGAATCTACTTAGCTTACCCGCTGCATAAGCTATGTTAGGCCTCGTACAGTTCATCTACTATAAACAAACTAAATTCATATGTGTAATTATTTTTCTGTATGTAGATGATCTGCTCATATTCAGCTCATACATGAAAATGATAAATGAGACAAAGGTTTTTATCAACCAAGTTTGAAATGAGAGATCTTGGTGAAGCCAATTTGGGTCTGAGAATCATTAGAAAGAAAATGAAATTGTGTTGACTCAATCCCATTACATTGAGTCTATACTGAAAAAATATAATCATATTGAGAATAAATCGGTGTGCACTCCTTATGATTCTCGAACCCACTTGTATCCAAATCTTGGGGATAGTGTAAAACAAAATGACTATGCTAGCGTTACTGGGAGTCTCATATATGCAATGAATTGTACGAGGCCTGACATAGCTTACGCAATAGGTAAGCTAAGTAGATTCACTAGTAACTCAAGTTTGGAACATTGGACTGCTATTAATAGAGTGCTGAGATATCTAAAAGGAACCCAAAATATTGGCTTACACTACGGGAGATTCTCAGCTGTGCTAGAAGGGTACAAAGATGCTGATTGGAACTCCATCTCAGATGTGTTAGGCAACTAGTGGTTATGTGTTCCTCATTGGAGGAGGAGTATCCTGAAAATCTAAAAAACAAATCATAATTTCTGATTCAACAATGGAATCAGAGCTAATTGCGCTTACATCCGTTGCAGAGGAAGCTGAATGCCTAAGGAACTCTCTTTGACATTCCTTTCTGGGACAAACCCATTCCAACTATGAAATTGAATTGTGATAGCAACGAGCTATGAAATGTGCAAACAATGCACAATATAATGGTAAAAGAAGACCTATAAGCCGTAAACATAGTAGGATAAGAGAATTACTCAAAGGAGTTATCTCTATCAATGAAATACGGTCACCTGGAGAATTGGCAAATCCTTTAACCAAAGGACTAGCTAGAGATAAAATATATTCCACTTCTAAGGGAATGGGACTTAAGCCAACATGAAAAAAAACCCAGCCTATAATGGTAACCCAACCTAGAATGATTGGAGATCCCATGAATTTGGTTTAATGGGAAAAACAAGTTACTGAGTTGATTAAGGGGGTACTGAATATGAAAATTAACTTAAGAGTCCCATTCCACGGGAAGATCAGTGCAACTTGTGATATGGTTGAGGATGAGGTACAACCTCTTAATGAGATTTATAGCCCTTACTGGGTGGAACTGGTTGATCACGAGTACGTTTTCGATAGACTCACCTATATGAGTGTGAGGGTGAAGCCGCCTTCTATGAGAGCTTGACAAATTCTTTAGAGCACTCATGAAAATGGGATTCGCACAACACTTTATAAATTGTGCAATACTACTATGGAAAACACGGTAAACCCATATGCAGACATGTAACTTGACCTTGCCTTTTTATATAACCTAGTTTTGAAAGACTTATGTTGACTAGCGTTATGGTAAGTGATTTTTGTGTATCACCCAAGGGTTCAACTTTAATAAATTACCCTTGGTTTTGCATATGGTTGCAGATGCTCAAATGTTGTGACTCATTTTTCTTCGTTTGAAAAATTAGTGGGGGATTGTTGGTGTTAGAATTTTTAAAAGGAAAAAATAGGAAACAAAACTTTGTAGTTGAAGGGACTTGAACCTTTGTATATAAGATTTTTTTTTTTTTTTGTAAACTCGACTAAGTCAAGGGAAGAACAAGTCTTAAGGATTCTGGTAGAGAGGTGGTTACTAGATCATCTCTTTTTTTGCCACGTGTTGGGACAATTGTCCCACTCGACTGTCTATATATAAAAGACACTCCCAGAGGCAGATAAAGACTAAGTAGTGTAAACTCTTTCTCCCTAAACTAAGTCTTCTCTCTGCTCCCACTCTTGCTTCTTGCTTTTTTGTTGCCTGAGCATCTACAGCAATAGATTGTTTTCCAGTTGTTAGTGATCCTTCTTAGCAAGGTTTTGTGAATAAGCGGTTGTATCCCAGGAACGACACGTCTCAACTCCGGTGGATAGGAGGAGACGCCAAAACGTTCTGCAGATAGTGAGTAACCCTGCGCCTCCGCTGATTTATTCTTCTCATTTTTTTTTTCATTTTGCTTATTACCAATAGGTTAGTGGATTATTTATATTCTTTAATATAATCTTTGCAGGTAAAGTACATATTATTTTCCTTTCATGTCTGCATTATTTTTATAGTTTATGGGTTGAGAACAATAGTTGCACCCTTATCAATCTCAACCAACCGTTTTAGGGAAAAAAAAAAAAATTACTGTTTGAATTGCTGAATCCAACCGTTTTAGGGGAAAAAAAAAAATTACTGTTTGAACTGCTGAATTTTTGAAAAATTTGAAGGATCTTTTATCTAATTGTTATCTATTTCATTTAATTATTTGTGAAAATTTCAGGTACCCTCTCTCCTAAAAGCACTGAAATTTGTGTTTTTTTAGATGGGTGGAAATTTCAAAGAAAAATACCCTCTCTTGTAAAATTCTTTTTTTTTTTCATTTTGTTTGATAGTTGTTGAAATTTCTTCAATCCTTTTCTGCCAAATCTCTAAAATTCATTTTCTTTTTTAATTTGTTGTTTGAACAGGTTTGGAATTTGAGTATTCTGAAGATTTTGTGTCTTTTGGTATGTGCTTTTGTCCCGTCCCCCCCCCCCCCCCCCCCCCCCCCATGTTATTTAAATATATATTTATTTGATAATGGAGAATTCATGGAATCTCAGGCCATCTTTCAGATAGCCGGCTCCGATTCACTAGTTTCTTTTACTCTGCACGGCTGATTTTACACCTTATCCATTAAACCTGTTTGGGCATCAAACAAGCCCTATGAAGCCATAGAGTTAGTATTTCATACCTTATAGGCTTTAACTTATAGTACCTTAAAGGTATTTTGTACCTTAGAGACTGTAAAACCGATCTTCAATTGAATTTGGTGCGAGTAATTAAACAGTAGAAACGTCAATCATCTGACCATGTAACCTTTAGGTCGCCCTACATGTATCAGTGTACACAAATTTGGACAGAATTGAATGGTGTAATCGCATGCCATGTTGGTCGTCATAGTTAAGTTGCACAACCTAGCCAAGATCGATAACAAGTGGCCTTACCCTCACCCAAAGAGTCTGGTTGCTTTGCCAAATCCTCCTATAAACTAATAAAGGCTTATTGTACAATTTTGCTCACCTTTAACTAAAACGATATTTACATACATGTAAAAGCTATTTAAATCATATTTAAGTGCTTATCCACCTTCTTACCCACTATTACCTATGTGGGGCCCATCGTTTTGTTTGTATGCCGTCCAACCCGTGCATTGAGTGGCACCCACCACCATTATGAAATTCCACAAAAAGTCACACTCACACACACACATATTCAATCATTGTGTGAGCCACACCATAGAAAACAATGGATGACCACCCGAAAAACCTCTAAATCATGTGTTGGCCCACTTTGTGGTTGGATTGGCCTGATTTTTGGGGCTTCCGACTTTCATGTGTGGCAACCCTGTTGGATAGGTTGGATGCCGTACACACATGAATGACAGGCAGCATAAGCAAGGCAACCCTAAGGGTGCAGCATGCGAGATGTATCTGAATTACTTGGAATGATGGTTGAAGATCACAAGCATTGGCAACTGAATGCTGAAGACATGCATAAACACATTCTCTCCTCTTATCAAATAGTCATTGGTAACATGTAAGCTTACCTTCACTGTTGAGAACTTCATCTACTTTATTAGCATGGCTAGGCATCTCATGCTCCGAAGCATGTGTGAGCCACAACATAATTCTTGTGGGAGAGCCACAGCTTCATCCCAAAACTAGGTCAGAATGATAAAATCCTACTGATATGGTCCTGAATATCACTTTGTGTGGGGCATGAAGATGTCCAAAGGCCCATTGAAGACTGTGGTTAGTCCACGATAGAGCGATCAGAAAATTTCCTGTTGGATAAAGCCTTAGAATCTATAGAATCACATTAATTTAGTGACTTAAGCTTCTAACCTTATGCTTGTTATTTGTGACCTAAATCTTAATATTCCTTCTCCTGAAGATATGAGACACTTCTTTTTGTTTGGAGAAATGAAAGAAAAAGGGAAAATAATAATAATAATAATAATAAAGAGAAATAGGTAGGGCCAGAATTCTTGACCCGTTTAGTACCCCAACCCGACTTGAACCTGACCATATGTCACCCCCATGTGAGGGGACGGACTACCTGTCAAAGGTCCACCAAGCATACAGAGCATATATCAATGAATGTTGATAGCGTGAGTGTATATTATCACAAGCATGCCTTCACCTATCTGATACTTCCTGTCTTTGGATCTCATTCGGATTGTCATGACTGTTGATGTGTAATCTTCTATTTAGCTTAATTGCTACTAATTGCCCGTTCAAGGATTTGCACATGTATATGTTTCATGCCTTTGTGTTCGCATCTAAATTCAGAGATAAGATTCAATTGTATGGTTCCAATGCTACTGCATGATAACATGTGCACATATCTAAATCCTTGAATTGTCCCTTTTGGACCGTTCAGGAACATATAGTTGCATAGCTTACATGTTTACCATTTCAAATGCCCTGGTAAATTCGGTACCATTTAGTACTTTTCCTCTTCAAACGCATGATTTTATGTTGTGTTTGGTTTTATTTTTCTCCTTGTAGGGGGAATATAACACTAAAATCAAAATATAATTCCTATATGTTTGAAGAAGTGTGGGTGATGCTGCTGAAATTTACACTTGGGTATTTGGGATGCAAATGTGAAACAATGCAACTAGATATACTCTTGAATTTGGGATGCACGTAGTTGCGTGCATCTGCAGGGAATAGTCTCGCCTCAAAAATGGGGCGGGGGCACCCTGTGTTGTCAAAAAAAAAAAAAATGTGACCATATATTCTTGAATGGGCACAAGGGACGATGACCATCACTTGCCATATAGCTTACGTTTTTGAGAAGATACCTCAGCAACGATTCTAAGCGTTAAAGTATTTAGTTTGAATTTAAGTCTTTATTGATGCTTACTTTTCCTTTGTTACAAGAGGAGGCATTTGTTGTGCTTTAATTACCATGTGGATTGAACTTGCCACCTGAAATAATATTCTTCTAGTTATAAATGTATGTGTAATTATGTGATACAATGTTTCCTTATGTGCCATCTCATTTTAGTTGCCTACTATTTGATTTGCAATTTCCCTTTGATGGTAAACACTTTTTGCAAGGCTGGTTGGTGGGAAAACACGCATGAAAACCCTGGTGTCTGGCTTCTCATTGAAATTCCCACCTGAAATTGCCATATGAGGGGGAGAACATCTGATTGCCATTGATCCTGCTTTTGGGGCACACTGAATTCAAAGAGAAGAAGATAGGGAAGAAATGATAGAAATTTGGGTTTTGGATGCTTGTTCACAATAATGGTTGAATAATACTTTGGTTGGCAGGTTCCTCTTAACATATATAGGTTAGAGTGATTGGTGCCCTAGCCTACTATAACTTCCATGTGTACATGACGAATTTAACACGTACCATTGAAGTTCCTCGATCGAAACCAAACCTGATCATGAACCACTGGAGATCTCTCCCTGAAAAAAAATAATCTTACGAATTCAGATAACTTCGAAGATCTTAATCACATATAGATTCCTTTGATTAACAATGCCCTTTTTGTATTACTTAAAATATCAGTGAGTGTAATGTACTGTATTGAGTATGGCAATGGGTGTTTGTAAAATTCTGAAATTATTTACAGGCATGGAATGTATCATGTAGTCTAGCAATGGGCCCTAAATTTGTAGTATCTTAGAAAAATTCATGTAGGATTTTGCTAGGTTTTAAATCAATTTGCAGAAGAATGGGCGAGACCTCTCAAAAAAAGAAAAGAAAAAGAATGGGCGAGAAGTTACAGTGGTTTGGTCTACTTGATGAGTGGACTAGATCTCATTACACATTTGCAACTCCATCCTCCTTTTCTTCTTCTAATTAATTAAATGACTCTCTCTTTTTTCGTATAATAATAATTTGTATTTCAGAATGAAAAGTACAGATTAGTACTTTGATCTACATAATTTGCTAGAGGGTAGGGTCTACTGTGTATAGCTATGGGTCCCCAATAAAAAAATGTGGGATAGCCTCAACTGATTAGAGCCCGTGGAATACCAAACTTACCTATTATACTATGTGGTCACTCTAGATCCATGGTCCCAATATCTTTACACATGCTACATGTACTGATCAAGACCACGCTTCATAGATGTAAACAAAACTAGTATTTCAACATTACTCTTGGCTGTTCTTTTTTTTCCTCACTTGGTTGTATATTTTCATTTTATGGAATGCCTTCTATATTGGGCCTTTCAGATAAACTGCTCCAATATTTAAGATCATTATCATATTACATTCCGACATTCTAAATCAAACCAAGTGTGAAGAATGGTATCATATTCTTCATTTGTGTAATTAGAAACTCTGAACAATCATAAGCTTTTTTGGGTTGGAAAAGAATTATCTTTGTAGCCATATCTAGTTGCTAGTTCTGTGAACATAGAACCTTGAAAAATGTTTGTCCATGAGAAGCGGGTTTGTGGCTATGACCATATTGGTGTTGAAAGAACACTTCCATGAAACAAATAAGGGTTGCTAATATTTTCTTTTCAAGGAAAATTAGCATTCCCATCCGATCATCAAAAACTAATATTTTCCTCAATCTGGTAAAGGGATTCAGTAGTTGCTATGGAATTTAATGCATCGGGACCATCTCAGCCATTCATATTGCTGAATGAAAATGACCTTCAACAGGAATGTTATACTCCACTAATGGAATATCAAAATGAGCATAACCCAGGTAATTTCGATACAGATGAGTTTGTTCCAGATGTACCAGAAGAATATAAGCCTTACATGGGAAAGGAATTCTGTAGTGAGGAGGTGATGATAATATATATAACTCGTATGCAAAGTTGGCTGGATTTAGTATCCATAAGAATCAGATACGTACATTGGCTAGTAGTGGAGAGATGGTCTAGTGAAGCAACCTACAAAAACATTTGTTCTTATGGAGAATGGAGAATATAAGCATAGAAAGAGGAATCAACCATCAATCGAGAGTCGCATGTGAGGCTAAGATGCACATAACCTGAAGCACTGTAAATAAATGCGAGGTCACAAACAAATTGTTGAAGGTACATCGACCTAAAATGATGAGCTCAAATAAAAGGACATTCTTAAGGTCGCATCATCAGCTTGACGAAGGGTCGCATTACTTTCTTGGTGACTAGAGATGTGGGTATTCAACTGTCATTATCTTACACTTTGATTGTGAAAAGAAGCAGCTGGCATGACAAAGTAGGTTTCACGAGCATAGACATTAAGAATGGATTTCGGAAAGGCCGGAGGATTGTAGATCAAGATGCCAAACTCAAATGTGAGAACTCAGCACTTGCAGGGATGGCAAAACACAGATCCAACCTTTGCCATTCAATTCAAAAGAGCAACCAATCTCAGCTTGCATCAGTGTTTATGGCACATGGCTCTCTAGTGTAGCTTGATTTGATACGAAGTACAGAACTAACAGGTATATGATGCCATTCCCTCCATTCATTGGGGTCAATCATCACAAGCAAACAGTCTTATTTGGCTGTGAACTTTTGACATACAAAACGAAAGAATCTTTCATATTGATGTATGAAAGTTTCTTGGAAGCAATGGGTGGTCAAGCTCCATTGACAATAATTACAGATCAAGACCTCACTATGCAGGCAGCAATTCCCTAACACTGTCCGCAGATACTGCAGGTGCCACATTATGCAAAAAGCTCCTGAAAAGTTAGGCTATATGTACAAAACATAAAAGAATTTCCAAGCTGATTGTCACAACCATGTACAATAATGTGTGTATCCGCTGCTTCAGAACCAAGTGGTCCTATATCATCTAATCTTATGAGCTCAAGAACAATGATTGGTTGAGCCTGCTTTATGGAAGGTGTGACATGAGAGTGGATCATGGTATTTATGAGGGGCATATTCTTTGCATCCATGACTATGGATCAAAGAAGTGAGAGCACCCACCATCAAATATGAATGGATGTTGTTGGCTGTAGAAGTAAATTGAATTGCAAACTTCGGGAACTTCATGATGTTTCCTAGCACATATTCATAATGAGGAAGAAGCCCTTAGATGGCAGTTAAATTCCTATTTGAGTCCAAGTTGAAAGTAATATAGTTGTAATTTGGAATCCTCAATTTCAATGCCAGGGAAGAAAATCACAACTTGGTTATTTCCACTCTTTTAAGGCTAGTGATTTTGATTAAACTCAAAGGTGCATCCAAATCCTAATACTCCCAATGCTAAAGATGAAATCGCTAGTTGGTCCTTTATCAGGCTAATGATTTCAATGCAAATGGATAGTGCATCCATACACCAAAGCAAGTCCTTTACAGTTTGATTCTTGTTCAACCCTCCCACTAAATTTATGAAATTAGTATTGCACAAATGAAATGCAGTCATGATCTGATTGTGATTTAAAAAAGGAAGATCTGATCGGTTCCTTTTTGCAGGATATTTTGTGAAAGGGGATGGGTAAGGCAAAGGGTGGTTCCATATTCATCAGGCTTGTTTCGGCTGCTGGGACTGGGTTCTTTTATGTTAAGAAGAAGAATCCTCGGAAGATGACAGAGAAGCTTGAGTTCCGGAAATACGACCCTCGGGTGAATCGCCATGTCCTGTTTACAGAGCAAAAGATGAAGTGAAAGCCCCTTCAGGAACTACCTTTTCAATTCGACTCTAAACAGACATGCCTGTCAGACAGTTCCATTTTATCACTGTTTTGGATTCTATCGGTTTGAACCTGTTTCTAGTCATATTACAGTTGACATCAATGGTGATGATAAGCTTGTTTTCGGGTCATATTACAGTTGACATCAATGGTGATGATAAGCTCGGTTTCGGGCCATATTACGGTTTACATCAATGGTTATGATAAGCTCAGTATTATGATGGCCTGCTGCTTTCCCCCAGTCACCAAAACGGCATAAGATTGATCAAAACAGATTCTGAACTATCTGAATTTGTATGAGTAGGTATTTCCATTTGGCATGATGGATTCACTGTCCATCTATACATGGCTGTCCTGTAGTTGAAAATTGAAATTGCAATGAAAGACAGATTCTATTCCTGTGAATCAGTGACCTTGGAATGGACAGCCATGGTGAAAATGGATTCATCAAGACAGCTGATGGCTGACTGACAGTGCACATCGGCCACCGATTAGGTATTTGATCACGGGAGGCACTTTCTGTTCTGTTGGCAACTTTATGAGTAAGCAGCTGTTTAAGCAAAAAGGTGCATATGCAGCTGTGCCCTGTGCATGCCAATTTGGCACCCGTTTATGGTGCCCTACTGCAAAATGGTCCACGTACCAGGTGGGCCAAGCCTATTAAAAAAAAAAAGAAGTTAAAGGGCGACCTACAGGCAATGGTCATCGCTCCTGATCTGGTGCGCATATTGCCAGATTCTGGGCCTGGGAACAATAATGGTGGGGCCCACATGTTGATGAACAGACCAATCTGGCAACAGCCAACACGGTCTTGAAACTAAAGATGGGACGACTGATCTTCACATACCTTTTCCAGCCATAGCTATTATTCTTGTTGGGACCTTCAGGGCTGTCAATGGGCTGTTCCTGGGCGTAGCTGGATCGAAATTTCGATTATGGCTGCTCTAACAGCTACGTTCTCCACCATGGAATCTAACTAAGCCTGGCCCGATGGTCGGCAGCCCTTCATATGCTATTAGATGGAACAGTAAAGGAATTGGAAATGCTTTTGAGGGTAGCCGTAAACACCTAACCTCTGTTTCCCAGATGTGTTGCAGGTTCCCCACACTGTTATCTTAGAACAATTGACTGTTTTACCATCTCATAGGCAACTAGTTGTAGTTGTAGAGATATGGGTCTACTGTAGCGCATGTGCATAATCCAGCCTGTTCAGCGTGTGGTTGCTCCATGAAACTGGGACACCCCAAAGATCAGGCCAATTCAACCATCAAGTGGGCCACATGAATTTGGGTAGTAACCAGTTGTTTCAATAGTGTGGCCCACACAATTGGATTGGCCTGATTTTTTCAGTGTACAATATTAAAGTTAGGTTTATGGATGGGTTAGATGCCATTTATATGTAACAATGGACCCCACAGGAAAACGAAACTCAAGAACAAGGCATTGTTGTCAATTGGTGAGTGTCTTCCAGGTATAGCTATCAAGGGGATGACTTCCATGAAGCTTCCTGGCCAGGTTTGGGATGGAATACTAAGCCCAAAGCTCAGGCTTTGCTTGAGAGCCCATTAGTCCAGCCTGGCCCAACCCATTGGGATTTCATGGGTATTTTTTGTCATATATCATGCATGATGTGCAACGCACACAAAGCCCAGCACGTTTGAAGAGGTGGGCGGGTTCAGATTTGTTTGTTTTAGCCTGTCACAGGCCCAGCCTAAATTTAGGTCTATGTATTACTCTGTGGTCCAGCATTGGACAGACTTCAGCCTGGCCAAAGCCCAGCACGTTTGACTGCTGTAATCCAAAAAAGAGGGGAGGCCTATAAAATTGTCATAAAACAAAGGGGTGCGTACAATTATCCCAATGTTTAAAGACTGGAAACTCTGGTGGGAGATTTTCAAATATCCTTTTTTAAGGATTAAGCGGGCTTGCCCTAGGATCCTTCCAAAAGTATAAACCCAAAAGAGTTAATGGCCGTAGGCCCCACCATGTAGATGGCCCAGCCTGAAACTCAGGCCACTCTGCTCATCAAGCCAGCCACAAATTTCTGATCAAACGAAGACCATAGCCATTTGTTTAAATGCGTAGAAAACCTGATGAATTGGACAGCCTGATTTTGGGCCACGCCCTCTATATGATGCAGCCAACCTGATTAACAGATTGCATATCCCACAGGTGCCAGGCAGGGACCTTACCTGATGGCCACACAGAGACGGTGTGGATATCAGCAAGCGTCAAAGAAAACTAGGGTCAAACTGAAGACACCACAGATCATTGTGATTACAGATTTTGGGCGGGCCGCTTGAAATGGAATAAGACAGTGAAATGAACAAAGAAAAAGAAAAAGACTAAAAAGAACAAACATTAATTTGGCAAGGAAATGTGGGTCAGTAACATGGAACATGGGTGATTGTATTGAAATGCCTGAGAAGAATACAGAAACACTGGGAAACATAACTGAAAGGTAAGTGTACACACAAGAGGACATAAAACCCCCCTTCCTAATAACATACACATGTCGCCGCCTAGAAGCTACACTGAAACGAACATTGTCCCCGAACATGAATACAAACACATGCGCAGCGTGCTTTTGCTAAGAAAAAACAGTCCCAACTGCCTGCTTCTCCCTGTGCAATCAAACAACGTCATGAATTAAATAGCAATGTAGCTCGAAAAGGGATTTAAACTTTAAAGGATATCCCATCAATGCATGCACAGATTGCATAAGTAAATGGCAAATGGATTCACAAAGTGACTGCAATTTCTACATATCCTTACAACCAATAGCTTTTCCACAAGCATATAGGTTGGAAGTGCAAATCAAGGAGTGGAAAAAAGGACTGCTATTTTTCTTCTAAGAACTGATAAAAACCACCCTCTAAATGTACTGTAAATAGTGGTACAGGCACCTCTCTCTCTCTCTCTCTCTCTCTCTCTCTAAAACACCCAGTGCCACAAATAGTGGTACAAGGGACTGCATCTTGTGGCTGAAAACACCCTGTACCACAAATCGTGGTAAACGCACCTCCCTCTCTTTCATCATCATCATCATCATTTTTTTGGTATCTTGTGGCTAAAAACACCCTGTACCACAAATACTGGTATAGCCGCCTCCCTCTTTTTCTCATTATTTTTTTGCATCCTGTGGCTGAAACGACCTTGTACCACAATTAGTGGTACAGGCACCTTTCTGCTAAAGAATGAGTCGTGCCTCCTTTCTTCTAATCATGCAATTTGGGAAGGGGAATGATACTTAACACTTCTCATTTATGATGCCTGCACCCTACACTTTTGGTAGTAGCACACAAGTGTACTTCTCTAATACTGAAAGTAGAAAAAGGGTTGTATGGCTGTATCCATACTGGTAAGGGAACAAATAGTCTCCTTTTAGAAATTCAGTAATCCAAGTTCTAACCAAACCACTTGCTAAAACTAGGACAAAAAAGCCAGCTGAGACAGGATTCATTTGCCAGGGTCAGCCAAAAATCAGAAAAACTTCGAGTCAGCAACTTGTGTGGCGGTTCTACGTCAAAGTGTCAAGTTGGGCAAGTCCAGATGGCTCATTTACCAGGGAAGTTGGGTTCCACACGCATTTCTAAACACACTTAAAACTATAATTTCAAACTTCCAGGCAATTAAGTGTGAAGACATGCCTACACAACGACCGTACCTGTTATTTAAGAAGCATTATTATCCCTATAAGGAGCTTTAACTGAATCCGCAGTCCCCGCACGACCTCTGCTTTCCGACTGTGAAACTCTCAATGACCTCAACTTGGCGGATGACCTAAAGGAATGTATCAGAGGAAGCTCCTCTTCATCCTCTTCCACTTCTTCGTCTTCATCTTGTTCCTCCAGCTCTGATGCACTAATAAATTCTTCTTCTTCACTTGAACCTTCCTCATCAAAAAGTTTCCTTCCCCGCAAATTCCTCGCCTTTCGTGGACGACCTCGGCGGCGGCGGCGTTTTGATGCATTTCCTTCCTTCTCATCTGCAGATAGAACCACTATCATTAGCGCACCATCTTCCAACCGTAAATAACAAAATCTAGCAAATGAAAGAGAGCACGAAAGGAAGAACCCCGATGTAGTTAATGAAACATAAGCAAACAGCTTCAAAATTACCGTTTCTAGTCACTAGTAATAGCAGAAAGTTTCGCAAATGAAATGCTTTTAACATCAGTTCTCATTTCTCAATGCCCATACAGAATAAACAATCATAACTTTAAAAAACAAAAGTTTATGATGGGCGGTAACTGAAATAGCAATGCAAGTGCTCTAATGAGAGCCTTGAATTTAAAGAGCATGCTATAGAAGTAGAGGATCAAGTGGGATTTTTTAAGACTTTCCATAAATAAGGAGTATAGAACCATAGAAATGCGAGAGGGATGGAAGGAAATGTAAATAGTGAAATTATTTAAAAAGTTCATAAATATTAATGGAACCTTTTTTGTAAATAATATTTAATGAAACCATAAGGGGTTGTTTGATTTCTCAAATTACCTTGTAAATACAAATAAACAATAATAGTTTCTACCCTCTGTTTCGCAAGAGCTGAGTATTTCCTCCTCGAAAATTGATTCTGAAAGGGCTGACATAAATTTGTGGGCCCTACTGTGATGTATGTTACTTATCCATGCCGTCCATCCATTTCACTGGGACAGTTTAGGGTGTGGGCCAAAAAATGAGGCAGATCTGAAGTTCAAGTGGACCACACCACAGGAAACAGTGGTCATAAAAGTGTCCACCATTAAAACTTGTTTCCATCCACAGGGCCCACATTGATGTTTGTTTGTTATCAAAACTGTTCATAAAGTCACAGAGGCATGGATAAAGGGACAACACAAATATCAGCTTCGATCCGAAACTTCTGGGTCCCACAACAAATTTTCAATGGCAAGCGTTTCATTCCCACTGTTTCCTATGGTGTGGTCCACGTGAGCTTTGGATCTCCTTCATTTTTCAGCTCAAGCCCTAAAATGAGCTGACCGAAGGATGGACAGCGTGGATAAGCCACGAACACCAGTGGGCTCCACAGTTTTTACCTTTTTTTCCCCTGGGTTTAGAGTTCAAAAGGTATGGATGACATCACGGTGTTTGATGTCGCATGCGGAAGGGTGTTGCAATTACGGAAGTAATTATTATCTAGTTACAACTATTTCCAGCAAAGAATGAGAAATCGAACCCCCCCCCTAAATCATTTGAAAGGGGAAATGTAACCTGAGTGCAGCATAATAACTTATCAAGCACCCTGCACCCAAATTAGACACGTGTCAATTGTTCAGGATCCTTATTGCTCATCGGGTGTGTCCCACTATGGATTGACCACTGCCTACGAATTACAAGGACTGGATGATCCCACCATAGGATTTGACCATTCCCCCTTCCATACTGACCCACTATCCTTTTCAAACATTCATTTCTAGTCACCACTCGGATAGTTAGAATCATCCAATCAGGTAGATTCTCTGTTGTCTCTGATCCATGGTGAGACACCCAATGACAGTCCAGCATGGCCTGCTGTGCTATGTGTACAAGTCATAAGAACTCAAAATAAGGAGAACCAGTGCACGCTAAGGCTGGCCACCCGGCCCGGCTTTGGTACAGGTGTGGATTCATTATTTGGCCTGTGGGCCGAGCTTGGGCCTAATGTGCATGGCCCAGTCAATTTCAGGCCAGGATTGGACCCAAGTCTCTCTGATGTTTTTTTGTTTTTTTATCTAGTCATTGGAACTTGGCCTGAGCCCAACCATTTTTTTCCTGGGCTCGGGCTTGAGCCTGCTACACTAGGCCCATGCTGGGCTTGGACCTTAATTCCATAGTGTAAGGCAGGGCCTTTGCATGGCCAGACTCCAACCTGGCCCATTGCCACCCCTGGTGCACACTGCATCAAATAAAAAACCTCATTTAGTGGTTTTATAAAGATTTATGACCAAATCAAACATATATTCACATCCTCAGTCCATGATATTTCTACTGTAATGAACTAAATACAGCATACAAACCAATCAGAAATGGGAAAAGGTCAGTCTTAGAATGTTACAAGCCATTCAGCTTCAACTCCTTGCAATCCATACTCCACAAGCTAAAAATACATGAACACCCCCCCCCCCCCCCCCCCCCCCCCCCCATTTAACAGCAATGAAAATTTTATTGAAGAGAGAGAGGCCTCAGCCAGAATATACAAACAGAAACCCAAAAACACCATACATCAACCCAGAAAGCTTACATCAAATCGAATCTCAGAAAACACTATACAGCAACCCAATAGCTTTCAATCAGCCCAGTTTTCCGGGAAAGAGACTACAACCTTCGATGCTACCACCCAATCTTTTACATGTTGTTTCGCTTTCCTAATAATTTCTTCAACTCTTTCCAATCGATTCCTGAAACATCTATTATTTCTTTCCAACCATAAGAACCATAATGCTACCAACAAAGAGATGCACCACACTTCCTGACCCGCTTTTCTCTGAAAACCTTCATACCACGCAATTAGAAACTGTCCAATGTAGTTTGGCGATACCCACTTGACTCCAAAAAGATTGAGAAATTCTTGCCACACCTGCCTCGCATAGCCGCAATGGATGAATAGATGGTCCACCGATTCCTCTGCTTGATAGCACATAACACCCACATTAGGAAGAATCATCTTTTGTCTCCTGAGATTCTATCGTAAGAACCTTGTTGCTCCCTGCTAGCCAAGCAAAAGCCGCCACCTTCGTCGGCACTCCATAGCGCCAAACCATTATCGGTGTCCCCTTCATCCAAAAAGTTATATAAGGATCTCACTGAAAATTTGCCGGATTTGCCCCACACCAACACATCCGACTTAGATATCGCCGGCCTCACCTTCTCAAGTAAGGATAACAATTTGAGAAGCTCCTGGACCTCCTTGTCCTCCAAATTCCTTCTATATGGAGGAGCCCAAATAATGTTTTCGCCTATAAAGGAAAAGCAACTTGCCACCGCTATCCCCTCCCCCACCGCCAACGTAGCAACCCCCGGGAACATCTCCTCTAATTTATACTCCCCCACCCAAATGTCTGAAAAACAACCACTTGATCTAAAAGCTCGAGCTGTTAGACAATGGCGTATCAATGTATATCAAGGGACTTAACACTCCAACACTCCCCTGCACGTGCGGGGTGGAACTCCGCACGGGAACATGCTTGGCAAGGGTGGAGGGACACTCACAACTCACACCATAAACGGGCCCCCATGGGAGAATATATTACCAATGGCATATTTGCTACTTCCGGGATTTGAAAATAGGCCTGCTTTGATACCATGATAAAAAACCACTTGATCTAAAAGCTGGAGCTGTTAGAGGGTGGCGTATCAATGTATATCAAGGGACTTGACACTCCAACATTGTCCTTCAAAATTTTTACCTTTAGACCGTTACCTAAGGGCTTGTTTGATTTTCCAATTCACCAGTAATTACGCTACAAATGGGTAATAATTACTTCCCCCAAGTATTTACCGCATCTTTACCAATGCTTGATTTGACTGCCTACTTTTTTGGTGTCAAAACTGAGAAAGTTGCAAAATATTTGTGGGGCCCACCGAGATGCATGTTGCTTATCCACACAGTCCATCCATTATGCCACCTGAATTTATAGCATGAGCCAAAAAATGAGGCAGATCCAAAGCTCAACTGGACCACACAACAAGAAAAAGGGAATCGAACACTTAACATTAAAAACTTCTTTAGGACACTGTTTCCTATGGTGTGGGCCACTTGAGTGTCTGATCTACATCATTTTTTGCTTATGTCTCAAAATATTACTATAAAACGGAATAGATATATCATGTACATCACAATGGGGCCCACAAATTCAAATCCATTCTTTTGGACCGGTTTTCAAAGCAGAAATTTCACAAGATTTTCAAACATGTTAAAACAGTAACAATTACCCATTTACAGGGTATTTACTTGGGAATTGAAAAATCAAACAGGCCCTAAAGAGAACCCAACCCCTTCCCACACCTTACTCTTCATTCGAGCTACTGCTTTCCACACTAAGGAAGCCCTATACAACGATGATGACCAGGTCCACCACCCCCCCTCATCCACCCCATACTTCCTTCCCACTACCTCCCTCCAAAGGGAGTCCCCTTCCCCCCCCCGAACCTCCATACCCATTTCCCTATCAACACATCATTTATTCTTTCCACACTTCTCAAACCTGCACCCCTTCTCCTGAGGCTTGCAAACTTCCTCCCACTTCATAAGATAGAACTTCTTCTTATCTTCCACTCCCTTCCATAGGAAGTCTCTTCTGATTTTCTCCAACCTCTCCAATATATATTTCGGACATTTAAATAGGGACATGTAGTATACCAGTAAGTTAGGCATTATCGCCTTTATAAGTGTAATTCTCCTGCTCGAATGATAAAGATCTTGTTCACCATTGTGAGAGCTTCTTTTGAAATTGTCCAATCACCTTGTCCCAAACACTTCGGTGGCTTCCCAATGCATAACGGAAGATTGAGATAAGTGGATGGAAATGATCCTGTCTTGCATCCGAATAGAGTCACAAAAAGAGCTACTTCTTCCCTGAACATACCTACTCCCAACAACTCACTCTTTGACAACTTAATTCTTAGCCCCGAGATTACTTCAAAACAAACTAAGATCATGCGCATATTTTCCACCAAGTCTTTCCCAGCCTTACATAACAACAACGTGTCGTCCACATATTGCAGATGAGTGAGCTGAAAGTCCCGAGTTATCAATATTGAAACCCCTCACAAACTTTTCCTCCGCCCCTTCAGCAATCATTCTACTCAATGCTTCCATTACAACCACAAACAAATAGGGAGATAAGGGGTCTACTTGTTGCAACCCCCTAGATGAAGAGAATAATCCATTTGGTGAGCCATTTACCAACATTGAAAACATTCGCAAACTCTACGCAAGAACGAATCCACCCTCGCCGTCTCTCCCCACATCCCAACCGACCTAGCATATAATCTAGAAAATCCCAGTTAACATGGTTGTACGCTTTTTCGATGTCTAGCTTACATACTACCCCTTTTTCTTTTCTCCTATGACATGCATCTACACTCTCATGGGCCACCAATACGCTATCTGCAATCTACCTCCCTGCTAAAAATGCCCCTTGAGACTTACATATGACTCCCCTAATCGCTTCCTTGAATCTCGACGACAAAATCTTAGCCAGAATTTTGTATGCCCACCCAGCAGACTTATAGGCCTATAGTCCAATAGGCTTTCTGCACCCTCCCCTTTTTGGGATTAAAGCTATAAACGTGGCACCTAGCTCCAGCGATATATTACCTGAAAGAAAAAAATCGTTAATAAAACCAACCACATCCTTTTTCATGATCCCTCAAAACTTTTGATGGAACAATATTGGAAAACCATCCGGCCTGGGCGCTTATTCACTTCCCAATTCAGAGATCGCTTTTTTTTTTTCCTTCAAAAAAAAAGCTCACTCTAAGTTATCCGCCACCTCCCTAGGAATCATGTCAAAAGATAAATTAGCAAGCTTTGCTCGGTTCCACTCTTCTCTTTTTAAAAGATTCTTATAAAAGTTTACTATCGCCGCGCAAACATTGGCCTTCCCTTCTTTTCTAACCCCCTCCACCACAACTGACTTGATCTTATTCACTCTTGCTCTTGCACTAGCCATATTGTGGAAGAACTTAGTGTTTCTATCTCCCTCCTTGAGCCATATAGCTCACAACCGTTGTCTCCATTTAATTTCCTCTTCTCTAAGCCTTGCATTATTTTTTGCGGAATAGACTTCTCTCCATGCTCTCTCTTCCTTAGACAGTTCACCATTTTGTTCCTTTAAGTCTAGATTTTGAATAGCATTCAAGATGGCCTCCGATTCCTCTTCTCGAGCGCTAAGAACCTCTTTTTTCCACACATTAATCTTATTCTTCAAGAGCTTTAGCTTCTGAAATAAGTTTGAGCCTCCACCACCCCCTCGATTCGAGAATGAACTCCATCACTCTTTTATTAATTCTGGTCCCCAATCCTCCTCGTCCATTTTCAGTAAAATTGGGCAATGATCTGATATAGGTCACACCAGACCCCTTTGATGCACCAAAGAAAACTTCTCCAGTATATCATAGGAAAGTAAGGATCTAACTGACTTCGACTGAATAGTTTAAGCTTGCCCATTTGTCCACATGAACCTTACCACCCCCATCGGTAAATCTATCAACTCATTCTTTGATATCCAGTTCGAGAAATCCCTCATGTTGTGGTCTAATCTTCCCCCTTCAGATTTTTCATATGGGAATCTGACTACATTGAAATTGCCACCCACACACCGCAGATATGCCCACTTCCTGCGACAAACACTCAACTCCTCCCAGAACACTTGCCTAATGTTAGACTTATTTGGCCCGTATACCACTGTTAGCACCCAAATGAAGCCAATGGCAATGTCTCTAATCAGCAACGATAACATATACTGACCCTTAAAACTCTCCTAAATGTTCCATATCTGTGTGTTCCAAACTACCAAAATTCCCCCTGATGAACCCACTGCATCTATTGATTCCCACACCTTATTCTGCCCTCCCCATAGCGAATTCATCATTTTCCGGTCAACCCCCTACAATTTTGTCTTTTGAAAAGCAACCAATTGCACCTTGTATTTTTTACACATATCCCTGATTTGGTTGGACCCTTTTCTGGGCACATCCCCAGCCCACGCACATTTCGGCTTATGATCCTCATTAAGAAACAACTCTAACCCGATTACTCTGTTCTGATGCTTACTACCGAGAGCCTTGCTCCGGTCATTCCCCCATTTGAAATCACCTGCTCCTCGTCCAACTGCAACTGTACCATATTCTTATGACCCTTGTCCTCCACGAACTCAAACAACGCCACAGAATCCTCTAGATTGTCCCCAAAGGACACCCCCACCAATCTTGCTATCTCTCTTGTCACCTTCCTTACCCTCATGCCTTGGGCCATCATCAACCTTTTCTTCTTACCTTTTCTCAAATTCTTACCTTCTGTTGCTCTTCCCCCTGATAGCTTCGAACTCAAACTGTCCTGCTCCATCCCCACTTTTGCCTCCATAACTGCCAGTGGACTCATTGCTTGGGAGTCATTAGGGCTTAAACTTGTCATAAGGCTGCTGTTTTCCAGAATCCCAAGTTCGTTCTCGTCCGCCTCCGCACTCTCAGTGAAATACTTCCGCAGATCCCATCCAAATACCTACTTGGTTGTCGTGCAGTTACTATTCGGGAGGAACTCTAAGGATCATCTTCAGAATCTGCTGCCCAAGCAGGCATAATCTCCCCATTTTCCATATTTTCCTGTTGGAGGAGCTGGTGCGAAAGACCCGTCTTCGTCACTTCTATAGTCTCGCCAGACACGCTCCTGTCCTTCCGCTCCATTTCAGTCGAAGGCTGCGAAAACACCCTTAAGGGATTAAAACCCCTTGCCTAGCAAGTGTGACCACTCATCTCCCTTTCCTTTCTAGATAATCACATATCAGTTTCTATCAATATCCAATTGAATAGTAGGATTTGAACAGTAAATTATAGGATTTTAACAACATTAGATGTGCCTCTGATGTAGCTAACGAATTAAAATCAGCAACCACATACAGTTGTATCAAACCCTAGTCAACGCTTGTAGAAAAAGATAAGAAATTGTCCCAAAAGCTGCAGGACAATTTTTGTTATTAAGTTTTATATGAAAGGAACAAAAGAAAAGCCCTAGAACTAATCTAGGCCTTACATTAAGCATAAACTATGGGTTGGATGTTATGATCTCAACCCTACAATCTTATTTTAAAGGAAAAAGACTATCTTTCTACTTAAGTGAGACATAAGCAAAGCAAAACAAACTAAAATTCGTCAAAAAATAAAGCAAAAATCGTAACATGAAGAAAAAATGCCACCAAAAGACACTTTCATAGACCCAAAAGTATACCACGAGTGCCATAATACGTGGTCCATTGATGTGTCTACGGGTTTGGTCCATTATGAAAGGTATTTGGACCCCTTTTCATGCTCTAATCCATGCCGAAACTCATCGGCAAGTATATCAGTCCAATTCATCAATATTATGTTGTCCATGTCCTCATCAGCCTCACAAGTCGGTTCATTACTAACATTCAAAACACGAACAAGAAGATCCTAAAAAGGAAATGGGCATATCTATAAGCATCATGATGTGTTGTACATTCATGAGCATTTTGAACCTAATTCAAGGAACAGGTAAAAGCATGCTCACGGAAAAAATGGACCAAAGGATATAGAAGAAAAAGAAGAAAAAAAACTTGGACCGGACCCCAATCCATTTTTTGCCAGCAGCAATGTTTTAAATAATGAATAACGTGTAGCGTAACATTCACCCCTCTAAAGCTTGAGGCATAAGCTACACCCTACTTCTAGATTTTTAATCAAGGTTGCTCTTGGTTGCACCAATTTCATGATATTTTTCAACAAATTAGACTGAGTAATAAACTAATAATGAAATGTCATGATATTTCATGCAACTAAATGCAACCTAAAGCAATAGAAAAGGGCAATGATTAAGCCTAAAGATAAAGAAAGAGTCACGAAATTGATTTAATACTGTTACTTATATTATTTTACTAAAAGCATTGAAAAGATTAACTATTTTTTATTGAAAATAGAAAAATGTAATATATCATTGAACGCATTAATTGATTCTAATGTTAGCAAAGAATAACTTGTAATGTGAGCTACGTAGCGTGCAGCATATGCAAATTATTGTGTAGCATAATGCTACACGTGACTTAAGCTATTTTAAAGGGCTACGTAATGTTAAGGCTAAGCTACATTGTGTAGTGTAAGCCACACGCTACATAACATAAGCTATTTGAACACTGGTCAGCCTTAAAATCCAGACTGGTCCAACCACAGGGACAAATGCAGTGATGTCTATATGAGGAAATATAATGGCAGATACCATGGACCAAAATGCTTGAGGTAAAGTGGATAGGACAGCTACCCTGTAAGGACTAAGGAAGATGTAATAGGCTTGGCTGCTACTGAATCCATTAAAATTGCTTATCCATTGAAAAGAGTTGCCAGTTCAACTGAATTGGTTGAAAATGGTTGAGCTGGACAATTAATTGGACCACTTGACCTGGACAGACCAAATTGTTCCTGGCCAAAAATAGGTTTCTAAGTGATCCAGTTTGTTGTTCTAGTCAATTACAGTCCGAACTGGTCCGATTGTCTAGTCTGGTCCAGATTTTAAAACATTGGCAAAAACTGTGCGGATTCTGTGGAAGACTCCAAATGAGCCATTAAAACCTAACTATAGCTCTATGCACTGATGCTTATATGTTGAGACTGAGACATAAGATTCAAAATTTAATACCAAAAACTGAACCAACAAAACCAATTAATTTTTTTTTTTTTTTTTTTTGAATAAAAACTGAACCAACAACATAGGCATTTTATTTGAATGGTATGTAAAGGCCATAGAAGATTTTGAGCTCAAAAATAAACTTTTTTATATCTGCTCATCGGCACCTCACAAGCATAATTTCAAACAAATTGCAATGTAGAAGAGAAGGACAAGGAATCACAAGATTAAAGAAACAGGAATAGCTACTACCAAAAACATCCAATTTAACAGAGGAGAGCACTGTTTCCCAAATAAAGTGGTAGTCAACAGATGTACCTTGGAAACCCTCATTCTTTGCATACTTCTCACGCAAGTGCTCGACAAATGTGTAATAGGGGCGCCAGCCACTCGGATCTTCATCCGTGTTCACATTCTCCGATCTTTTCTGGACGTCTTTTAGACTGAATGCAACGTAATTTAGGGATCAAAGCATGCACTCCATAATAGAACAAAATGCTAGTTAAAAAATTGGTATCTTACATTTCTAGGACATCTGATATGGGAAGTTTGGATACAAATTGAAGCACAGCTCCCTCTAGAAAAGCTAACTGCTTCGGAGCATCCACAAAGGCAAAAGAAATACCATCCTTGCAAATTTTTAAAATGTGTGACCTATGCTTGTTGCGAGCTGCACCGACAAATGTTCCAGAAAGCCGTGTAGCTAGATCCTTGAACTCTTGAAGGGACTTGGCAGACAAGGATTCATCATCACTTTTGGAAAGATCCACCACATGTCGCTGGTAGGCCTAATTCAAGTCAAAATAAAAAGAACTTGAATTTATGTTACCAGAAAGACATCATGCCTCTCCTATCCAAATAAAAACCACTCTGAGAAAAGCTAATTGATTTTTGTGGCAGCAGTAGATGTAGATGATCATCCAAACTGTCATAAGAATGGTACTCTTTCCAACCTCATCTAAACTTGTCTGCCCAGGCCAACTGGCAAGGGCTATAACTTTGATTCACTTGGCATGTTTAGCACTTGCTTTGCTCATATTATGTTATTTACTTTTACATATTCAACTAAAAGAACTTTATATGGAGGTCATTATTTGTTCAGTATGCAGTTTGATGAATCTCAAAACTACATGTATCTTATTTATATGATAAAAAAGAATACATTAGTTCATTACAGAAAATAAAGAATGGATGTTGAAGAACCAATAACTCTGAGGTGACGTTTGGTAAACTGAAAAATAAAGTCTGAAAATTAATTTAAGTGCTGATAACTTAATATGCTGAATTTTAGTACTTATAAATACTGAAAAATCTGTTTGGTATATCTGAAATTAAGTACTTTTTACATAAAAAAATTGTTTGGTAAACATAAATAATAAATGTCTGAAAATTGACAATTTGTCATATTTGCCCCTATTGTCTCAATCTATATCTTTGTAAAACATGAAAAAAAAAAAAAAAACTATTATTGTTATGCCACTAATCGGGTTGGAGCAATGAGCCATGCATATACGAATTTTTATCAAGTGGCATGAGACATAACATGTTATTGCCATGCCACCAATCTCTTTGAATAAATGGGCCACAAATATACAATTTTTATTTGATTGGTGTGCCACGCTACCAAAATTTTCTCATCTACTATTAAACAATTGCTAGATTAGGCATCACAACTATCCAATCAATGGTTTTCGATAACCACTTTTTCGATGTTGTGGTCCACCTACGATTGGTTGGCCGCCTTTGGGTCTCATGTCAAAAAAAAAGCTGGCAAATTGGATGGACAGTGTGAATAAAACACATATCATAACGGGCCCACAAAACACTATCGTGTGAAATTCATGAGCCCAAAACTAAGAAAGATCCAAATCTCAGGTGGACCACACCAGTAATTGAACGCCCACGATTACTTCTTGGGGCCACAAAAGTTTGTGTTTTCACTTCATCTAGGCCAGTGTGACTGAATCAATAGGTTGGATGGCAAAATGAATAGATGGCATGGCAAAAAACATACATCATAGTGGGCCCACAAAGCACCATACATAGCCAACGTCAGTAGGCAATCCACGACCACCCAGAGCGTCAGTTTACGTGGGGCCTGCCTTGTTGATGTGTTATCACTAAATATTGCCAATGTATCGATATCATTAATATTTTCAATTGTGTAAATTCCAAGCGTCGTTTGTATTGTCAATACATTGATCTTGTCAGTGTATTGCCAATATTTTTTACGGTGTAAATTCCAAGTGTTGCTTGTATCGTCAATGTATCTGCAATATTTTAATAATATCACCAATGTATTGATATGCCAAAAATCTATATATTTAAAAAATTCCCATTTCATATTTTTTATGGGTGCATGGTTGTATGCAACATTCAATTTGTTGACGATTACATTGATAATATCACGATATTATCAATATCGCAACATGGCAATAACGAGACCACAATCTTTAGTTTCTTTTTCAGTTGTTAACGATTTGTTTGGAAATTTCATGTGTTGCCAATATTATGAAATATCAATGGATGTTTGGATGGAAGTTCAGATTTTGGATGGATGAGATGAGTAGACTGACTTCTTAAGAAAACACATGCTTTTAGGCCTCCATTAAATAGATTATATCCACCCCATCCATCCATTTTTCTGGCCCATTTCAGTACATGGTCCCAAACATTAAGTAGATCCAAATCTCAGGTGGACCATACCACTGGAAGTAGTTGTGATTGAACACCCACCATTAAAGGAAACAGTAGGGATTGAATGACCAACGTTGAGACATTCGTAGGGCCACAGAAGATATCAATTTTTTTTTTTTTTCCCCCAGTGGGAATGGCCTTATGAATGGTTTGGATGGAATATGGATGGCATATAAACATCAAGGTGGGCTCCATGAAGATTTCAACATAAGAATTTCTTACCCCTATCTTTTCCTCTCGTGTGGCCCACTTGAGTAATGAATCCTCTTCATTTTTGGTATTATGTCCTAAAATGATCTCTAGAAACGGATGGATGGGTGGATTTTTCACAAACATCACGGTGGGTCCCACCTAGCTTCCAAGTGCGAGAACCTCCGGTGACCAGCAGTAGCAAGAAATCTGCGTCCAAATATTCGTCCGTCCGTAATAGGCGACAGTAGCGGCCTTACCCTGTGTGGCAAAGTTCTGTAGGCCCCACCATAATATGTGTTAGATCCACACCGTTGATTCATTTTTCATACATTTTAGGTCATGAGCACAAAAATAAGGCAGATACAAAGCTAAAGTGGACCATGCCACAGGAGAACAATGGGGATTGAATGTCTACTATTGAAAACTTCATGGGGGCCACAAAAGTTTTGAATCAAGCTGATATTTGTGCTTTCCCTTCATTGAGGCCTATGTGGCCTTATAAACAGATTTGATGGCAAATAAACATCCTGGTAGGTCCTAGGAAGGTTTCAACAGTGGGCATCATTATCCCCACACCTTTTTGTGGTGTGGTCCACTTGAGCTTTGGGATCTTCCTATTTTTTCAGATTATGCATTAAAATAATCTGAAAAAATAAATGGACGGTGTGGCATACATCATGATGGGGGCAAATAAGTTTGCCACGTCAACTAGGCTCTTTTCCTTGGCAATTAATTGCGTAAAGGCGGGCATAGGACGTTATTAAAAGAAGGGCAGATTTGCCATTTTAAAAAAAGTTTAAATTTAAAATCACTTACCGCTTTCAATGTTAAGCATTAAGCCAAAGAAATTGTGCTAAAAAAAAAATCCAAAATTTTCAGCAAAAATTGGCATTAAGCGCTTAATTTTTAGGATTAACCAAACAGTACGAGTAGGGCAAAATCACTGAAAAATCCCAATTTCAGTGATAAGTAAAGAAAATAAGTTTTACCAAACAGGCCCTGAGACTCCTAGGGACAAAGAGAAGGAAGATCAGAACCATTTATTTGGCCGCTTTTTGAGGCATCAATCATCTCATATTTGTATTTTATTGTTGTAAATCAGACATGTATTTTATTACAAATCAAATTATTTTGGTAGACAGCATTGAACCTTGCCATATGTAATCGACACAAGTTGAACATTGACACGTGTGCTGGTGACAGACAAGGAAAAAGGGGCATCAGCGATTCAATTATTAAATCAATGAGATTTTGATACCCAAGTCACAAGAATGGATGAAGAACATACCCGCAAGAATGTTTGAGGGATGAACAACTTAATTGCAAATTGAAACTTCTTACAAATACATATGTAGAAACTAACGAACCTTAGAAAATTGAAATGCCTTACCTCCTAGACCATTTTCCTTTCTATAGAGCCTCAAAGTCAAATCCCTACATAAACTATTAGATTGATTTCAAATCAATCTAATCTAACCATGATAGAAACAACTCAACTAGGAAAAAGAAAGAAAGATTTGGTCTTAAAATTTGTAAGGCAGATCTACTAAATAATCCCCAAAATCTTCAGAAAATCAATCAACCATATCTTCAAAATCAGCTCCCTACCTTCCAAAACTAGTAAAAGCAATCGATGACATTTAGCACCCAAACAAGCAACAAACAGCCTAATTTTAGCATATGCTAGGCCCTATTGCGGGCCTTGGGTTTGCATTATTTCCCATGTGTTGGAGAGAACTCAACTACTGTAAGTTAGACACTTCATACTAGTACAGGTCCAGATCTAATCTTTTGATTCATTACTTGTTCTTCCACTTTACCAAGTACCAAGGTTTTGAAGTATCTTCCAAAATTGATACGTATCGCCCATGACCGATCGCTCAAATCACCCTTGTATCAAGCTGGTTTGGGCCAATACAACTGATGCACAGATTTAAAAACTTGCCAAGTGCTGCTTGTATTGGCCTTGTCGAGTGTCAATGGTCTTCATATAGAACAATTGTTCAATCTCTTCTTTTTCTTCGAGAGTTGTTCATCCACATCAACTGTAACTTTGCATTGCATGCCATGCACCTCACCATGATACTCGACTAAATTCACCACGTTGTAAGTTGTCAATAGTCATATGGCAATTGGATCCCATAGGTATAGCCATGCAACTTCATCATCTTGACTCAGCATGACCCAATCTTCTTAAACTTGAACCTGTTATAAACTTCACATTGGAAACCGTTCTTTGTCGAGATAAACCTAACCAAGTCACCTTCTTTATATGTATTATATATATAATGCACAGTCACATCAAAGGTAGGGCCCCACATGATGGAAACCCATACCAAAGGTGGGACCTAAATGATGGATGATGGACATTGAAGGTGGGACCACATGATGGATGGCGGACATTGAAGGTGGGACCACATGATGGAAGGTTGACATCAAAGGTGGGCCTACATGATGAATGACCCATATTGAAGGTTGGACCCCACATGATGGATGATCCACAACAAATGTAGGACCCACATGATGGATGGTGAACATCAAAGGTGGGTCCCACATGATGGATGGCCCACATTAAAATGTGGCCCCGCATGATGGATGGACTACCCACATGATGGATGGTTCATAGCAAAGGTGGGACCCACATGATGGATGGTGGACATCAAAGGTGGGCCTACATGATGAACGACCCATATTGAAGGTGGGCCCACATAATGCACGGTTCACATCAAAGTGTGGCCCAACATGATGGACCATCTGCGTTAAGCAGGCCCCACTTGATGGACGGTCCACATCAAAGTTGGGATCCACGTAATGGATGATGGACATCAAAGTTGGGCCCACTTGATGAGCGACTCGTATTGAGGGTGGGGCCTCACATGATGAATGGCTCACATTAAGGTGGCCCACATAATGGACGGAGTGGGCCTCACATGATGGATGTCCCACATCAAAGTGTGGCCCCTCGTAATGGACTATCCACATCAAGTGGGCCCCACCTATTTGACAGTCCACATCCAAGGTCTTGCATGATGGAGGGACCATATCCAAAGTGGCCCAAAATGATTGATGATCCACATAGAAGGTGCGCTCCACGCGACAGATGGTGGACATCGAAAGTGGGCCCCACATGATGGACAACCCACTTCGAAGGTGGGGGCCCACACAATGGACACATCAAACGTGGATTCCAGATCATTAGTGGACATTAAGGGCCCCCACATAAAGGACAATAAGCATTGATCGTGGGCCCCACATGATGGATGACCTACATCAAGGTGGGCTCCATATAATGGATAGTCTACATCAGAGGTCAACCAAAGCAAATGTCTGGATAGCTCTTATAATAGGAGTTGTTGTAATCTTTAAAAATAACATCAACCACCCTTGAAAAAAGCTCTTATTTGAATGTTTTACCAACACGGCTTATTCCAAATAAGAGCTTCTTATGGTTTTGAAAACGTGATTTACCAAACAAGCTTATTTAAAACAGAGCTAGAATAAAAAAAGGCTTATTAAAGTAGCTCTTATTTGAAAAGCTCTTATTAGATTAGAGTAGAGATGTCAAACGAGCCCTTATAGTAGCATTTCTATCGAAGGACTTGAGTCGTCTTTGATATTTCTTGAGCACTGAGGTGACAAGGTCCAAGGTGGGTATCAACTTATCACAACGAAAATATGTGATGAATTTACTAGGGATGAGTCAGTCTTCTAAAAGCTAAGCCTGTTGAAACTCCCATGGATACAAATTAGAAACTTAATGTGATCAAGGTGAATTAATTAATGATCCAGGGAGACATTGTCGACTTCTGGGAAAATTAATTTATATAACAATTATCCAACCCAACATTACATATCTTATAAACGTAATCACTTTATGCAGGCTTCCCGAGTTCCACATACAGAAGTTGTGAAGAGAAATAGTCATCTTCGAGTGGAAGGATATTCTGATGCATATTAGGCTGGTTCTCACTTTGATGGGTGATCTACATTTGACTATTGTACTTTTATAGTTAGTAATCTTGTTACATGGAAGAGTAAGAAGCAAAGTGTTGTAGCCGGTTCAAGTGATGAGGTGAGTTACAAAACAATGGCCCATGCGACATGTGAGCTTATTTGGTTAAAAAACTTAGTGGATGAACTTTGGTTTATAATTGAGGTTCTTATGAAGTTGCACTATGATAATCAAGCAGCCTCTCATATTGCCAATAACCCTTTTATCATGAGAGGACCAAGTACATCAAAGTTGATTACCACTTCATTAAGGAGAAAGTTGCAAGTTGCAACTAAGGAAATTTGCATACCGTTCGTCAAGTCTCAATATCAACTGACATATATTTAAGAAGGTCATGTGTTGTATTCAACTGGATCGTCTCTTTATCAAGTTGCGCATTCATGATGCGCGCGTGTGGGTGGGTTTTTTTTTTTTTTTTTTTTTGGGGGGGGGGGGGGGGGGGGGGGGGGGATTCCAACTTGAGGGCAAGTGTTATCGAATGTGAATGTGGGCTATATATGGTCTGTTCTTAGTCCCATCTAGGTTTAGGGCGTAATAGGTATTTTTGCTTTTGTTGTTGATGGCATTATTGTCAATATTGAAAACCATCTTAATAGACTCGAGAGGGGACCCCCCCAAATCCATCCACGATATGTAAAGAATCATCTCGACAACAAAAGGATAGCAATAATTAAACATAAAAAATCAGTTCTTTTATATGGACATACGTGTAGACTGTAGAGACGTGTAGTTAGGAAGTTTACGATAGGCAGCTCCTGCTTTCTTTTGTGGCGGGGCTTGCCCGAATTGTAATAATCTTTTTTGTGAATAAAGATATCTTTTCTTTAAAAAAATAGAAAAAAAAAATAAAGATATGTGTAGAGATGACACAATCTTCAAAAGGTGCAATGCCCTGTTAACATGGATACATTACAGTGGCATATAATTACATTTACAACTTACAAAATGATTCTAAGTTTCTAACATACATTCATTAAAATAACTTTTTTTAGGAATTTATTATGACAATGCAAATACTTCTTAATAATGATCATATATTGACCGAAGTTAAAAAAAGATTTTGATTTTCAGTTGAATTTGTTGTTGGACATAAAGGTTAACCATTTGCTCTGACATCACTTACGTATATAAGATGAAGAAACAGCTTATGCATAGAGGTCCTGCATATATGCTCAGAACATGTTACTATGGGATGAAGTGCATATTCTGCCAGCAACTGTATGAACTTCTCAACATCAACAGACTTCAATATTTTGAACAATTTATGAGCTTCTATAATTGGGTGCAAGTGGGTGGAGATAGTAAGAAAAGACTAGAGGACCCATGGCTTAGGTAAGGAAGAAGGATATGGTCCGTGCAACGTTTGAGTTATCTGTATTTCTACAAGTTTCGCTGGCCAGAGATACAGAAACAATTTGTTATTGCCTGATAATTGGAAATGCAGATAAACATGGGGAAAACGGTGGATTTTAGTGAAACTTCAGGAGCTGCTAAAATGCATATATTTGTATATTTAGGAATCAAAAAATTGCAAAAAGAATGCATACATAATAAGTTTCTATTTAACAGGGGTCTAAAAGAATGTGCTGTCGTAAGAAATCAGTCCAATAGTAACCAAAATGAGTTTATATAAATACAAATGCAGGTATCATACAGTAACTATGACATTGAAAAGTAAATGAACTCAAACATGCATCCATCCATGATCTATATAATACAAATGCAGGTATCATACAGTAACTACGACATTGAAAAGTAAATGAACTCAAACATGCATCCATCCATGATCTATATAATACAAATGCAGGTACCATACATCCATCCATCCATGCATGCATACTCATATACGCATACAAACATGCATTTCATCATAAAATCATGCGCCCGTATAAATAAATAAATAAATAATAATAAATTGAAATGGAATTATTTTTTAGTAAATGGATTTTTGGTGACATCGATATATTGGCAATATTACCAAAATATCGCTGATAGACTAGCAATACAAGTGAGTCCTGCAATTTACACAGTCTAAAATATTGGTGATACAAGTGACACCTGGAATTTACACAGCCATAAATATTGGCGATATTTAATGATATATTGCTGATACTTGGAATTTCTGATACCACTAGTGTTATCAGGTATCGCCACTGGTGTTATTGGTATTGCAGAGTTGGAGATGCATATAATATCAGGATACTCCGAACAATGATGATTAAGCTTCTATAATGCATACAAGAGCAATAGGTCTTCTTGCAATTCAGAAAACTTGAAACTGCACATGATGACTCAAAAACAGCTCGCAGGTGGAGATGTGGCTAGAAACAAACTAGCCAGCCCTGAGTGGCTGAGCGGACTGCCCATACATGATGATTCATATGCAACAGCCTAGGGTGTGCAACTGTGGTCTCTGTAACTAAGGATAAGGTCTTGAATAAGACCACATATCATCCTTAGCAACAAATCCTTGCAAATCATGTGAACAGTGTGCTGAAAATTTGAATCCATACCCTTTTCAATGCTTCCAGAAACATATCAGGGACATCATCATTTGCTGTTTTCTTCAAAGCAGAGATCAGATGCTTGACTATCTCTGCCACACTTGCTCCGTGCATTACAAAGTGAGAAATGATCTCTGGACCAAGATAGTCCTGCATGAATTGCAATTAAATAAGACTCACAGATATGGATGGGGTATAGCAGGATCAATGAAACCATTCATGTGGTCTCAACAAGATACTCTCCTATTTCAGGTTGCAGGAATTGTAGATAGTGCTTGATTCCAGAAACCTCGTATCTCAAAGATAAGTAATATAGTTGTTGGAATTTTAAACTAGAAACAAAGAGGATAACAAAGAGGAAGAGATGACCTTTACTACTATCAAAGTCAAAATAAAATTTGATCTCTATTTTTCAAAATCATGTATACTTTCTATACTTCACATGACGAAACTACCCCTATTAACTCATACATCTTGGGCATGTGCACCAAGACGGCATATGTGAAGTTCTTCCCTTTGGCTTTTAGAGGTGAGATTACAAATTGCATTAGTCATCTCATAGACCACTATTATAAATCCCACTCATAATTCAACATTGTAAAACTAAAAGCTCAGCAATAAGCAAAATTCCATAAATTTCCAAATGTATAACTTTCCCAAGATGTTCTTTTCATGCTTACTTGGCACTGTTTTTGACAATGTCACCATTTAGAGGGGAGAAAAATAATGCTACGATGAGTAATAAGCGTGCAAACAACAATCATACAAGGGGCATGCTTGCGTTTCAAATTACTTGCTCAGATCTTGGGCCCACTATAGGTGGTTAGAAGCCAACATTACCCTAGCCTTCTATAAAACCCTAAATTCTCAATTTCTTGATTTCCAAACCTAAAACCTGATCCATTCAAACCCTAGCAAAGTGCAAGTGAATCTTCAAACCCTAGCAAAGTACAAGTGAATCTTCAAACCCTATCAAAGTGCAAGTGAATCCTCGAATTTAGAACGAATCCTATGCTAGATGGAAGTTCTACCTTCCATTGGGCCATGTCCGATCAATAGCCTTAAGGATCTATTTTGTGGGATTGTGATGTGGTCTTAAACTTGAGCTTAATTGAATATTTGATTTCCCTAAATTTGTGGTAGATTAGTTTTATTTTATGCTTTGATTTACTCCTAGTAATCCGTTAATTAATTTATTTGCATCATCCTAGTTTAGGCCATCCATCCTGTATCAATGTGCAGTTTTAATACTTGGAAGGGAAAAAGAAAAAGTCCATTCATTATTCATATATCATGCAAAATCAACCAACGTAGGGCTCATAGGCTCCCACATCCCCATCTTTCCTAATAGACTTTCTCAATTTGTTTCGATCGCTAGCAATGCCTCCAAAGATGAACTAATCTTGACTTCGATTCTTAAAAAATTCCAACTGGTATCAAATTTGTCCAAGCCATCTTCAGAATTCTTGCTGTAAACAGGGTTAGTAAAGCCAGACCCAAATAACTTGGGCAAGGCTGTGATGATGATGATAAGTTAAGCTTCAGTGTAACATTAGTAACCTTTTCTCTAGTCAGAAAAGTGTTCAGTTAAGATCTTTAACAAATCTTAGTAACCTTTTCTCTAGTCAGAAAAGTGTCCAGTTAAGATCTTTAACAAATATTTTCCCCTCTTCTACAATTGGGATTCACTATGATAAGTATATAAGAAAGGTCAATCAGTTGACCATGGCATATGATTGTTTAACAAATTAATATAATACTTTCATTATAATTGTTGCCATGTGTAAAATTGACATATACACAAATAAGACTTCCATGACCGTGACTGCTGCACCCATAATAGAAACAGCAAACATTACAAGCAGGAAAGGGAGTGCGAGAGAACAGTCCCAACTGCTGCTGCTGAGAAAATCAAAGCCACCAAATGGGAAGAGACGGAGATGCATATATATCATGACTGTTCATCAATAAACATATAGTCAGTGTTTTAAATAGCAATGTTATGTAGCATGTAGCTTACACTATGAAGCCTAGTTTAGCCTTAACACTATATAGTTCATGAAAATAGCTTAAGTAGCATTTAGCGCTTACGCTACATGATAATTTGCATTGGCTACATGCTACAGACTACGCTACACGCTGCGTAGCTCACATTCCAAGCTATTTTCCACTACAACATTAAAAATCAATTAATGTTTGCAATGATTTGTTACATTTTCCTAATTTTAAATAAAATTAGTTGATTCATTGCTCTTTCTTTACCTTTATACTTAATCATTGCCCTTTCCTATTACTTTAGGTTGCATTTGGTTGCACCAAAATCATGAAATTTTGTTAAATCTCACATTAATCAATCTAATTTGGTACATTATATCATGAAATTAGTGCAACCTTGATTAAAAATCTAGAAGTAGCATGTAAGCTCACATTACATGCTATGTAGCTTACACTTCATGCTTCAGAGACGTGAATGTTACGCTACACGCTATTCACCATTTAAAACACTGTATATAGTATACAACAATCAAACTTTCCTCAAGGGAATAGCAGCCCACACACTAAAGCCAGCATAGAAACATGATAATTAACTAAGTTAGCATAGATAGCAAATGGAGAATCATAATAACCACAAAGCAGATGATGACTATAACATGTGCTAGAACAAAGGAATTAATTTAGTGGTAGTAGAACACAAACAAAGATGATACTGCTGATGGAATGAGAAGAACCAAGTAGATAACGAGTCGAGTAAGGAGCTCCCTCCCTCCCTCATAACAACCATAAACCAGATGATGACCTATAACATGTGCTAGAACAAAGGAATTAATTTAGTGGTAGTAGAACACAAACAAAGACGATACTGCTGATGGAATGAGAAGAACCAAGTAGATAACGAGTAAGGAGCTCTCTCTCTCTCTCTCTCTCCCCCCCCCCCCCCCCCCCCCCCCCCCCCCACACACACACAGTGTGTGTGTATGCAATGCAAAATAATGCTGGACGTATATGCAATGCATTGGAATAGCCTGAGTGCATGCAAACACAAAATGTATACAAGCCAAGCTAGTAACCATTTTACCCTTCTCAGATCAATCTACAGGAAAATCTTAGTAATTAATACATTCAGCATATCAGAAAACAAATTGTTCACCTTTGGAACCGTATCACTAGCCACTAATTTTGCTGCAGCAATCATGACTGTATCTGGATTTGTCTCTTCAATATATTCTTCATTGACATCTTCATCTTCTGTCTCATCTGTGAGATTATTACAGGTCGAACAGTGAGTTAAGAATTCTTCTAAAGGAGACATATCTGCTGCTGCTACATATGAGGCTACACTGGAGCCCAAACATATAATATGCTCATTAAGAAACGGACAACAGAAAAGAAAAGACAACACCCAAGCGGCCAAAAGGAAACTAAGGAGTCATCGGCCCTTAAAAATCACTCACTGGAGCCCAGCAACTCATTGATATCTATCAGATTACAACCAACCAAAGCTGACACTCCTTTAGCGCAGGTTACTGTGCGCATAGGAGCATTACTGAACACTTTCTGCTTGGCAGTAATCACAATAACTGCATAGAATGGTCAATGGGTTTAAACTTACCTGAATTGTTGAGCCGTTGTTCACAAAGCTTCCAAAACTTTTGAATAATTGAATTGTCTGGACAAAATCCAATTCCTTCCAGCTTTGTTGAGGAAAACCTTGACTTTCTGAACAAGCACCACATTTCTGCAAGTATGATACAGACCTTGGGCACAACAAAGATTTTATAAGACCAATATTTAAGCATTTTGGGACAACTAATGATAAGTTAATTCAATTGACTGCTTCATGGATATACACGACGATTGAAGGAATTAAATATAAAACTAAATTAAGGCTTACTCTTGAAGAAAGAAGAACACTTTTTCTCTCCTCCCCAACTTCAAGAAGGGTGTGTAAAAAGTACTCTAGTTTCTCAAATAGGGTAGTGCGCTTGGACAAAAGAGAAGATATGGATGCTTCTGAAGGATTTTCACCGTCAACAGAATGAAGACTCCACGCTACATGCAAGTACATGTTCAGAAGCAGAAAACCCACAACCTGTAAGGGTGTTGACAGCATCAAAAGCAGATCTTAGAAAGAAGAAAAGAATCCTTCACTTCTTCTTTTCCATTGCAGGTAATAAATTGCATACCTCATCATCTGCATTTTTGAGATTCTGAAGGGTGCTAACCAGATCTTCATATACACTTTCATTTGGAACACATTTTTCCAATTGAAGCTCATACAACCGTTTCAAATTCACTAGAAGAGAATATTCATCATCACCCACCTACAACCTAAACATGTTATATTTCTCTGATTGATAAATGATCAATACAAAGAAAGATGGGGCAAAGAGATTTACCACTGCATCTTTCATGGCAAACTTAAGTTTAACTATCAGCTCATTCTCAAGTTCCTTTAGTTTATTTTGAGCAAAATCTTGCAGTTCTGCTTTGCTTTCAGCAGAACAAAAGGTGATGGCCTTGACACACGACCTTAAAGTGTTCTTCTCACCATGCTTGAAAAATGCATCTTTTATTAGTTGAAGAACAGTTTTGAAATTCTGAAAGGCAAGCAAGTAGGTATGGCCAGTGTTAGGATATCAGTAAAGAAAATGTAGGGGGGACATATGTGAAGAAATTTCCGGCACTCACCTGTTCCTGTCTCTTCAATGAGTAAAGCTCAAGTTTCAGATACAAAATTATCTCAACCAGTGATGAAACCTTCGCTTTATCAGCCAAGAATTTGCGTAAAAGCTGTGGGTAGCTCTTCATCATGGCAACAGTTATTTCACGTCTGCTATTTTCCAGTGCTTCCTAACAATTGGCATAACAAATAACTTCATTAAAAAGTACAACATTATGAAACTACATGCATCAGAGAATTTTCATATTAACCCTCCCCCCCCCCCCCCAAAAAAAAAAATCTAGTGGAAAGGAAAATAAGTTTCTGCCGTTTGTTTTCAATAAAATTTTCCATCGAAGTAGCAAAATTGGGGCTCATTTTCAAACCTGTTGTTTGGGAAAAAAAAAATCATGGGAAATTTACTAGGTAATTGGTGGCATGTGCCACATTCGCACATGTGGCAAATGTGGGATGCTTTAAGATGGACAGTGGCACATGTGGAACATCAACACGTGGCACGTGCCTATAGATGGATGGCGACGCATGTGGCACACGTGGGATCCTCAAAGATGGATGGCGGCATGTGAAGCATGTGGGTGCTTGAAGATGGACGGTGACACGTGGCACTATGAGGCTCTTGAAGGACGCTGGCATATACGGAACGTTGATACATGGTGTGTGTGGGGGCACTTCAAGATGGATGCAAGAACTCATGACACAATGGCACATATGCAAGCAAGCAAAGATGGATGTTGGTACATGTGGCATGTGGGGTTCTTGAAGACGGACAGTAGCACATCGACAAATTATCACATGTGACACATGTATGGCACTTCAAGATGAACGGTGGCACATTGGTACATGTGGGACATCACACATGTTACATGGCCCATTGGCACATGTAGGGCATTTGGCATATCATAGGCCAAAGCCTACCTTCCTCCAAACCAAACCTCGACAACCATTTACCGAGCAACACAAGATTCATCCGTTCTAGGTTTCTAACTCCCGTTCCCCATTCCTTGTAAGGCTTGCAAACCTCGTCCCACTTCAAGAGGTGGAATTTATGCTTCATCTTGGCTCCCTGCCACAAGAAATTCCATCTTAAACTTTCTGAGCGACATCTAGTATACTGGGAGATTCGACATCACTGCTTTGATTAGAGTTAACCTTCTGCCTAGCAAGAGATGCTTGTTGTTCTAGTTAGATAGCTTCCTTTCAACCCTTTCAATGACTTCTATCCTCTATCCCACAAGTGTTTGGAAGGCTTGCCAATACACAAAAAGAGCATAAGATATGTCAATGGGAAAGAGCCAGTCTTGCACTCAAAAACCTTGGCCAACTCAGCCACCTTGGCACTAGTGGAGCACACCCAGAGCAATTCGCTCTTCAATATATCAGCTTTTAGCCCCAAAACCACCTCAAAGCATCTCATCAACTTTCTTAAACTATCCACCATTCCAACTTCTGCATCAGAGAAAAGGATGGTGATGTTTGCAAACTGCAAGTGGGAGATCAGAGCCAAACTAATCTTCTTCTTTTTTTCTGAAGAATGACCTAAAATATATTGAAGAAACAAGCTAAAAATACAAGGGAAAAGAAGACAAAACAAAAGAAAACAAAACCTAAGCTATACAACTCGACACCAAAAAACAAAACAAAAACAAGAAGCAAAAACCTAAACTATACCACATGAGACCAACATTGGAGATGAAGCCGGAAGCAGACAGGTCAATCATGAGTGGGGGAAATAGAAGATTGTTTAAGAGATTTAGACTAATAGACCAGTCATAGAGATCCCTAATGATGATATTCGCCATGGTTGAAGCAGAAGACATCGGAGCCAAACCAATCCCCGCTTTGAAACCTCTAAAAAGGTTGATTTCCTGCCTTCTATCCAACATCCTACTTAGAGCTTCAACCACTGCCATGAAAAGGAACAGAGAGAGTGGGTTCCCCTGTCTATGGCCTCTTAATGCTCAAAAGAGGCCTTTTGGCAAGCCATTTACAAGTATTGAAAGCCCAGCTAACTGTACTCACTCTTGCATCCACCTTCACTTTTGCCCACAACCCAGCCTAGCTAACATGTAGTCAAGAAAGCCCCAATATGCATGATTGTAAGCCTTTTTTTATGTCCCAACTTGCAGACAATTCCTTTCTTCCTTTCTCCATGCCTCGAATTCAAACATTCATGGGCTATGAGAGCATATCCAAAACTTGCCAGACGCGGATTGCGTCCTAACCCCGCCCATCTCTAGCTACGAATGGGCAGACTTGGGGGGTCATCCCCACCGTGATGTATCTGTTTATCCACATCGTCCGTCCCTTTTCCGACCACACCAAATAGTTAGCTTGGGTTGCATTAAATGGAAGAGTCATCTGTTGGATCTGTCTCAGTTTTTTGCTAATACCTTAAAATGCAAGCTTATAGGCCAAGAATCTCGCATGCATTCTCCCCCTTCAATTGTTGGCATGATGCTAGAAAATCCCAATTCTGAAAATAGTCACTCCCTCTCCCAAAATTTGGCTAGGAAACTGAGCAAATCCTCGTCCATAAAATCCCAAAAAGTTTGATAAAAGGCTAAGGGAAAGTCATGCGGACCAAGGGCCTTATCCCTTCCTAATGAGACCACCTCCTCAATAGAGAAAGGTTTCTCAAGACCATCCGCCTGAATTGATGATAGTTTATTGAAAGGAAGGTTTATCCAAACGGGGCCTCCTAGTCCTCATCAGATAACAGGTTCTCATAGTACCACATAATGGCATTGCATTCCTGAGATTTCTCATCTACGTTCTCACCATCACACAATGCAAACCATTATTCCGAGCATGGGTGCTAGCAATGCCATGGAAGAATTTCGTGTTCTAATCCCCTTCCTTCAGTCATGTTTCACGAGACCGTTGTTTCCATTTAATCTCCTCCCAAACGACAACTCAAGTAGTCATGAGGAAGTTTAACTCTTGAGGCTCTTTCTTCTATTGAAAGTTTACTGCCTTCTTCCTTTACATCGATGGTTGTCTTTCCCACAAAATATCATCAACTCCGCTTCCCTTACCCCCAACACATCACTTTTCCATTAAATAATCTTAACCTTGAGAAGTTTTAATTTCTCATGTAACTTGAACCCTGCAAAGCCCTCAACTTGGAAGGAGCTCACCATTCCTTCAACAAATTCAAAAAACCTTCAACTTTAAGCAGACCCATTTTAACTTTAATTTCCTCCTTAAAGCAGACCCAGAGCCTTATTCCTCTCCAAAGAATCCATGATAACTTTGATTTCCTCCTTAAGGCAGACCCAGACCTTATTCCTCTCCAAAGAATCCATTTTAACTTTAATTTCCTGCTTAAAGATACGCTTTTCAAGATATTCCATTTGCTCAATAGAGATTTGGGAAAAAGACAAATTATCCAACTGGGGTCAAGACCAACCCTCACCCGATAGAAAATTCTTGTAGAATTGAACAATCGAGTCACAAACCTAGGATTTGTCTTCAACCTTGTTGACATCCACAGTGACACTGTTGATCATGTTATTCTTGCCCGATCACTAGCGATGTTGAGAAAGAAGTTTGTGTTCTTATCTCCTTCTTTAAGCCAAACAGACCTTGAACCTACCTCCATTTAATTTCCTCCTGAGAGTTTCACACTCGTAGCCTTTTACTCCAATAATACACCCCCTTCCTCAACATCAAGAGCTTGGATATCCCTTAGACTGCGTTCAACTTCAGACTCCCTTCTCTCAAGTACCATCTTCTTCCAAACATTTATGTTTCGTTTTAGGAGTTAAAAGAGTTTTTTACCTAGAATAAACCTTGCACATCCTTCCACCTCAAAATACTCCCATCAATCCTTTACTAGCTCGAAAAGCCTTCCACCTCTAGCCATATGCATTGTTCGAAGTATCTCAGATATTATCGAAATATCCCTGATATTATCCCTATCTCCAGCTCAACAATAACGATAACACTGGTAGCGATACTGATAACACCGGTAGTATTAGAAATCCTAGGTATTGGCGATTTATCGCTAATGTATTCATATCACAAATGCATCACCAATATTTTCGACCATGTAAATTCCAGGTGCCACTTATATTGCCAATGTATCGATATCTCCAATGTATCACCAATATTTTCGATTGTGTAAATGCCAGATGTTGCTTGCATCGCTGGTGTATTGGCGATATTTCGATAATATCGCCAATGTATCAATATCACCAAAAAAATTGTTTATTAGAAAAATTCCATTTCAAATTTTTTTTTAAGGATATTTCAAAAACAATTTATGGGCACATGATTGTATGCAATGATCAAATTGTTGACGATATTATCAATAACACAACATGAGGCGGTATCGAGACCACATTCTTTCATCTCCTTTTCAGTTGTCGATGATTTATTGGCGAAATATTGTGCGTTGTTGATATTCTGAAACATTGATGGATGTTTGGATGGAAGGTGGGATGGTGGGATGGATAGATGGGATGGTTGGACTGATTTCTTACAACAACACATGCTTTTAAGCCCCTCATCAAATGGAAACTTATTATGTATGAATTATTTTTGCAATTTTTTTATTCTTAAATATGCAAATATATGTATTTTAGCATCTCTTGAAGTTTCAATGAAAATTTCCACCATTTTTCCAATGTTTCTCCAATGTTTTCCTGCATTTCCGGCTATCAACGATATTATCGGCAACATTGATATTGTTTCCATATTCACGGCTAGTGAAACATGTAACGATACCGATACTTCGAACACTGGCCAAATGAGTTCAAATTTAAACAGTTTTGGGCCCCAATTCTCTTCGTCATCTTCCACAGAGATCAAGCAATGGTCAAACACCGGCCATAGAGACTAAGAATTTGTTAAGGTTTGACATGACAACCCTTTCCTGACCATTTGTCCATGTGAATTTTACATTGTTGAGAGGCAAGTCCACCAGGTCATTCCTGACTACCCAGTTTGAAAAGATGATGCAGGACGGCCTAATTATAATGCATGTGTATGAACATATATAATCCAGCGGAAATAAAAGACAATAATAATCTAAAAATTCAGCATCAACCATCTTAAACTAAGAAAACCATAAAGAGACATGCAATGGAGCGGGCCATCATCACAACCACAAAGTAAGAAATACAAATAATGCATAGGTTGGATCCGACGAGGGATGGAACCTCCCGATCTTGCATGTTCATACCCAAATATCCAATGTGAATCACTAGTCCGAGAGATCAAGGATTTTCTCAGATTAGGGATTTGAAAATCTGAGAAATTGAGATTTTGATTCGATTCTCAAATTTAGGATTCAAGGATTGGGGATAATGGAGATAGAGAGAGAAGGAAGAAGAACTTACCTTAGAGGAATGTTGGAGGGGCATAAGAAGCAAGGAGAAGAAGATGAAGTTCCAAGAGAGAGAGGAGGAGGAAGAGGAGCCACCAAGCTTTTCTTAATCAATAATCAATAACTAATGAAAAAGGTTTAAGGCAACACCCTTATAAAATTTGGAATTAGCATAATTACCAAAATACCCCTACAAGCAAAATTTCAAAAAAAAAAAGACATTCGCACGAAAAAACGTGCACACACTAATCCAAAACTCAAATAAGTAAAAGTACATAAAATAAAATTAAATCTAGAATGCCCAATGGCCTCTGATGATGACACGATGAAAGTAGGCTACGACGAACCAACAGTCCGATCACATCATCATTGCAATCCAACGGTCCAATCATCTCCTCCAAGCAATTTACACATGTCCTCCCAATGTGGGGTCTTCTCAAATGCCTCCGACTACATGTGTAACGTCTTCGATGCTCTTAAAGTCGTCATGAACGATTCAGGCCCGTCATCATCGAGCCATAAAGATATAGGTGTCACTCGCCTCCTACGTTGATAAACGCTAAAGAGCCTTATGTCTGCATCATTCTCCTCGTTTGAAAAGAACTCGACTCCGACGAGTTAAAACTCTTGTGGCGCTCTAGCAAATCCGAATCAACGTTCTGCAACTCCACTTCAGTAAACTACGTAGATTCTGACGGTGGTCTATTCTTCCATTTGACAAGATACCTGTGGAAACCTCCTCCTCTCGTGGAAGCTATCTCTTCATCCACAACTTCCTCAATTTCCTCTTTGCGATCAATAGGTGGGGGAAGGGGTGTAGTGGGTTGTGAAGGAAAAATCATAAAATGGCGACAAAAGGGAAAAATGGCCGGTGGTAGTATTAGAGGAATGGACTAGATTTTCCACATTAAACGTTGGATTAATGCTCATTTCAAGTGGGAGGTTTGTCCTATACGCATTGGACCCAATTTTTGCAATACTTTGAATGGTTCAGCATTACGTGCTTGTAATTTCTTAGCGGTGCCCTGTGAGAACCGCTCTGGCCTTATCCTCACCATTTCATAGTCTCGTTCCTGAGAGTCTTGAGATCTACGATGAGAGTCAGCTGAAAATTTATAATTGTCATTGCTTTTATTAATCCGTTGTCTAATATATGTATGCAATTCATGAATGTGTCGTGCAAATGCATTGGCTGACTCTGAAGACATTTGGGTAACAGACATGGGTGAAACTAAAGGATGCTCTAAAAAAGCAACGGACTGGAAATAAACAAACCTATAAAAATAAACAATCCTATGATCTAAAACTTGGAAAACTGAAACAAAAGGACACTTCTCATGGGTGACACATAATTTCTCATTATAAGTATTATAAACAAGGATGATGTTCAAGTATCCCAACACTTGAGAACACACACTATTAATACCAAGTCTTGAGCAGATCTTGGTATTAGCCATTATGTCCAAAATGTCATTAAGATGCGGAATAGGGGCTCTAACCATCATATCCACCATGAAGTGAATACGTCGTAAGGTGGTGTGACACTTGACTGGAGCTTTGTGGACGGCCAGGATATGCCCACATGTGCACCATATGCCATTGTTTTTTAAAGTAAAAAGGGCAGGCTTGGCACACAAAACAAAACTCTAACTCAAACTTACTGAATTCTTCCCCGAGAAGTTTATCAGAGTGATGTTGCATTTCTGTATTTTCTGCGGGGTTCACCTGGTATGAAGGAAAGCTTGACAGGACCCTAGGGACAATATCGATTGTGTGCTGAATGTCCCATTTGGGTGAAAATTTATCTCATAAATCATCTCATGGGATATCACAAGTCATATGGGTGTCTACCATCATATCCTCACTAGTCTCCTTTTCAAATTCATTCGTGTGCATTATGGTAAGAGACTTAGATTGGGATTCTACATCACTCAAGTCACACATGACATCTAGAAGTGGTGTGGTCTCAATTTCTTCGACCTTTTCATCACTAGCACACACTTCGTCCTCATCAACGATGATGAGCGATGCCTCAATTTCTTTCATTTTCTCACTACTGACGTTAGGCACGTACTCTTACACTTCATAAACAACATGATTGGATTCATCCAACTAGCCATTCACCAAGGTATTATCTCGCTTCCAAGGAAATATAATTGGTGTTAAACACTCAAATTGTTCATAAGCCGAGATTTCCTTAATGATGGGTTGGACCACTTTACGAGGGGACCATATTGGTTCTATGTTTGGACGGGAAGGTGGGGCAACTCTCTTCTGAGCCAATGGCTTTTGACGATAAAAGATGGGAATATATTTTTCTTTCAAACGCTCTTTCATCTCATCCCATTGTGAGATCGGGGCTCTCCCAACTCTATCAATTCGTCGCTCCAAATCTGTCTAAAACGACTTGGCTTGGCCCTCCAATTTTCACTTGGCAAACCTCACTCGACTGTAATTCGACATATTATACCAATAAAAAAAATAGTCCAAGTCTTCAAGCCAATCAAGGAATGTTTGTGGGTCCATGTGACCATTAAAGTAGGCCAACTCATCGGAGTTCAGCTTTCCATTAGGTCTCGAAGGCCACACAACAACACTTAATGGCCATGAAGATCTCAAATGCCTATACTCCATTCACTACGGGGAGACTCTACGAACTGGGTGACTCACAATATGGATGATATGATTATAATCCTATGAAGATGCATGACTAACGAACTTACTAACCCTAGACTCACCAAACCAAAATTTTCTAATTCAGAAAATTTCCTAAATTTGAAAACTATTCAAAAAATGAAAAAAATTCTAAAAATAGCAAAGTTCAAAAATCAGACTTTCTAAGTCTGATAAACACTAAATCTGGACACTACGACCCAAATCTAGAAACTTTCTAAAAATAGAAAGTTTCTATTTTTGGAAACTTTTTAAATCTGAAAATTTTCCAAATTAGGAAACTTTCTAAATCTGTTAAGTTTCTAAAATAAAAAACTTTCTAAATCAGGAACTTTCCTAAAACAGACCAAAAAATCAAAACCCTAATTTGGTAACTCGATCTAAACATAATCATGCAAAGCCTAATCTCTTATACCAAATTTGATGTAGGACGGCCTAATTATGATGCATGTGTATGAACATATATAATCCAACAGAAATAAAAGACAATAATAATGTAAAAATTCAACATCAACCATCTTAAACTAAGAAAACCATAAAGAGACGTGCAATGGAGTGGGCCATCATCACACCCACAAAGTAAGAAATTCAAATAATGCATAGGTTAGATCCGGTGCGGGATGGAACCTCCCGATCTTACATGGTCATACCCAAATATCCAATGTGAATCACTAGTCCAAGAGATCAAGAATTTTCTCGGATTAGGGATTTGAAAATCTAAGAAATTGGGATTTTGATTCGATTTTCAAATTTAGGATTCAAGGATTGGGGATAATGGAGATAGAGAGAGAAGGAAGAAGAACTTACCTTAGAGGAATGTTGGAGGGGCATAAGAAGCAAGGAGAAGAAGAGGATTGGAAAAGAAGATGAAATTCCAAGAGAGAGAGAGAGGAGGAGGATGAGGAGCCACCAAGCCTTTCTTAATCAATAATCAATAACTAATGGAAAAGGTTTAGGGCAACACCCTGATAAAATTCGAAATTAGCATAATTACCAAAATACCCTTACTAGCAAAATTTAAAAAAAAAAAAAAAAAGACATTCGCACGAAAAAACATACACACACTAAGCCAAAACTCAAATAAGTAGAAGTGCATAAAATAAAATCAAATCTAAGATGCCTGATGGCCTCCGATGATGGCACGATGAAAGTGGGTCACGACGAACCAACAGTCCGATCACATCATCATTGCGATATAACGGTCCAATCATCTCCTCCAAGCAACCTACACATGTCCTCCCAATGTGGGGTCTTCTCAAATGTCCCGAACTACATGTGTAACATCTTCGATGCTCCTGAGGTCGTCACGAACGATTCAGGCCCGTCATCATCAAGCCATAAAGATATAGGTGTTACATGTTCGCATCAAAAGACCATCCTACGAGTGATCCACCCTCCATTCAATTTCTCATGGGTGAATCTGATGATGTTGAAGTCTCCTTCTAGGCACCATGGCATCATCCACCTATCCCTAATCGAGTTGATCTTAAGCCACAGAAGGTGTCCTGGAATTGCATGGTTCGGCTCATAGGCGCCGTGAACAACCACTTAAAAATCGACACCACCTCCCTCAGGATGACGAAAATAGAGAAGAAGTTGATCCACCACTCCTCCCTCATCAGCATCCTTGTGTCCCAAGCCATTGAAATGCCTCCTGCATAACCAACAATGTCAAGCAGTACCCAGTCTTTGGTCCTAAACCCCCCAAATTGAATCCATCACCTTCTAATCAACTCACTGAAGTTAAGTTTCATGTGGTGTAATTAACTAGGCCTTGGCTTTACAACATAGATCCTTTTTGCCCGCATCTCAGACCTCTGACATTCTAGCTAAGAAGCTTCATTAGGCAAAGGCATTTGCCCCTTGAACTTTGCACTCTTGGAGTTGTTTCCCCATCATAGTTGATGGACGACTCGAGCCTAATTCTCTCCACCCCTTCGGAGACCTATTGGAGTTGGTTCCCCCATCGTAGTTGGTTCTAGGCCCCACACTTCTTCACATATTGGAAAAGCACGATGCAGTCTTCCTCGTAATTGCCGACAGAGACTCCCACCATCTTGCCCATGTGCCCAATTTCATTATTGATCCATTGCATGCCCTTATCCATCAAAGCAAGCCCTCCCTTCCTAGCTAGAGGTCCATTGATGCTCACCAGAGGGGCGAAGTTGTTTACCCTTTGTCACAACCTCAATCACTGGTAATGGAGCAACATCCAGTGCCTTTGAAAGAGTCTTGCCGCTACATTGAATGCTCCCCAAAGGTAAAGCCATGAATTCCTTTACCACTTCATTCTCCAAAGCTCAAGCTTGAGCCACTAAAGCACAATCTTCGGTGTTGACGCCCAATCAATCTCGAGCAAGAGCTTCAGCTTGAAGAGCGCATCTCCTCTAAGACTGCTGGAAGAAGAGGCCTTCTCATGCCCGAGATAGGAGAAGACCAATCAAGATCCATCGAAAAAAGAGGGTGGCCGCACTTTTTGGCGCCTTCGCTTCTCCCGCCCTCCATGCGAACAGAACAAAGAGGTTGAAATAGCCAACTTCATTGAATAAGATGGGGTACTTAATACGACACGGTCCTTGATAGCCAACTTCATCAACAAGAAATAATTCATTATCAAATTGTGCCAATTGATTCATAATCAGTTGGAGTTTGTAGGAAGTGGTACACATTTGGTTAACCATGCATAGAACTCGGTGATCTCGTTAATTGGCCATTGACAAGGAGTTCCATGGTATATTTGCATTCGATGTGCTTAGAAACTAGATGAAAGTCTTTAAGCTTGAAGAATGTTGTGAAAAGAACAGTTTAGGTCCATTGGAACTGCCCCCCATTCTATGAAAAGAACAGTATATTTCCTGACGTGAAAGATCAATTTCTATGATTACTCTACTAGAAACCCAAGCATTTGTGGTATGGGTGGTGTCCTTAGAGATGGGGTGAAAGCTACCTCCCTGGTCTAGGTAGGTGGGACCGTGTGAGACAATTTTTGAGACCAAAGTTAGATCTCTAAGGGAAGCTTTGAGAATCTTCTCCAAGCCAATGATTGTTGGAGTAGATTCAATGAATATTGGGTCTCGTGGGCAACTTTGCCAAATTCCAAGCCTTGGATGTTGAATTGTGAATTTAATGAAATTGGAACCTTGCTTCTAGCCTAAACATTTTGTTTAGCAATTTTGGAAAAGAGGCTAACAATCAAGGTATTCAATAAACATAACAGTGGCCATAACGGCCAACCTTATGGCCATTAGGATACAGGCATAATGGCTATTATGGCCCATTATATGGTCAGATTTTTTTTAAGGAAGAAAATGTATTGGCCCGTATTGGACTGCTATGGCCCGAATTGGCCCATAAAGGGCCTTCTTTTTTTCAGAACAGGCGTTACAACCCCATATCATGTAACGGCTCCCATTGTTACCATTACGTAACGGTTGTTACTTTGTACCCTTTAGGTCTCTGATTCTTTGTTACAGAGCCTGATAACCGTAGGGCTCTTTGTATTGGGATTCTGCTCTCTTTTATTTTATTTAGCAAAATTTTGCGCGCGCGCACACACACATGTATGCACAGAACTTCAACACCAGATGGAGGCTTAGAATTATTCATTATGAATAACTGTATGCACAGAACTTCAACACCAACATGGATGGAAGCTTAAAATTATTTATTATGAATAGCTGTGCACCATGCGTAGAATGGCATTTCATTAAACTGGTGTAAGTAACGATAAAAAATTATGCATAAATAGTTTCGAGTTTTAGATGGCAAATATATCTTAGCTGAGATTAAGCAAATAAACCCATCGTTGCATACCTTTTGAGCTTTATTGTAATATTGCTTACGGTTATCTGTAGCAGGGACAATCTTTTCTCCAACAGCCTTCTTAGCAGATTGATAAAGCAATCGAACCAAGTTTGTTGCATCGACATCAGTAAGCTCAATCATTGGATTCTCATCCAGGAGCATAGAGATAATACACTTCCAATCCTGCAAGACAGATTGAACTCACTGTATATGGACCAACATTTATACAGAAGAAGAAGAAGAAACAATTATAATAGAATAAGATCTTTTACAACAAATATAATATCCCATTGTTTTCAGATGTCTGAAAGCAAAATATATTAGGACAAACAATATTTATTCACTCACTTTCATGGCCTTCATGTCATCCCAAACATCATCAATAACATAGGCACTAAGAATTGGATCTGTTGAGAATTCTCTTAGTATTTGCAACATTCTTCCCAAATGAACCTCAGAGGATCCATTGTCTTCCCCTGGACATAATTTCAGCATGTCAACGAGTATCACAGATGGCTGGACACCTAGACTAGATCAACAAGTTAAATAGCATGGCCAAATTTCTGAAAAAGTATCACCTCTGGACCCTGATGAGGAGCTGCTAAACTTTTGAGCAATCAAGTGATCATACACCAGTTCTCCTATAGCACGTCTGATCATTGGTGGATCATCAATGAGCAAATCATACAAAGGGCCCAATTCATCATCCGCTAGCAGCTGATGTCTGCAAAAGCACGAGAACATTGTATGTTGCACTCTTCTATAAATGAACAGAAGTAAGAAAGGCTGAAAGCTACACAAAGTACTTACCTTAGTAGTTGCTTAAGAAGTCCTATGGCAGACACAGCCACAGAAACGTCAATGTCATCCGCAAGATCAATCATTCGGTTGCAAAATCTTTCCGTGAAAAGACCAAGTGACGGCACATTATCATCGACTTCATAAAGATTTTGCAAGGCCAGGACAGAAGTTTTTCTGACAGCAGCACTCTTCAGATGTAATTACAAATTCATTAGATAAAATACGGGAGGTGATGAGCAAATAGGTTCCAGAATTCACTTGGATAAAGACAAACTTACTTTGTCATTTAGTGTCCAGCCAAGGTATTTCAAGTACAAATCCTGCAAGAACAGTGATGGATAGGATACAATCCAAATACCAAGAGATTTGATGCATGACATTCGGATGTCAGGATCAATATCCCGATACCGATGCATAAATAACCTTCAAAAGCAGTGGATTTGAATCAGTTCACTAAGAAAACACCAAATTCCAATCAGGATATGAGATTACACATAAAACCAACCATAGATTTCTTGACAGAGGTAGTCCTCACCCTGTAAATATTTTCCGCATCATTTCCTCTGTCACAGTTATCTTCTCGTGGGTTGTGGACAGCCTTCTATTTAATGACTCCACACGAGGACCATCATTGCGTTTCTTTTTTTCAGCATTCAACTGTCTCTGAGTAGTTTCACGCTGCCCACCAAGCATTTTTGCAACAGTTATAAAAGACGTTACAAGCTGGAGACCCACCAATGAAGCCACCTGACGATAAACTCTTGGAGGAGTGCTGAGTTTGTGAAAACAAGAGAATACAAATGGAGCAATGTTACACATACTGAACTCTCTTCAATTAATCAGAAAGTGACAAATAGTAATAGCTTACCATGACAGGGCAATCACATAATCCATGCATTTCTCGAACAACACCTGATCAAACAATGGCCCATTTTGACATTCAATGACCAAATTGTCCCAGAATGAAGCCAGGTTTTCCTTGAAATTTTTAAGTTCCTTACGTTTGGAACTGTAATAATCTTCAACTTCCCCCTAAGGATCCGAAAGGAGTTAAGTATACAAGAATGTACACTAAAATGACAATTTTCGATATCTTGGATAATAATTCATGAGAACAGAGAGATGGAGAAGGATGTTACACATAGAATTAGAGCTGGATGGATGAGGTGGAGTGTGCCTCCTGAAGTTTATGCAATCATCGCATATCAATCAAACCAAAAGAGAGATTTTATAGGTTAGCGATAAGACCAGCCATCCTTTATGGGATATAATGTTTGGGCAGTCAAGGAACAACATGTTCATAGAATATGTATAGCTGAAATGAGGACGTTGACATGGATGAGTAGCAAGGCAAGGAAGGATATAAGTAGAAATGAATGTATTCAAGGGAACTTAGGAGTAGGACTATTAGGTAATCAATGGGGGAAAGTAGACAGAGATGGTTTGGTCATGTGCAAAGAAGACCAAGAACCACACCGATTAGATTCAAGTTGGTTCACGTTGAAGGCTCTAAAAGGGCATGGAAGACCCAGAAGGATGTGGGTGGAGGAAGTAAGAAAAGATATGGGTGACCTACACTTTAACAGAGGATATGGTCCTTGATAGAGTGGAATGGAGGAAAAGGATTTGTGCAGCCAACCCCAATCAGTGGGGATGAGGCTTAGATGATGATAATGAAGTATGGAAGCCGAAAGTAACTATAGCATGTTATTAATAGAATAAGTATGTGTTTTAGATGAAGCAAGAATTAGCATCAACATAAAACCTTTTTATGCAATGACCTCAATAAATAATTTCAAGAGGATACATTCCTGGCATGATTCACCAGAGAGACAACCACATCATCCACATCAGTCTCGTCCAGGGAACCTTCATCAAGATGATATTTAGCTCCACATGCCTGTGTAAGTATCGTCAGTTTCATCAATCCCAATAGGTTAACTAACAGTGATGGCGATGTTAGTAGATGCAGCCAATTACCTCAAATAGCATCATCAGGAGTTCAACAATTGCGGATTTTGGATTGTTCTCATATCGCTCAACCCAGTTTTTGACAGCATGTGGAATGAGCTTCCCATTACTTTTGATTACATCTGCAGGAGGATGTGCAAAATACCATTGTCAACAAGCACAACCTTGCAGATGCGTATTCAACAAAGAATATCACATACATAGGGTATAAATGAGCACAATAAACAGCAAGTTCAGTTCAAAACAGTTGGATTCAGAAGGTAACAGACAAACAGAAAGGCTTTGCAAGCACAAAGGTGAAATTTACTGAAAAGTTTCAAAAACTTAATAGCTAGCATAAATGAGCATATAAAACAAAAGGAATCCGATAGGCAGCATCTTCTACTTCCAATATGACGGAAGATGAGCGCCAAAAACACACAATTATCTTTGCTTTGAATATGAAAACACTTACAGACAGACCACACAGTAACCATATGAAATTTGTTTTCAGATGATTCAAAGAGTGCATATTGAAGGTTCTGACCACTTGTACTCTATCCGTTCATAGATGCAGCAGAGATTGTGTTGAGATATGTGTCTAGAAGGGCTTTTATGTAATATGAGTTCTTATAAATGCATTTTTTCTAGAAGTTCTTTTATATAAGTGACAGGGGGCAGAAACACACCCAAGTTTTTCTCCTCCAACCCTCTCTTTTTTCTTCTTTTCCTTACTCTCTACTTCTTTCTTCATCTCTCTCTTCCTAGGGTTTATTATCCTTTTCTACTTGGCATCAGAGCACACATTCCTACGTTGATTGGAGGTTTCTTGGGTGGGACCCACTTACGGGAGATGTTAGCAGTGTGCTATTAGATGGTCCCGTGAAGAAGAACGTATGAAATTTAGAAGAGAATTATTTTATAAGAAGTATGGTGATTTTTGCACGATTTTGAGTAAGTATTTGGTGATGAAGCCTCGGAAAATGGGACTGATTCGGTTTGTTTTTTGTGCATGCCTTTTTCCGGAGGGTTTTTTGTTGAAAATTTCGACATTGTTTTGGTACGGCTGACCAACTGCCACCTCTAGAAACAAAAATCATTTCACTCCATTGAGATTTACGATGAAATTTATGAAAGAATGGTGCCGTACAACCCTTTTGGTCATATTTTTTATCTGATTTTGCTGGTCCTCCTTGAGAGTCTAGATAGTACTTTTGCCATACTTCGGAGACACTATTAAGAGCTGTTTTCTGTGGGAAAATCTCAACGACCAGTGGTTCAAAGGATACTTCCAATGTTTCCAAACCCACAAGTTCCATATCAATCATAGGTGTTTATGGTGACAATCCTCGTATGCAGATCACAACTGTGAAGTTGGACGGCACTAATTTCCTTGACTGGTCTCAATACACCAAAATGTATATTCGCGGACGAGGAAAACTAGGGTATGTGAATGGTTGGGTGAAAGAGCCAGCTATGGATGATTCTTCATATGATGAGTGGAAGCAAGAGAACTTGATGGCAATGTCTTGGCTACTTAACTCTATGCAACCTCATATTTGTAGAGGATTCTTGTTCCTGTGGACAACCAAAGAAATCTGGGATAAAGTTACCAAAGCTTATTCCCAACAGCAGAATATTGCTCAGGCCTATCAGCTACACTAGGAGATCGTTACTATTTTTCAGGGAGAGAAGAGTTTGGCTACTTATTATTCCAATCTTCAAGGTCCATGGGAAGAGTTTGTTCATTATGAGTTATTATAATGGGATACTAATGCTGATAGGGGGACAGATCAAAAATACATTGAACATAATAGACTACTCGATCTCTTATATGGTTTGAACTCTTGAGTATGAGTTGACCCGTGTGTAGATTTTAAGCAAAGATGAGCTTCCTTCATTAGACCAAATTCATTCCCTGGTTTAGAGTGAAGAAAGACAGAAGAAAGCCATGTAGCCAATTTCTTCCAACAACTCTCATTCAGCTCTTGCAATATCTTCCGATCACTCCAAGGGTGAAAAGGAGTTATCAAAAGAATAAAGTGTCTGATGAAAATGATAAGTTGAGATGTGACCATGGTAGAAAAATTCGCCATACACAGGAGACTTATTGGGATCTCCATGATAGACCAGCAAAATTCAACTACTCTGGACAGCTTCCTTCCTCAAATGGCCTTATCGCTGCCTCTACTCCTCCTTCCTCCAATGGCCTTTCACTGCCTCTATTCCTCCTTCCTCGGATACTACCTCTTCCGCCACATCTGCCCCTACCTCTGGGCAGTCTTCACCAGCCTTGGACAATTTATCTATTACAGATTTGAAGCACCTTTGCCATCTACCTTCCTAACCGGAAGGTCCATCTGCTTCTCTCTTTGTGCTTTAAAAGTTCTTCATCTGCTTCTACTTCATTTGTACAGTAGGTTACATGCATTTGCTAACCTTGTTTGTCATTCCTCATTCCAGCCTAATCCAGCCTAGCCTGGATCATTGATTCAGGGGCATCTGATCACATGACAAGCCTATCATCCATTTCTTTCCTCACATAGTCTATCATCTAAAAGAGATAAAATGAGAATTGTTGACAGATCCCTATCTTCAGGTGCATCTGATCACATGACAAGCCTGTCATCCATTTCTTTCCTCACATAGTTCACTTGTCTCTGTCCTCTATTCTTCATGTTCCAAAGTTGTCGACAAATTTATTCTCTTACTAGTCCCACAAAAAATTTGAACTGTTGTGTAACTTTCCATTGCGTTTTCTAAAACTTGGTGACAAGGAAAATTATTGGGAGTGGTCGTGAAGCGGATGGTCTTTACCTTCTGGATATTATCGATTCTCCTTCAGCCTTACAATCAAGTAGTAGTCTTAGTAAAGATAATAATGTTGCCTCGGTTAAATTGTGGCACAAGTCATTTAGGGCATGTTTGTTTGGACAATTTCCTTGGTAATGTAAAGGAAATGTGTTGTCATTACGATTTTACCACTGCCAAATAAAACACAAGAATGGTTGATCAAATGCAGATGTATTCAGGAGAAGTAATTAGTAATCATTGCACTCTTTCATGTAACCACCATGAAAATTTTGAATTTAAACGGCATCAGTGTATTCTTGGTGATGATTTGACATTAATGTAAAAATGCCATCAATACAATTTTACTACTAATAAACCAAACACGAGAATCAGTGATCAAATTCAGATGTTGTCAGAAGATAGGTGAAGTAATTTGTAATCATTGCAAATTTCTTTACATTATCATGGTAATTAGTGAAACAGACAAGCCCTTGGGACATTTGCCTTTTCAATCATTGAAGTTATTTCGAAACTTATTTAAGGTGATTGTGAGTCATAATCTATAGTGTGAAGTTTGTGAGCTGTCTGAACATTGTAGATCAACTATCTCCCCAAGTTTAAATAAAAGTTTGTTTCCATTTCACATTTGTTCATTCTTATGTGGGGACCTGCTCCCATCATATCCATAGATGGCTACCGATATTTCATTTCTTTTATAGATGATCTCTCACTGTACCTAGTTATATCAAGAATTATGATGAAGTGCCACATATTATTAAAGATGGTATTCATCCAGTGTGATGAGAACATAAAAAATATTTATGTCAGACAATGCTCGAGAATACTTTGAAGGTGAATTGTGGGGATAATTAAAAGATTATGGGATGAAAATCAAAGCTCTTATTGGGACACTCCTCAGTAAAATTGAGTGACAAAATAGAAAGAGTGTCATATACTTTAAGTTACTCGAAGTCTTTTGATAGGGACGGACGTTTTAAATTGCTTTTAGGTTGATGCAGTGCTTGCAACCACCTATCTTATTAATCGTATGACATCCTAGGGAATTGAAGTTAAAGTCCCCACATCGGGTCATTCGTCCATATCAACTTTCTTCCATTGTTCCACCTCGTGTCTTTTAAGTGCGTGTGTTTTATTCATGTCTTAAGTCCGAATCGGACCAATTTATTTCCAAAAGCCATTCGAACTGTATCCACATAAAGGGATACAGGTGTTTTGATCCTGTGTCTGGGAAACATTTTGTAACTATAGATGTCACCTTTTTTAAGTCCATGCCTTTCCTATAATCCTACCTCTGAGCTTAGTGAGTCAGAAGAAAGGCATCCTTCTCCAATTTATTCCCTTCTTGTTCATGTTCTTTGTAATCCATCGACTATTGTTCCAATTAATCCAAGGCATCCTATTAATACTAATACTGATACAACCCAAAACTTGTGAGTGCAAGAACTGCAAGTATACACATGAAACCCGAAAGGGTGATGCTAAGACATGCCCAGTCACTAGTTCTAATTCCTTGGAACCAAGTAATTCCTCTCCCTTGTCTATTCCTCTTCCTATAAGGGTAGGGCTCCCATTGTCTTACACAAAGGGAAACATCATTGTATTTTGCATCCTATATCAAAGTTTGTTTCATATGCAGCCTTGTCTCCTTATTATTCTTTCGTAGTTTTTGTTTATTTCATTTCTTTAACTTCGAAATTCCAACAGGTGGTCTCCGATTCAAAGTGGCATGAGGGCATGATGGAGGCATTAATAAAGAATGGCACACGGGAACTAATACTAATAGATTTACCTAAAGTTGAGGAGCTAATGGATTGCAAATGGATCTTCATAGTAAAACACAAATTAGAAGGGCTTACTAAAAGGTATAAAGCTAGAATTGAAGGGGTACACTCAAACATATGGGATTGACTACAAAGAAACTTTTGGACCTGTAGCCAAGATGAAATGCATATGGGTTCTATTATCACTTCATACTACAGCCAAGTTTTCTTGATCAGTATATAAGCTAGATGTGAAGAATGCATTTCTGCATGAAGACTTGGTGAAAGTATATATGACTCCACCTGGTTCCAGGTTCCCCAATGATGAAGGAAAGGTTTGTATGTTGAAGAAGTCTATTTATGGACTCCAGCAATCTCCTTAGGCTTGGTTCAAGAGGTTCAGTCAAGCAGTGAAGATGTTGGTTATTCTAGAGTTACAGTGACCATACTCTCTTTGTGAGGCGATGGGGATAGTTGACTACAGCTTTAATTGTTTATGTGGATGATATTATGGTGACAAAAAATGATTCCCAAGAGATTAAAAATTTGAAAGATTTTTTTTGCAAAGGAACTAAGATTGAGGATCTATGAAATTTGAAATATTTTGTGGGTGTAGAGGTTGCTTCATTAAAGAAACGTATCTTTATTTCTCGGAGAAAGTACACCTTAGACTTACCAAACAAGACTAGTAAGCGTTCTTGACCAGCAGACACTCACATCGAGCCTAACCATAACTAAGCAGAAGTGAGAGGGAGTTGTTATCAATAAAGATATGTATCAAATGTTGATTGGCCGACTACGCTTTCTCTCACCTAACATGACATAGCATATGCAATAAGCATGGTAAGTCGGTTTATGTAGGCTCCACGAGTTCCTCACTTGAAGCTGGTTGAAAAAATCTTGGGATATTTGAAGGTATCTCCTACGAAGGGCATTTTATTTGCAGATCATGGTAATTTACAAATAGAGGCCTATACTAATGCAAATCGAGCTGGTGTAGATGAGAGAAAGTCGACTATAGGATATTGACCTTTTGTAGAAGGAAATTTGATCACTTGGAGAAGCAAAAAAATAAATTGTGGTGGCTAAGTCTAGCACTGAAGTAGAGTAAAAGGCTATGCCACACGATGCAGCAGAGTTATTATGGCTGAAAATCCTGTTACATGATTTGGAAAGTAAGGTGAATGTTCCTATTTAATTATTATGTGATTACAAGGAAGCCATTAGCATTGCACAAACTCCAGTTTAGCATGATCATGACCAGAACAATGAAGTTGACAAACACTTTATTTGTGAGCAAGTTATCTCTAAAGATCTTTGGTAACCATTTATAACAACTAAGAATCAACTACCTGACATTCTCACTAAAGGAGTAATTAATACAAAGTTAGAATATGTTCTTAGCAAGCTAAGCATGATAGATATTTATGTGCAGCTTGAGAGGGAGTGCTGAGGTATGTGGTTCGAAGAGATTTTATGTAATATGGGTTCTTGGAAGGGTTTATTTGTATTTCTTTTTTTAAGTTCTTTTATAGTAAGTAAAAAGGGGAAGTCTTGCTCCTCCAACTTTCTCTCTTTTTTTCTTTTTTTCCTGACACTCTACTTCTTCTTTCTATCTCTCTTTTCCTAGGGTTTATTCTCCTTTTCTACTAATAGCAATTTCCAGGGCTGTGTTTTTTGACATGGATGGCAAATTTTATATGGGAAGCCAAATCTTAAACAGACTATGAAGTAACACATCATTGGAGCAACGATACAACACTTGGAATACAGATGCATCATTCACTCCAATGAAGATTGCTGGGTTATCTTATTTGATGCCTCTTTACACAATAGTAATACAATTACTCCCGCTTACATGAAAATTATACACTCCCAGCTTGTTCTTTGATCCCCAATTTTACTAAAAAAAAAATTGGCTTCAGCTGTTTTGGGATGTACAATTGATTTTGATTGCCATAAGTCCGTTGCAACAAAGGTAAATGTCTCGTTGGAATTGCCCCACCTTTTTAAAGTGAATAATAAGCCCCAAACTGTGATTGGTTTCATTTCAAGATGGAATTGAAACAAGACGGTCACAAATAATAATATTATTGAAACAGCTTACTTCTATAATTGGAAAGATTATGTGATGGTCCACTTACACTTTGTTGCTTCCTAATCATTGCAATTTAAATTCCTCTAATATGAAAATGCTATTACATTTCTGAGTTTATTACCAATTTCCTTTGCCAACCAAGTACATAATTCCAGTTTTGATTTCAGATCTCCAAACAATAAGGATACGTTCAGATGTCCTTGTGTTTTACAACGGAAAAAATGTTTTTTTTTTCCTGCCCAAGTTGCAACTTCGATGGAATAGCATTGATCCTGCACCAGTTACCAAATCAATTTTTTTAGGAGGCTACCCAAATGCCTCAATTTTAAGAAACACATGGATTGCTATTTCCTCCAAAACCGCATGCCGTGGGGGCATCCAAATGCAGCCTAAAAGAAACATAACTCTAAAAGCTTCGCAATGATAAACGTGGTAACATCATAATTAGCCCCCACTATCATCTTAATTTACAACATAACCACATAAAAAACAACAAAATTCATCTTGCCATAGCAGCATTGTTCTTTGCTTCACATGAATTACATACTTAGTCAGGAGAGAAATGTATAACATATTTTTTTTTTCAGATGAATTCTTGTGTATATACTTCCACAGTCAGAAAAGGAAATGTGAACTTACCGATCAAGCTCATGTTGACCTCTTTATGTGCCACAGTCGCATCCGTAGTCCGTTTCTTCTTTGTTCTTGGCCCCAACTCATCGAAATCATCAAACGATCCATCACCTGATACTTGATCCAGCTCGTTCGGGACCAGATCACTGCCATTGATGGCCTGATCAGGCTTTTCTCCGGTCAAATGGTTAGATTTGCTTGGACCGCCATCGGAAGGATCCAAAACCCTAGCTCTCTTCTGTAAACGTCAGTTTTACAGAGAAATCAAGTAAGAAAAATAACAGACTACTAAAAGAATCAAAGAAAGAGAAAATGAGATATTTTAGGTCAATTGTGGCAGACCAGAGGGTGGATCGACGTCTCTGAAGCTGCAGCTGCATCTTCCATACCTGAAATTTCATAAAATGAGGGAATTTTCGTTTTTCCTTTTTTCGATTTTCTGAAAATGAAGTAACCCTAGATGTTCTAGAGAGAGAGTGAGAGAGAGTAGAGATGAGATGCGATGGGAGACTGCGTAGGATAAGAGGGAGGAATGAAGGAAGGGTGCGTAGGATAAGGAAATGGAGGGAGTATCATACCTACTTTCGGATTTGCAGAAGCGCCGGATTATTATTACGAATGAAACTGAAAAATAGGAGGAATTTCCCCGCCAATGGGTTTTTATAGCTGGAGATGGAAGGATTGTGTTGTGAGTCGAATCAGCATTGTTGTTAAAAGGCTCTGTTGGGTTTTTTTCTAAAGGGAACGGCTGGGATGTGGTCGTTCTCACGACGGGGCGAGTCAGATTGACGGTCTGGATCCGGGGGACATGGGCCCCACATTTATCAACTCGTCAACGGATGAGAACTTCCTACAACAGCGCAACCAAAAACTCTGTGGGGCTACTGCCAGCGTGTGTGACACATCCGCTCCGTCCATCGCGCCGGATTATGATAAAGTGTGAACCTGAAAATCAGGACGATTGAAAACTTAGGTGGGCCACACCACAGGTTCTGTGGGGGCCTAACGTGATGTATATGTTTTATCCACACCGTTTATCTATTTTGACATATCATTTTAGGGCATGATTCTTAAAAAGGAGATAGATGTAGGGCTCAAGTGGACCACACCAAGCAGTGGGGATTGAACTCCTACTGTTGAAAACTTCCCAAGGCTGGCTGTGATGTTTATTTTCCATCCAACTTGTTAATAAGGTAACATAGATTTAGATGGAGGGAAAACATAAATATTAGCTTGATCCAAAACTTATGCGGCCCCAATAAATTTTCAACGGTAGGTTTCCAATCCCGTACTTCCTCCTGTGGTGTGGTCCACTTGAGCCTGGCTCCTTTTTGGGCTCATGCCTTAAATGATCTGTCAAAATAGATGGACGGCGTGGATAAAGCATGTACATCACAGTGGGCCCCATAGAATCTCCAGCTACTTCCTGGTGGAGGTAGTACCAATCCGCGTCCGTTGCACCCTCATCATGGTACGTCGGATTGCGTACACAGTAAGCTTTTATGGTACTGAGTAAACTCTATTGGGCCCACCGTAATGTAAGTGGTTTATCCACTCCGTCCATCCCTTTTTTCAGCTCATTTTAGGGGTTGATCCCAAAATGTAAGCATATCCAAAGTTCAAGTGGACCAAACCACAGGAAACAGTGTGAGTAATGATTTCCACCGTTGAAACTTTCCTAGGGCCCACAGTGATTTTTATTTGTCATCAAACCTGTTCATAAGATCACACAGACATGGATGAAGGGAAAAAATATCATCTTGATCAAAAACTCCTGTGGCCCCCAAGATTTTTTCAATGGTAGACGTTCAATTCACACTGTTTCATGTGGTGTGGTCCACTTAAGCTTTAGATATGCTTCATTTTTCGGCTCAAGCACTAAAATTGTCTGGTAAAATGGATGGACGGAGTGGATAAAATGCATAAATAACGGTGGGCCCCACAGAGTTTACTCAGTCCGCAATCCGCTTCCACATCATGGTGGTCCCCGCAGAGCTTTTTGTTGAACGAGCTCCCTCCAACAGTTATAGGAAATTCGCTTCCCTCGTTCGCCCGATGAAATGTTGATTTTGGTTGGCCAAGATGCGGCTGGACGGCTGGACCATTGGGACGGCCAGGATCTTCTGGTTTGAGCGATTTTCGAGAGGCATAGTTCATACACGGTGGAGCCTATCAGATCAATTCTCGGGATCATGTGATGGCTCTTGTTAGGGTTGTCAATGGGCCTGGCCTAATTTGTGTTCAGGCAGAATTTGAACTAGTTGGGCTGGATTGATGGGTCAATCTTTTGAAGTTTTGATTCACCTGGACCCAGCTCATTTACAACACTCTCCTGTGCAAATTAGGGTTGTTAGTAGGTCAGGTTGGGTCGTCTTTGTGGCCTTAGGTTTAGAACCGGTAAGACCAAACCTGTTCGAATGGGCCAGATTTAAGATTTTATTTTCACTGACCCGTTCCAAAGGGTTTTCATGGGGGAAAAGCATACATTTCTCACAAAACTTTATATCCAAGAAGCTTGAAAATTGAAACATTATTTTTATTTTTATTTTTTTAACAATATTTTGCTAGACTTTTGGGACCTAACTCCAAATTTGTTGCTTGAAAAAAGAAAAAAGAAAAAAAAAAACTTATAATTATTGGAGTGTGTCCGGTTAACATATGGGGACGCTTGAAGATATACAATTACACATTTGGGACACATGTGAAGTGTTTGAAGTTGAATGACAGCACAATGTTTCAAGAGACATTGACACACTTGACACATGTGAACACTTAAAATTAGATGGTACCAGTTGTATGCATTGGCACATTGACACATGTAATATATATATATATATATGTGGAGTAATTAGAGATGGATAATGACAAATGTGGACGATGGCATGGTGAAAATGACTCAACATTCTCCGTTCCATTTTCGCCGGGCAGTTTGGATTGGTCCCACAGAGCTTGTGGGGCCCACCTTTTGAAGGAATAAAATCAATTACTCAATGGGTTTCGAAGATTTTTTATGCTGCACGTTTTTCTTGTGCGGCAACATGAGCATGTGATGGAGTGTAATTTGTTGCGATGCTAGACTGTCAGACGCTCCCCTGGATTCAATTTCGACGTAGAAGATGATCGGGGAAACCAAAAGGTTCAGATCAATCTTAATTTGTAACAGATCCAAAATCCACCGTCGGAGAAGAAAACAACCATTGTTGTAAAAAAGGATATGGAGGGTTGGGATTTCAGCAAAGGAAGCTCAGATCACAGGAATACAAGCTGGAATAGGACTTTGGTTCGAATTTATTTTGCGTGAGCTGTTTTCGTTCATGATTTCATGCACGCATATGCACATGCACTCATGTGAACTTTGGGTGCTGTGATCAGAATCTAACGCCCAACAATCCAGATGGTTCGGATAGTCTCTATGGACAATGATGGTAGGTCGCAATTCACCGAACCGATCCCATCCGTTTGAACTTAAACTCGGCCAGAGAAAAATAAAAAAAGAAGAAGGATTCTTCTTCGATTTCTCTTTGGTTTGGATTCACAACCGGTCAACTTTGAATTTTATTATTTTTTTAATTTTTTTGGGGCCAACTCTGATCTCCCATTGGACGATCAGAGTCGTACGTTGTTTGATTACTCCACACGAGGCCATGTACACAAGTAGGGCTATCAACGGATCAGATACGGGCCTGGATCAGTGATGATCTGTATCCGATCCGATTAAGGATATATCCGACCCAAATCCGACCTGAATTCGATTCGGATTACAAGTATATGATCCGAACCCGACCCGTTTAAATATTTTGAAACCCGTTTCCGACCCGATATCCAAATATGATTCGACCCACTGGGGTTTTGGAAAATAATAACGGAAAACAGGAGAGAACAGGAGAGAGGGCACCGACTGGCGATCGGCCATCCATATTTTAGAGGAGAGAGAGAGAGAGAGAGAGAGAGAGAGAGAGAGAGAGATGCTCTGTTCACCTATGAGAGTTTTTTTTTTTTTTTTAATCGGGTCGTTAATGGGCCGTATCGAGGTTGATCCGAATCCGACCCGAATATTAAACGGATCATCTTTAGGTATCCGAATCCGACCCGATGATCCGATTATTAATCGGAATCCGATTAAGTCGGAGCAGATCTAGATCGGATACGGATCATAATCCGTGCCGTTGGTAGCCCTATACACAAGGATGTTATGAATCTGAATCTTAGTTGGTCCACACGATGTGAGTTTTAAGCATCTATTAATTTGTAGTTTATAAATACTTAACCGTCGGATATTTCTAGATTGCTCCTTTACAATTCATCAATGGTCGAAAGTGTCTCTAAGCTACTTAGAGTGAGTTTTAGCTGGTTGATTTTGAAATCAGATGGTCCAATTTATGTGATCAGGTGGTGGATTATCATACAGTGAGTTGTGGACCTGATGAACGATGGATTCTGTGATCTGAGTCCTGAAACTAATAATGTACAGTTAAGTTTAACTTAATCAAATGTCATCCAAAGTTTCATTGTGTTTGGAGTTCCGGAATTAGTTAGGGAGCGTTTGGCATCTCTACTCTAATTTAGTAACAGTCTTTTTTAATAAGAGCTACTTTAATAAGTTTAGCTCTTTTTTTAAATAAAGTCATTTAGTAAAATCTCTAAAAAAAAGTCTCTTATTTAAAATAAGCACATTTGGTAAAACTTTCAAATAAGAGCTTTTTTAAGGGTAGTTGATGTCATTTTTAAAGATTACAGCAACTTAAATATAAGAGCAATGCAAATTGTTGTTTGGGTGGACCATCTATCATGTGGGGCCCAACATCAATGCTAATTCTCCTTTATGTGGGGCCGCTCAATGTCCACTACCTATCTCCATCACGTGGACTCCACATTTGATGTGTCCATAGTGTGGGCCCTACCTTTGAAGTGTATTGTCCATCATGTGGGGCCCAATTTTGATATACCATTCATTGTGTGAGGTGCACCTTCTATATGGATCATCCATCATATGGACCACTTTAGATACGGGTCATCCATCATGAGAGACCTTGGATGTGGATTGTCCATTAGGTGGGGGCCACTTGATGTCAACCGTCCATTATGAGGGGTCACACTTTTACGTGAGCCATTCATCATGTGAAGTCCATTCCGACCATTATGTGGGCCCACCTTGATGTGGACCATTCTTTGTGTGGGGCCCCACCTTCATTATGAGTTGTTCATCATGTGAGCCCATCTTTGATATCAACTGACCATCATATGGGGGCCCACCTTCAATGACCATCATCCATCATATGGATCCCAACTTTGAAGTGGACTGCCATTTAAATGGGACCTACTTGACGTGCATGTTCCGTCATGTTAGGTCACACTTTGATGTGGGTTGTCTATCATGTGGGGTCCACATCAAGTAGGTAGTCCATCATGTGGGACCCATTTAATGTCCACCATCCATCATGTAGGTCTCACCTTGGTTGTGGACTATCCATCATGTGAGGTCGAACCTTCAATATGGGTCATTCATCATGTAGGCCCACCTTTAATGTCAACCTTCCATCATGTGGTCCCACATTCAATATCCAACATCCATCACTTGGATCCTACCTTTGATTTAGCTAAACATCCCCAAATCCTAGAGTTGTTAAGTTTAAGAGCTCTTCCCTTCTATGGGTCATATAGAGTTTTATCTGATTTACTAGATTGAATCCTATTTAAGACATAGGTAGTAGTAAGAATAGCCTCACTCCATAATTTGTGAGGTAAACCTAAAGGGCTAAGCATAACATTTACTTTATCTATTAAGGTCATATTTTTTTTTCTCTAAATAACTCAATTTTGTTGATGGGTATAGGGAGTAGTGTACCAGTGTACAATCCCCCGGGATTCACAAAAGTTACTGAGGGAAGTGTACTCACATTCCCCGTCACTTCTGAGAATTTTAATCTTATGACTAAGCTGATTTTTTACTTCAACCTCAAAGATCTCAAACATGTTTAGAACTTCATCCTTGGACTTAATGAATATATACGGCAAAACCTACAATGGTCATCTATAAAGGTAATAGAGTATCTTTTACCTTGCCTAGTTTGGATTTCTTTTAGATCATAAATATTTGTGTGTATCAAGTTTAATAATTTAGAGTTGTTGGGAAGCCTTCAAACTTGTGCACGTGTTGGGTGCTCAGACCGGTCGAGCGACTGGACTGGTTGTGTAACCCTAGATGCACGGAAGGCCGATAAAGGACAATTTCGTGTGCCCAGACCAGTCATCTGACCGGTCTGCATAGGGCTTCGACCGGTTGGTGATGAGGCAGCGTCAGGCGTGGATCTCCCTAAATTGGTTTGTGTGCTGGCTGACCGGTTGTGCACGTGCAAAGTTTCTTGCGCAATACGCAGTACTACGTAAGATGTTTCTATTTTCGGTCTTTTTGCTTATTTAAGGAGTTGTAATCCAGACTTAGATGGTATCCTAAGGAGTTCAAGGTTTTCTAATCGTGTTAGGAAGAGGGGAGAGAGTTGTGTGAGAGAAAACTTGGGGTTTTCTCTGTTTATTCCTTGCTTGTGATCTGTCAATCTCTGTAATGTTCTGTTATTCATAGTGGATCGCTTTGTACCATGGTTTTTTACCCGTTGAGGGGTTTTTCCACGTAAATTTAGATTCTCTTATGGTGAATGCTTGTGTGTGGATTGATTGTATTGTGTTTCTTGTTGGATCTCGCATTACTCTGCGCGGTCGACTTTGGCTTCCGCTTCCACTACCGGTTTTGCCCAACAAGTGGTATCAGAACTAAAGTTGAGGTGGAGTAGAATTCGAATCGGAGACGAGAAGATGGGATCAAGCACAAGGTTCGAGGTAGAGAAGTTCTCCAGGAAAAATAACTTTGAGCTATGGAAAGTTAGGGCTGTCAACGGCTCGGATACGGGCCAGATCAGTGATGATCCGTATCTGACCCGATTAAGGATATATCCGACCCGAATCACAAGTATATGATTCGAACCCGACTCGTTTAAATTTTTTGAAATCCGTTTCCGATCCGATTATGATCTGACCCGATATCCGAGAGAGAGAGAGAGAGAGAGAGAGAGAGAGAGAGAGAGAGAGAGATGCTCGTGCATCAGCATCTCGGCGACCAGAGATTCATCAGACATCGCTGCTTGGAGCCACTGCTCTGGCTCGGTTCGAGCTTCTTCGGTTTATGGCATGGCTTCGTTAGAGAGAGAGAGAGAGAGAGGGAGAGGGATAGAGCAGAGAGAGAATGGAAAGGGTGGGGAAGACAAAACCTCGTCGTTATAAATAAAATAAATATATATATCCAGTGGTTTCTGGTTTTGTGGTGGATGCCCACACTTCTGATTGGGCCCACATATGACACGTGAAATTGCAGTTTTACCGCTTGAGGATATACTCGGAGATATGCCTAATGTCCTAGAGGGGGGTGAGTAGGACTTTTTTGAATATCCAATTACAATTAAAACTAATCAAGTTAATATTAGGAACCAAGATTATCACAATAACATTCAAGGCAATTATATGATGAATTCGTAAGCAAGGACTATCATAAGCATTTCATCAAACAGTTAGCATTCATGATTCACTAAGCCATTCAACACATAGCAATCATTCAAACTCATAGTGCACAACGATTTATAATGGTTCGGTTTCCCTACTCCACTCCCGGTTCACGATCTCAACCTATGAGACCACCGGATTTCACTATAGTCTTAGTTTTAAATCAGGTTAACCATCAACCTTGACATCTTTTGATCTAGGACCGCGTTTACCATCTGCCGATGGCCCAATCCAGGGACTTGACGAGTTTGGATCTCAAACTCTCACCAATCCTAATCCAAGGACGGTCACGTACACTCCCGCCGGAGTTTCCCAATCCAGGGAATATAGATTCAATAAATGGACTCTAAAAAACTAGACATACCTAGACAGAGCCTCTGATTCGATGCCTTTGATGAGTAGCTTCAGCTCCACGTGCTTCAGCTTCTCTTTGTGCTCCCAAGATCAACTACCGATGCAAATGATGAGGTTATGTTGATGCCGGGTAGTTGGGAGAGAGTTGGTCAAGTTCCTCTTGCATATTCAATGCAATGGTAATGAGGGAACTGCCAAACTTCAAGCATTCAATGGCTATAAACGACCTCATAAAGATATTCCAAAGGTAGGTCAGCCATGAATGAAGGTCTTGAGTTCATACTTCAAACCGAGCTTTGAATACTCATTGATAAGCCATTAATGGCTAGGTTTGAATGATGAACTCAAGGGAGTTAAGAGCAAAGAGGGTAGGAGGATGTGAGTAAAAGCTCTCTCTCTTAGCTCTTGAAGGGTGTTGAATGCATGCCATGAAAGACCACAAGTCATGGCTATATAGAGCCCCAAATGATGGCCCCAACGGATCTAAAACGGTCACGACCGGCCTGTCAAAGAGAGGTCTTAACCGGTCGGACGGCCCGGTTGCAATTCAAATCACTGGGCCAAATCTGGGTCTGCCCGACCGGTCAAGACGGTCGGATTACCCTGCTGGACTAACTGCAGTTTGCAGTCCGACCGGTCAAGACCAGTCGGCTATGCTTGCTGGACTGAATGAAGAATGTAGGCCGACCGGTCAAGACCGGTCGGCTGCGCTTGCTGGACAAACTGAATCTTTAGGCCGACCGGTCAAGACTGGTCGGCTATGCTTGCTGGACTGTCTTGAAATGTGAAGGCCGACCGGTCAAGACCGGTCGGCTGCCTATCTGGAAAATGCAGCACAACTGCTGTATTGTTTTGAATAACTAGCCGACCGGTCAAGACCGGTCGGCAGTGCAGCTGAATTTCATCCAGCAGGTCTCTGACTTCTTTTGATGCACCTGGCCGACCAGTCAAGACCAGTCGGCTGTCCAGCAGAATTCATCACAGCAAGCTCTATTGTGTGTTGAGGTGCCTGGCTGACCGGTCAAGACCGGTCGGCTGTCTAGACATATTGATTACAGCAAGGTTGCTGTCCATTTCTTACAGTTTCGGCCGACCAGTCAAGACCGGTCGGCTGTCTAGATGATCTTGCCACAGCGGGTTTGCTGGACCAAGTCTTTCAACGCAACAGCGGATCACTTCAATGATGAGGCATGAAGTGATTTGGTGCATGGGGTCCAATGTTTGGACATATCTTCAATTACGATTCGCACCAGCCATGGACCACAAGTCTGATCAACTTGTGCAAGGGTCGAGAGGGAATATGATAAGATATGTGAGTCATTACGCCATTCTTTGATGATTTGGGTTTCCTATGGTCGATCTATATGCAACTTACCTGAGATCTTGTTTCAGTATGAGCTTGAGCAATGGAAGAAGCATAATCTTCAAGTATTGATCTTCAATTCTTCGACCGGGGCTCACACGACAAGACGCGACCAACCGACACGCCAATTGACAACAAAAGGTGTACTAACAACACGTGACAGTCATTGGCTTGTCCTTTTCTAGGAATTTACTGCTAGATTTACTTTGGGGGGGATATGAGAGAGAGAGAGAGAGAGAGAGAGAGAGAGAGAGAGAGAGAGAGAGAGACTTACTGTAAGGGGTTTCAATTCAAGCTGTGGTGGCTGTAGGTTTAGTGATCCATACTGTTGATTCAATGGGTCCCACTTCTGATGACCCCTACAAGGTTGAATCAATGGGTCCCACTTTAATCGGGTCGGGTCGTTAATGGGCTGGATCAAGGTTGATACGAATTCGACCCGAATATTAAACGGATCATCTTTGGGTATCCGTATCTGACATGGATGATCCGATTATTGATCCGAATCCGATTAAATTGGAGCGGATCTGGATCGGATACGGATAATGATTCGTGTCGTTGACAACCCTATGGAAGGTGAAGGTTGAATCCTTCATAGTTCAGTAAGGGCTTGATGAAGCTCTTGGAAAGCGACCCGAGGCTATGAAAGATGATGAGTGGAGGAGGCTTGACAAGAATGCTAGAACCTCAATCATGTTAAACCTTACAGATGATGTTCTCTATCATGTCGTGAAGGAAAAGAGTGCGACTGAAACGATGGAGAAGCTAGAGAAGGAATTATGCCAAGAAATCTCTAGAGAATCGCATGTACCTGTTAATGCAGTTGTTCACCTTGAGTATGGCTGAGGGAACGAAAGTGCAAGACCACTTGAGCACGTTCAATAGGCTGGTTTGTAAGTTGGTAGAGATTGATGAACCGATGAAGGATGAATATCAAGCATGCATCCTGTTGAATTCTCTTTCAAATTCATATAAGTCGTTCAGGGACTCTGTGTGTGCAGGGAGGGAAACCATAAACGTCGAGACTGTTATCTTAGCCCTCTAGTCAAAGCCGATGAGAAAGAAAAGCGGTAACGTGACTTCCCGTTATTCCTCAGAGGCACTTGGTTATAAGGGGAAGAAGTTCTGAGCATGGAGGATATTTAAAATCGGAATTTAAGGCTAAGGGCAATGGGAAGGCTAAGGTGAAGTGCTGGAATTGTGGTCAGGATGGCCGCATGAGAGGGGATTGTCATAATCTCAGGTTGAAGCAAGAGAGGTATGTAAATTCTTCAGGAGAGGAAGCTAATACCGTAGAGGATGGTGACGATCTTTGTAAAGTATTGACTGTATCTGGCAAAGGATTTCATAGTAGAGAGTGGATCCTAGATTCAAGGGGCTTCATGTCTTGTTTGTCCTGACCGGAGTTCATTCACGACATACATGGAGTATGGTGGTGAATGTTGGGGAGCCTTCGAACATGTGCATGGTTTGGGTGCTCAGACTGGTCGGGCGATCGGTCTAGCTGTGTAACCCAGTACATAGCAAGAAGGCTGGATAGTTTGTGTGCCCAGACCGGTTGGCCGACTGGTCTGCAGAGGGCTCCGATCGGTCGAGGCGACCGGTTGGCTGCGAGGTAGCGTGGACGGGTCTGTGTGTTCTTTTTTCCCTGGACTATTTCTATGCGATGTGCGACCGATCAGGGCGACCGGTTGGCTGTGCGCGCTAATTTCTTGCGCAACTCGCAGTACTGCATAAGATGTTTCTATTTCGAGTGTTTTACCTATTTAAGTTGTAATCCCGACTTAGATGGTATCCTAAGGTGTCTAAGGTTTCCTAATCGTGTTAGGAAAAGGGGAGAGGTGTGTGTGAGAGAGAACTTGGGGTTTTCTCTGTTTATTCCTTGCTTGTGGGTCGTCAATTTCTATAATCTTCTAATAGTCATAGTGGATCGCTTTGTGCCGTGGTTTTTTACCCGTTGAGGGGTTTCTCCACGTAAGTTCGGATTCTCATGTGGTGAATGCTTGTGTGGTTTTGATTTCATATTGTTTCTTGTTTGATATCGCATTGCTTTGCGCGTTTTCGGCTTCCGCTTCCGCTCGGTTTTCCTAACAGTGACTCGGTGTTTGTTAGGTGACGACTACGCTCATAAGGTGATGGGTATTGGTACAGTGCGCATCAGGATGTTCGATGTGATTGAACGAGTCCTAGTAGATGTGAAGCATGTCCCCAAGATGAAGATGAATGTGATTTCTTTTGGTGCACTTGAGGTAAAAGGGTGTGTGTTTATTGGCCGCGATCATTGTTGTAAAGTGTTGAAAGGGACACTCGTGTGTATGAAGGCACAGAGGTGTGACCATCTCTACAAGTTGATTAGGAGCACAATTCACGGTGGAGCTGCAGTGGTAATGAGATCCACGGTTGCTCATATGTGGCAAGTGCCCAAGGGCCACATGAGAAGAGCGGAAAAAGGCGTTAATGTGCAAGGTTATGGTCAATGGTGGCACGAGAAGCGGTGGAGCTATGATTGAAGATGAAATGACGTTGCGAGGATGGTGTTGATTCGACGTTTGAAGCCTCGGTGGAGATTGTTGGTGTAACAACCCGGATCTTTACAATAATAACTATGTGATTAACTTTAAGGTCCTGGAATAATTTAATTAATAGTTTAATTGATTTGTTAAGCCACCAAATAACTTTAATATTGTTATAGTGTATAACTTAAGTTATAGGGCCATTTTCAAGTATCATGATTTCTGGCGATCATTTTCGTACAAAACTCGATATACTAGTTTTAGGACACGATCTAACGATACATGTCAAATTTCAACTCCCCGATCATCCTACAAGTACCCTAATCAGAAATCGGGCCATAAATGGGCCATCTAACTTCGGAACTGTCTCATTTTTGGTGTTATAGCCTAAAATCATGTGGCCTACCTGATGATTGGAGTGGATTTTGCATATACATCAGGGTGGGACCCACATGCACAACGCGCACGCAGCGTGTCCGGTCAACACGTGTTGACCGCGTATTCAAGACGGAAGCCGTCTTCTTCGTTCGCGCTGTAACAGCGAGCGGACACTGTCCGACTGCACCATCCACACTGTCCATCTGTGGGCCCCACATCCAGGATCTAAACCATCCATTCTTTTCCTCTTCCTCACGCATGGTATCCCCTTGAAAATCTCCCACATCGGTCTTCTATCCGATCTTCTTGAATTCACCGTCCAAATCAAAAGAGGCCAAGATCCTGGCCATTGCTGTGCATGGTAGCTTGGGGATTGCTCCATTAGGGTCGTGTGGACCCCACTTATCATTCCAACGGTTCAAAGTAACTTAGTTTGCAAGACATAAAATCCAAATCCAAGTTGGATTCGGAAACGTCCAGCGGTTCGCATAGACGTGTGAGCTTGGCTATAAAAAGCCGGTTCTCTGCTGCATTTTCTTCAAGAGAAATAGTGAGAGAGAAGAGAGAGAGAATTGTTAGAGAGAGAGGGAGAGAGTGAGGAAGAGAGCTGTAGGAAAAGAGAGAGGAGTGTGAGTCGTTAAAGAGAGAAAAGGAGAGAGAGAGAGAGAGAGAGAGAGAGAGAGAGAGAGAGAGAGAGAGGGTGGTGGTGCCGTTGCACTGCTGCTCCTACACCGTGCACGGCTGAACCGTCTCCAGCAAAGGAGAAAGAAGGAGGAAGAAAAAAAGGAAGAAGGAAAAAGAAGAAGAAGAGAGAGAGAGTGAAAGTTGTTAGATAGAGAGAGAGGAGAGAGAGGGCAGCCGTGTGGCTTCTCATCAGTGGGGTACCCGCCCACTGTTGCTGCCCCCTTTGCTTGGAGGATTCTCCAGCAAGGGAGAAGAAGAAAGAAAGAAGAAAGAAGAAAGAAGAAGGAAGGGAGAAAGAAAGAAGAAAGAAAAGAAGATTGCCAACTGAGTCGACTCAGTGAGCCGACTCCGACTCGATTAGGAGCATAAAACCTACTATAGGTGAGTGATTCATCTCATGATTTTCTAGTTGATTTTCTTGATTCTCTTGTTGCTATATTCTAAGTCTTATTTCTTTCTTCTGTTGTTTAACAATTGGGTTTTGGGTAAGGAATCCGTTTTCTAACTCGCTTCCTTAATCAAGTCTATGATATGGTCTTTATTCTTCTCTGTCAATTGTAAGGGAGTTTTAGGTATGGAACCCACTTCGATCTCTGTTATTAAGTATTGTTTCATAATTGTTCATTCGTGATGTTTTCCCAAATTAGTCTATCTAGTTGTACATATCAAGATATTAGACAAACTTGACATAGGTTACCTTACATATTTTAATAATTTCTCAAATTATTCTCAGCTTCCTTAATTTACTACAAACTAAATGTTTAGACAAAGAACTACTTAAATAAAGATGACACATGCATGGTGTGATTGAATTGAGTTTGAGATGCATTTTATGCTTGAAGATATGTTTCCATAATTCATGACATTCATATACATCTTTTATACACAACGACAGAACAGGAGCATGGTTGATTTGACTCCTGGCATGTATGGTTGATTTGTCGCCTTGCTGAGGTGAGCATGGTTGATTTGGGACAGGTTCCTAATGTTCAGTGGCAGCGAGTCCTGGTCGTTTCACTTATTGAGCATGGTTGATTTGCTCGGTTGGATCAGTGGTGCATGGTTGATTTGCCCACTGGCGTGCATGGTTGAATTGCCACCTCACTGTACCGGTTAGGTGAGCATGGTTGATTTGCGACAGGTTCCTAATGTTCAGTGGCAGCGAGTTCCTAGACGTTTGTTGCTTTCACACGTATCATAACATACATGTCATCATGATAATCATGTTCCATTCATAATGAAACATAAAGTGTGCTAATCATCACCTTATCCTCGTATATTCATGCAATTCTAGCTGTCGATACTTTACATCTAATATCTTATTAACTGAAATATTACCTGTGATAGGAAATGACCTCACTGGGCTTTAGTTCACCAAAATCACCACAGTTCCTGTAGGATATCAGGAGGAAGGAGGAGCGGCTGAAGCAGAATATCTGGACGACTATTTTTATTAGAAGACTTATCCTAGACTAGGTGTTTAATTTATTTCTTTTGAAGATGATTGAACCAGACTTTAGTAGATTTAAATGTTTTGCAGAGTAGATATAGTTGTTTAATTTAAATTTCAATTTGAGATCTAAGTTATGATTAATAAAGTACTTTAGTTTGGTAGTATTGTGGTATGTGGAATGGAATTTCTCTAAAAGGTTATGATTGGATTAAATTCACACTCTGAACCTCGGTCCTTGGGTTGTTGTACTCGAGTCTCGGATTTCAGGGCGTGACAGTTGGGGAGCCTCCAAACTTGTGCACGTGTTGGGTGCTCAAACCGGTCGGGCGAATCGGTCTGGCTATGTAACTCAGATGCACGGAAGGTCGCTAAAGGACAATTTCGTGTGCTCAGACTGGTCAGCCGATCGATCTGCAGAGGGCTTCAATCGGTCGGTGGTGAGGCAGCGTCGGGCGTGGATCTCCCTGGATTGGTTTGTGTGCTGGTCGACCTGTTGTGCGCGTGCGAAGTTTCTTGCGCAATACATAGTATTGCGTAAGATAGTTTCTATTTTCGGTCTTTTACTTATTTAAGGAGTTGTAATCCGGGCTTAGATGGTATCCTAAGGAGTCCAAGGTTTTCTAATTGTGTTAGGAAGAGGGGAGAGAGTTGTGTGAGAGAGAACTTGGGGTTTTCTTTGTATATTCCTTGCTTGTGGGTTGTCAATCTTGTAATCTTCTATTATTCATAGTAGATCGCTTTGTACCGTGATTGTTTACCCGTTGAGGGGTTTTTCCACGTAAATTCAGATTCTCTTGTGGTGAATGCTTGTGTGTGGCTTGATTGCATTGTGTTTCTTGTTAGACCTCACATTACTCTGCGCGTTAGGCTTTCGCTTCTGTTGTCTGTTTTCCCAACAAGTTCCTTTCAACTAATTTGAAAGATTTTCTAATTATTTGTCTTATTACAATGCACACATTTTCTTAATAAATCCTTGTCACTTCGACACGAGTTTCAAATAACTCTTATGTTTCACATATTGGGAATTGACACAACCTACCATGCGAAATATTCTCATTACAAACACTAATGGTGTGAGTAGCAAAAGAAGAAATTTTATTAAAATCGACAGAAAGTTTATACATCCAATCTACTTTATAAACTTTTTTCACAAATTTCTAATTCTTATAAAAGACTACTTGTCTACATTCAATCACCGCCTTAATACCAGCTTCATCTAACAAGTGATAATAGAGTTTTTTTTTTTTCCGAATGATAAATTCAACCTTTTTCTTCCATCTTTTGAAATTAGATTCGTCAAACAAATTAATAGTTACAAAAGATTAGGAATGACACTTTGATGTTGCCATTATACTGTTTTTACTAGCACTATTATAACGATATGACTTAAAATGTTGAATAACACAGATGATATTGGAATATATATAATAAATATGGATTTAATTGATATAAATTAGAAATGAAGATAGTTATCAAGTTAATCAGTAGGATGTAAGTTATGCTATAACAATAATAATCTATGCTACAAACAAGTTTAGAGACTGCACTATAGAATTATAAAGGCGATTGCTTACAACTCTAGTATACAAATATTACTAATAATTGATTATCTAAGTGGTAGATTAATTGTCTGTAATAATAAGTAGATGTATCAAAAGCATCGTTTCAACTAACAAATCAAAATTAATAATAACTGAACTGATGTAGAAAAATTAATCAAATAACAAAATATATCCGATCCAATCAAAATATATCAACTTAGTGACCAGATGTAGGCACATAGATCGAAATTGAATTCGACAATTTTGAATAATTTTTAATCAATTCGGTAATAATTAAACAGATTTAAAATAGGACAAATCTTAATAGTAAACAAATCTGAATTATTAGATTGATTTAAGCAAATGTGACTAAATATCCAGATATGACTAAAATATGTGATTAAATAATAAGATTTGATAAGTAAATACAATTAAATCCAACCGATGCGAGGCCATTTTAGGACATGAGCCAAAGAATTAGGTAGATCCAAAGCTCAAGTGGACCCCACCACAAAAAACAGTGGGGATTGAATGCCTATCATTAAAAACTTCTTGGGGTCACAGAAGTTTTCGATCAAGCTGATATTTGTGTTTTCCCTTCTTCCATGTCTGTGGGAACTTATGAACATATTGGATATCAAATAAATATCATGGTGAGCCCTAGGAAGGTTTTAATGGTAGGCGTCACTATCCCCACTGTTTTCAATAATGGGGTCTACTTGAGCTTTGGATCTGCTTCATTTTTGGGCTTATGCTTTAAAATGATCTTGCTAAATGGATGGCGGTGTGGACACAACACATACATCATGATGAGACCCACAAAACTTGGTGACATCACTTCAATAGCGAGATAGCTACTAAAGTCATCAGTAGGGCTGTTAACAGACCGGATCTTAGTCCGAATCTGCTCTGGATCTGATCCAATTTTACTGGATTCGGATCAACAATCCGGATCATCGGATCGGATTCGGATCTTGTTAATCGGATCCGTTTAAATTTCGGGTCGGATCCGAATCACCTTGGATCCGCTTCGATTAAGATCCGATCCGAATTTAAAATGAATTAAATAATATTATATATATTATATATACATACATATAAAAGAACCACATATTTTATCTCAAGTGGACCACAGTATTTACCATCCAACCTATTGAATAGTATCCACATGTATTTGGATAGTGTCGGATCGACTAAATCTCAATCAGGTCGGGTTTGGATCAAATGTTTAAAGATCCGTCAGATTTCGGGTCGGAGTCGAATCATCTAGATCACAAATCGGGTCGGATTCGGATCAGCCCTGATTCGCTCCAAATCCAATCCGTTGACAGCCCTAGCCATCAGTAGCTAATCCACATCTTGGTCGGTCCATGATCTCCCTTGGATCAATACATGTGCACGGAACTCTTGGTCCTCCTCCATTGGGCCACGACACTGGATATCACCCAACGGATGATGAGATGACGGTGGATGCTTAATCTAGATGTGTCATCTTCAACCACTAGATATAGACGGAGCATGCTCACCTACATACTATGCATGTGGGATCAAGGATGTTCATTGGGTGGTCCACCATCTAATCCACCACTAATAAAGTAATCATAATTATTTAAAGTTTAAATGAGCACAACTTAGCTGTGATCTTGGAACCAGCAATCTAGGTGAGACCCTGACCACATGGGCCCACCTCGATGTATGCATTATATATCCATGCAGTTCATTTTTTTTTAGCTTATTTTATGTCATGGTACCAAAACTGAAGCAGATGCAAATTTCAATTGGACCACACCATAGGAAACAATAGTTATTGACCATTGAAAGCCTTTTAGGGCCACAAAATTTTTGAAACAAGCTGATATTTATTTTTTACATTCATCTTGTGTGACCTTATCATCAGGTGGGATGGTCAATAAACATTATGGTGGGTGCTGGGAAGTTTTTAATGGTGGGTCTTCAGTGACCACTGTTTCCTGCCGTGGTCCATCTAAAATTTGTATTAGCTTTATTTTTGGGACCATATACTAAAAATAAGCTGGAAAAATAGATGGACAGTGTGGATATATAATAAATACATCGAGGTGGGTCCTATAGTCGGGGGTCTCACCCACATCTCTCGTTCCAGTATCAAACAAGTCACGCTCAGTTTAAAACAACGGAAGCGGTCCACTAATATCCCTAGTGACTAAACCGTGTGATGTATTTGTGGATATCCATGCCGTCCATCTAATTTTTCAGCTTATTTGAGGGCATGAACTTAAAATTGAAGCATATGATCCAAAGCTCAAGTGGACCATGCCTACAGAAATAGTGGGGATTGAACGCCTACAGTTGAAAACTTCTTAGGGGCCACATAGTTTTTGATTAATTAAGCCGATATTTACGTTTTCTCTTCGTCCAAGTCCATGTGACCTGATAAACATGTTGGATGGTAAATAAACATCACAGTGGGCTTTAGAAATGTTTCAATGGTGGACATCATTATTCCCATTGTTTCATGTGGTGTGGTCCACTTGAGCTTTGAATATACTTCAATTTTGTGTTCACCTGACGTGGATAAAACATATACATCATGGTGGGCCCCATAGATTCCAATCACCAGGGATATTGATGGTGTTGGGATCACCATCTAATCCGCTTCCTAAACCAACTAGTAAACTGAACGTGCTAGGCACGTGGAATGCATTTCAATTAGAGTACTAATCCAATGAAAGTTTCTCAACACATATCAGATGTCCAGGCAGACAACACACATGCCAAAGATCCACATCACTAATCGAGTTATGTACACTAACAACATGACATTAACAGAAAATATAGGTAGTAATCTCATCAAGTAAGCTGCATATGTGAGTTAAATTTGGACTGTTGGATTTTTTTCTTTCTCTCAATGACCCATTTTCTAATAAAACTTTAACCTACCTCATCAACCGGCTAATTTTATTTTTGTCCAAGCAATGTTGACAATGTAATTAATGGTCAGATGTTTGATATATTTATTGTACGCATGGATCTTGCACACATCTTCCCGTGTCTCGCTTGCCAGCCCATCTGGAAGACGCCAAGGCATTTTAACAGCATGTCTCAGGTTCCAGCGCTAAGGAGACACACTAACCCTACCAGTGGGTGGGTGCATCGTGTCACTAATTGTGTGGGTGAGTTGCACGGCTAATAGGGTGGGTGCATTGCATGACTAACAAAAAAAAATGAGGGACCCTAAACTCATCGGATGAGCTGCAACATAGAAAATATGGTTTATTTTTTTCTTTCCATATAATCGCTTAGGGTTTGAATTATGGACCGAGAGCTGCCTAGTTTTCAGCTAATCTCTGTTAGCATTTTTTAGAACATTTCTACCCCTTGATGAGACAATGTTTCTACTGTTTTACCTAACAAACACCCAATTAGCAACGTTATGCCACTGATGTCTGATTTAATCCTGCTCATCCACCAGCGGGGGTAACTATTTTGTATCAGTGTGATATCCACGTTGTCCATCTATTTGGCTGGCCCATTTTACAACATTAGCCTGTAATGAGTCGATAACAAACTAAAATGGGCCACACGTGAAAAAGTAGGGATTGAATGCCTACTGCTAAACACTTTTTTTTAGGGCCAAGGAAGCTTTTGATCAAGCTAATACCACCATTTATTTTGCAAATTACAGATCAAATGGCAACAAGAGCTCTTAGAGGAGGGATTTATGTTTTTTTTAAAATAGATTCACGGTTTAACGTTCATAATTTCTAAGGTTTTCTCAGCTTACATGTGGAATGTGTGAAAGATCCAAGCAGCTAATCAAATGGGGTCCCACCATGCAAACTCTCCTACACAAAAGCAAGCAGCTCCAGAAGGTCAAATTTTCCCAAGTTGTCCGTTAGTTTCTAACTTTGGAATCCACATCCATGAGTGGACTGGATTGATTTCTCAACCAAGGCATCCACACATTGTGCTCACTTGATGAACGGCTTGGATTCCACGCATCAGTGCCAAGTTGGCATGTGATGGCGTGTAGATGGGCTTCATTATAGATGTATGGCTGATATTCATAATATATTTGAGTTTACAATCCGTACATGGCACAGCCGCAGGCAAGACGAGATCGATCATCATATCTCTCATAGGATAATTGATCTGAATCCACGGATCTATCGTGAATCCTCAACCAACCTTCCTTGATTTCTCAAGGGGCACTCGAAGAATACGAGCAACCAGAGTAAAAGTCAGAGAAATAGTATCAAAAGTATGTCTCACAATGACTAAAAACCAGGCTTAAATATGTTCTCAAACATTAATCTACGCAACCAAGGAGTTCTAATTGAACTAGGAAAGAAAATCAAACAAAAACGGAAGAAATCAATTCAAAATAAAAAGTTCGTGCGTAATTTTACATACGCGCTGATCGACAGGTTGGACAGGGGGCCTCAACTAGTCGTCAGAGGACCTTGACTTTCCAGAGAGTTCAACTATTCTCTAGAAAATTTCAAATCGATCGGACGACTAGTTGTTAGCTTGGCTAACCGGTTGTGATCGGCTCAGGACACTCCAGTGAATTTAGCTATATCTTGGCGAATTTTTGACCGGTTCGCGGACCGATCGTGACTAGTGCTGGAGGTAGACGGCTGGTAATCAAACCCTGTTTTTCTAACGATATGTTAGGTCTTGGCTCATTTCTTGTGGTCTTCTTCTGATCCTTTATTTGGTCTATCTTCATCATGTAGAGCTCAAATACATCCTCTACATTAGTATAAGTTGGGCCATTTCTCAAGATTCTAAGCTATTAGTCTTACATGATCCACCACGCGTGGAACATGTCACTTAACCATCATTCATGCGGCAATCCAAACCCATCCGAACCCTTCTATTGGTTGCCTGCAAGTAGACATCATTAAGAAGAAAAGTACAACGATGTACAAGGTTCATATGATAAAAGGCCCTATTTTGGTGGCTAGGATCTTCCAATCTAGAAGACTTTAGGGTATAATACACAAATGATGGGGTTCAACTGGCAATGATCAGGATCAGTGGACTATGGTACCACTTGTAAAAAAGGTTTTTTTTTTTTTTTTTGGTGGATGGACAATAGCTTATTGTGCAATTGGATGGATGTGAGTATCTCAAAAATCATACTGATGGAAACAGTGGTGATTGACTATTCCAAACTTATTGAGGGCCACAAAAGCTAAAGATCAAGTTGATATTTGCTTTTCCCTTCATCCACGACTTTGTGACTTTATCAATAGGTTTAATGGCAAATAACACTTACAGTGGGCATTTGGCCGTCCTTAAAGGAAGTTTTCAATGGTGGTGTTCAATCACCACCATGGCGTGATCCATATGAGATTTGGATCTAATTCATTTTGGGCCTCAAGCTCTAAAATAATCTATAAAAACATATGAATGACATGGATAATATATATATATAGCACCCCGGTTTCCTAAGCACTGGGCATAAATGGTTATTTACTGTATAGAATTATCCTTTGGAAGTCTGGTTGGTTCAGGTGGGCTCCACCATGATGTGTATGTTGATTTTATTCCATACGTTAAATGTATTAGCCCACGTTAGGTATAGGGTCCAAAAATCAGCCCTATCCTTGATTCAGGTGGGCCACAAAAGTACATATAGTGTTAAGAGGATGCTCGCTCTCCAAATTGTTTCCCTTTGAGTGGCCCACTCGAATCATGGATAGGGCTGAGTTTTGGGCTCTAGGCCAAACTTTTAGTGTGAGTTTTAATGGTTGGAGTGGATTTCAAACATATATGATGGTGGGCCCACCTCAATTGGACGACCCTTTTGCTATAATTAGGTAACGTCTAGTCGACTTGTATTAAGAGTCTCACCACCCTACAGTGGTGCCAAAACTCTATGGTGCCCACCATAATGTATGTGTTTTATCTGTTATCTGTTGTCCATTAGTTTTTCTAGTTCATTTTAGGTTATAAGCCCAAAATTGAATTATACCCATAGCTTAAGTGGACCATACCATAGGAAACAGTAGGAATTGGACATGTCCAGTTGAAAAATCCTTGGGGCGATAGAAGTGTTGGTTCAAGCTGATATTTGTTTTTGTTTTTATTTTATTTTTATTTTTATTTTATTAATCCAGGTCTATATGACCTTATTAACAGGTTGGATAACAAACAAACATCACTGTGGGCCCTAGGAATATTTCAACGGTGGATGTCATTATCCTCACTGTTTTCTTTGGTATGGTCCGCTTGAGCTTTGGATATGCTTCAATTCTAGGCTCATGCCTTGCAATGATACGAAAGAATGAATGGACAGTGTGGATAAAACAAATATATTAAGGTGGGCCCACAAATACAATATCTTAATACTATAGTAAAGGGTAGTGAGTGCCTCATTGCAGCAGGGAAATTTAATGTAATAGGGTGGTCCATCTTGGATGGCCCATCGTCATTTATTTCCAAAATTCACTTCGAACATTAGGTGAGTGACTTGGTTTTAGGCCTATGGTGAAAAAATCAGCACTAGGCATAAATCAGGTGGACCCCAATATTAAAAATAATGTACAGGAAGACACCTACCCTCCAAATCATTTTCTTGGTGCGCGTACTTGAATCACGGGTAAGGCTGAGTTTTGGACTCTCATTCTAAATTTTAATTTCTCATGTAATGGTTAGAGTGGATTTCATATAATTATCATGATGGTACCTAAAAAATCAAAGGTAGACATATCACCTTTAATTAGTTCAAGGGTTGGCGTCCCTCTATCAAACTATTTATTCTCGAATGACCCACCTGAGCTAACAAACCAACTAATTTTTTGACCCTATGGATAAAATGAAGGGACTCACTTGATGACTAGGAGTGGATTTCACTTAAACTTCATGGTGGGCCCACTTCATACAATCGCACATTAATACCATAGATAAGGTCTCTACGGAATAGTGCGCAGGAGACAGGACTATATATATATATATATATATATATATATATATATATATATATATAACATCAAGGTGGGCCCTAGTATCAAGGCATAAGATCACGGTGGGGGTGAGAGATGGGTCCCACTAGATCCGATGGTGGTAAGACATAGGCCCACCTGATTCCTTGTAGTTATGCGGATATCAAGGAATCCCATTCACGATTGGGGTGGCAATGGGCCCAGCTATGGTCCAACCAAGGTTGGCACTGGCCAACCTAGTTGCCCAAGCCTCGGTCCTAGTCTAGCCTGGCCCTAATTAGGTAAAAAAAAGCTTAGCTCTGGCCCTGGGAATCCGGGACCTATAGGGTTCGCAGTTCAGAGCGGCCCTATGAGGAAAAGAGTGACATGATCTAAGAAATGAAATGAGTTCAGATTTAATTTTTTTTGTTTTTGTGGGATCTTAATCTTAATCCCTCCCGACATGTCCCATCATATAAATGGTTTGGATTGAATGATAGAAATATGATCCCATACCTAAGAAGTTTCTTAAACTACAGATGAATGGAAACCTCACAAGTGTCTTCAAATCGTCTATCCTTCTATATAACTACGACCCACCTGATTACTCGATTGGGCCAAACATCTGGGCTGCGCCATCAACCATTGGTGCTAGCCTTGTCAACGGGCTTAGATTTCAAGCACAAGTCCAACACTCAGGCCCAGTTTAGATGCCAATACCTGGCCCTATAGGTATGGGTCACCAGTTGTCACTCTAATCTAAGAGGGTTGTGCTTCATTGAGTTGTTGAAGCTAATTTCAAGGGTTCACTCATTGGGCCATGGCACATTATTGGGTTGGAACAGGTTGTTTTTGAGGAACTGGACCCGGATCCAATCAGAACGGTTTGGAGCTTCATTTTGAGTCAGGTCCAAGTCATACAAGGGCACTTAATCGGTGGGGCCCACCTGTAGATAGATTAGTTCTCACATATATGTGCTCCATTGACACCTGTGCTATGTAAAATGGGCTCTCTTAAGTGCCTGTGGCTTAACAAACCTGGTTCTGTTGCTAGAATAAGTAATTAAGTTTTTTAATGGTGGGCCTTCAATCCCCACTATGTGATCCACTTGAACCTTGGATCTACCTCATTGTTGGGCTTATATCCTAAAATCATAAGGCAATATGGATGGATAGTATGGATAAAACCCTACATCACGGTGGCCCCTCAGAGCCCTGTCGTCCCAGATGTTGTGTTAGGAGAACCGATTAAATATTTGAGGTTTTTTAGTTCTGTTCTTGCGTGTGCATCTCGACCCATGCTCATGCAGCCACGCCATGAAACGAGTGTATGAGTTGAGCTTTCCATCTGGTTGCAAAGAAAGCTCAAATGATTTCCTTAAAAAGCGAAGCCTTTTTAACTACTTGGGCGTTTTGCTAATATATACCACAAGTTTCGTGGGAGTATTTAGATGGCAACACTTAAAACATGATTTTTCTATGTGGCCATGCATTGACTCTATATTTTTTAGATGAAATTGTCCTCTACGCACCCTTTTAACTTTTATGCAATGGGACATTACCTGTCATTAGTTTGATAATTTTTTTACAAACTCTTCTACGTACTTTTTTTTTTCCTAACATTTATAAAAGGGAATAGATTAAGTGCAACCCTGGCCTCACACAAGATCAAATCCTTACTGCTGTGGGGCTCACTTTGATGCATGAATTCTATATCTACATTGTCTATCCATTTTTCCATATCATTTTAAGGCATAAGTACAAAAAAAAAAAAAGAAAAAAAAAACTAATCCAAGTCTCAGGTGGACCATGCTATAGGAAACTGGAGATTAACCATTAACAACTTGTAATGGGTTACAAAAGTTTTGTATGAAGCTTATATTTATTTTTTCCCTTCATCCAGGCTCTTTTGACCTTATAAATAGGTTGGATGGCAAATAAACATTATGAAAATATTACGGTGAGCCATAAAAAGTTTTTATGGTGGGATGTTTAATCACCACTGTTTCCTATAGTATGGTCCACATAAGATTAGGATATACTTCATTTTTAAGCATGTAGCCTAAAATGATATGGCAAAATGGATGGACGCATGTGAATATAAAATAACTACATTAAAGTGGGCCCCATGATAAGAGGAGCATAGCCTAAGGTGAAGTTGGGGGCTGCATCTAATCTACTTTCCTTAGAAAACAAATTATTCTTCTTCTTCCTTCAAAAAATTGTGCATCGATAAGTCTTTTACTAAGAAATAGATGGAATGAAAGAAAAAAGACAATAAAAAATGAGAGAATCATGACCCTTTTTGTATGTCGCTCGATGTTGGAAAATGAGAGTGAATATGACTTGACGACATCATAAAATTAAGGCCTACTTTTGAATAGTCAAAAGGTGTCCAAATGAGATGATTCCAAATTCATATGAAAATTTGTCGAATCATCTTTCCAATGAGTACAAGATTACCCTGACCTTGCATATAGTGAAGAAGTTATGATCATTTTCGAGGGATCGCGTGCAACAAGAAATGAGAGGGAACATGACGATTTTGGGCCCACTTTTGAATGACCAAATAGTGTCCAAATGAGATGATTCAGGAGTCATTTGAAAGTTCGTCAAATTATCTTTTCAACGAGTATCAGACATTTAGCGAGAGAGTTATAATCGTTTTCGTGCGATCATGTGATGCTGAAAACCAGAGAGAATGCGAACGAACACCATGATTCACTTTGGGCCTACTTTTGGATAGACAAATAGAGTAAAAATGAAATAATTTTAGACACATTTGAAATTTCATTGAATTATCTTTCTAACGAGCATAAGATCACCCCGATCAAAGATGTAACGAGAGAGTTATGACTATTTTCGTGCGATCGCACGTTGTTGAAAATGAGAGTGAGTAAAGATTGCCCGATTATTTAGAATGGGGCAATTCTAAAAATTGAGCAATCTTTTCGATAGACAAATGATCTCCAAATGAGATTATTTAAATCCATTTGAAAGATCATTGAAGTATCTTTCCAACGAGCATAAGATCACCTCGATCTAGCTTGGAATAAGAGAGTTATGACATTTCAAAGTTGGGTCAAAGTATTCTGGCGCGAGCTTGCTCTCTTTTCCAGCATCATGCGATCGCGCAAAAATGGTCATAAATCTCTCGTTACAGCTTCGATCGGGGTGATCTTGTGCTTGCTGGAAAGATAATTCAATGAACTTTCAGATAGATTTGGAATCATCTCATTTGGACACAATCTGATCGTTCAAAAGTGGGCTCAAAGTCAATGGTGATGTTAGTCGCGCTTGCTCTCATTTATAGCATCTCACAATCATGCAAAAACAGTCATAATTCATTTGTTAAGGTGTACATGCAAAGTGAGAGAAGGTTCTTCAGGCTCACCACGATGTATGTGTATTATCCACTCCATCCGTTAACTAGGTGATATCATTTTAGGATGTGAGTCATAAAACTAGGGAAATCCAAAACTCAATTATGCCATACCATAAGAAATAATGCCGATAGGGATGCCTACCATTGAAACCTTATTGGGGTACCACCAAAATGTTGGATTATGTTGATATTTTAGTTTTTCCTTCATCTGCTTGGGACTCAAATTATGAATGGGTTGGGTGTCAAATAAACATCATGGTGGGCCTTAGAAAGGTTTTAATGGTTGTCGTACGCCTATCCTCACTATTTCCTATACTATGGTCCACTTGAGTTTTGATCTTTATCTTTTTTTTAGCTCACATCCTAACATAGGCCGGTGTAATTTATAAACATAGTGGATGTCATACATATATGATGGGACTCATAAGGCTTCTCATTGCATACACTAGCTAAGAATTTGTGTCCAAGAGAGATGGGGGCCGCCTATACACGAAAAGGAGAACAAGGGGAGGCAGTAAGCTGCTCTAATAAAAATAAAATGACAAAAATACTCTTGGTTGAAAAGACATACGTCAAATTCTCCTTTAAAATTCAAAGCTTTTAACTTGTTATATGACTAATTGTGTCGGTCAAGTTGTCCAAAGCTATTGGCATTATATATAGTGCATATTAAGAAAACATATCTATTGAAAATGCTAAAAGGCTTACTTTATTCAAATGCAAAGATCCATTAATGTGAACAAGCCAAAAGTGACAAACACACTTTAAGCTTGAAGAATAATCTTGCCTTGGCATCAAACAAATACAAGTTCTCCATGTAGAGATAATATTTGAAAACAAAAACATCAAAAGATATCCATATATAGCAATATATAGGAGCAATATGACAGATAAATGATAAAATCGCCTTTCCATGAGATTGATATCCATGGCATTATCACAGAGTAATCACCTATACTTGTAAGTATGATCTATGTTGAATGATTTCTATCTGAAACATAGAAGAAGAATATCACATTGGTGAAGAGAGTCGCAACCATCACAGAGCCTGGGCCTAAACCAGGCCAGCCGTTGGGTCTTTTGAAAGATATCAACCTTGACCCATCCTAACTACCTAAAGGACCCATCCCTTGCTTAGGTTGACCAAACAATTAGCTTGGTTCCTTTTTGTGGGATGGTTGAACGAAGTACATATTCAGGGCTGTCAATGAGTTCCCAAATCAGCAAGTACTTGATAGACTCGACCCTTGTTTAACGGGTCTGGGTCCCATTACCTATTAATTAAGCGGGTTGGGTTCTGGTCCCACCTTTTGGGATTCATTTAAAAATGGGTCTAGTTGGGTTTGGGTCAGGTCATGTGAAGGACCTGGTTAAGTTGGGTTGGTTTGGGTCTAGTTCGGTCCGGGTTGAGCCCAGTTAGGTCTAGTATTAAAATTATTGAGTACATCTTGATTATTCTAGTAACAGAAATGGGGTTTACTAAGCCACACATATATAGAAAGCCCCTTTACACACTCCATCCATATGTCAAAGTGGCGATGTATGTGCAATCTAATACATCCATCGAGTCGGCACAGCCATTTACATGCTCATTTATTCTGAAACCAACTTGGAACCTAGATCTCAAGACCCGATGAGTACCCAAACCCGAACATATCTGGGTCTGGGTCTTTAAGAACTAGACCTGGATGCGGTAGGACCCGAACCCGGTTAGCCTAGGTACAGGTACTGTAATACACTAACCAGAACCCAACCCATTGACAATCCATTATAGATTTGTTAGCCCCATATGCCCTTCTCCGCATGCACCTTTACATGCAACAGGTGCAAACCTTGCAATTGGGTAATGGCCACACGTATATGTTTTATTTGGACCTTTGGAGACTTCTTTTAAATTGTCCATTCATTCCACATAGGGATGGTCCACTTGATAAGTGGTCCCACCTGATGTTTTCATGGGGTCATCCTCACGACAGGGTCCACCTTGTGCACAGCTAAGATGTCTTGGAATGTGCAGGTTGGTCTGTGTGAAGAGAATGCAAATAGGAGTGGAAATGGACTGGGTTTGGCCGGGCCAGACCAGGCCTTAGCCTAGCACAGTAAGCCTAAAGCCCGAGTCAAAAAAGCTAGTGGGCCCAACCTTACAATTGATAAAATCCTTGTTTCCCACTTGAAATATTCCTACTTTATCCATTGATCAAATGGGCCACAGAGTGCAACCATTCGGTGGCACAACATGCAATATAGATCACGAGGTTTTGCTACAATACATCCAAAGGTATTGGACTTGGATGCGTCTGACTTCAGCCCTTGAACTTGTGGTCATCTTTCAATATCAAGACCACCTATGTCCAACATTCAAGGTGAGGCCCATCATATAAGTAGTTTCATCATAGTTACCTAGTTCATTTGAACGTATCTCGAAGTATGAAATGGTTCGATCGAACGAATACATAGTTCAATTCAACTCAAATCAATGGGCTGGATCGTCCCAATTCGGCCAATTTCGATATTTATATTCGATTCAAACTCATTCCCAAATTGATACGACTGGATTTGATGATGGCGAAAACCAACATGATAGAAGCATCAATCATCAACCTTCTTTCTGAAAAGAAGAAAATGGCCCCCTACCGATCATTTCAGCAACCCAAAGAAGAGAAGGGGAGTTACTTGATGCTCTAGCGGAGTGTGATGGTTCATCCACTGTCAGCTTTGATTAAGGGGAATTTGCTTGTTGAATTTGGACAGTTGAATGACTTTCATTTCAACTGTCCATTAAATGTCTACCAATTATCTAGTTAGAAAATATAATAAATTAAACCTTCCGACAACAACATCTAAGTTGAAACCCCAAAATTTGGATAGTTTAATTTAATTTATCTATATGTCACATGTGCAATTTCTTATGACTAATATCATCCATCCCAATCTTAGTGTATCAAAGCTTTTCTTTGACAATGAACTTTACCGAAAGTGAGCTATTTAATACTCTGGCAACCTATGATGCTTTATATGTAGGCATTTAAAAATTATGCACATCGTAGACCTAACTTTTTTTGTTTGTTTTTGTTTTTGTTAGTCATGTAGCGCACTCAGCTTGTTACCTGGGCAATGCACCCACTTGGTTAGTCACACGATGCACCCACCCACCAGTGGGGTTAGTGTGTCTCCTTGGCACTTGAACCTGAGACCTGTTGTTGAAACGTCTGAAATTATGTTGGTAGTTTAACACGATACCCTTGTATGTGCGAAAACTTAAAGAGCAACTAGAATTATGGCCAAGTCCTATTGCGGGGGAGCAACTAGAATTATGGCCAAGTCTTATTTTGGGGGGGGGGGGGGGGGGGGGGGAAGGGTTGGGTGATTAGGACCTTTTGAAATTCTTTTCGCCTACTTACACAATTTAACACGTTAAACTAAGTAAGCAAGAACACTTTGGCTTTTAAGCCTAAGTGGGTCCAATCACAAGACTAGCATATGGTTTAACCAATAAACAACCTAGTCTAAGCATGCATAGATAATCAAATAATTTAATTAATTAACCTCCTAACCTATGCAACCTATGTAGACTTATGAGAATGAATCAATGAGCTCAAGTCTACACAACTAGTGAAAGTACATCTTGTGTGTGGATGTGCCTATCTGGTGCCTAGCTTACATTCCTATTAAGCATTCATAATTAAACAATTAAACATACAATGCTAAGATATCAATGTGCTCAATCAATCGTAAACACAAGCATGTATAGTGGTTCGACTTTGGGTCTACTCCACTTTCGGTTCAAGTACTCAACTCCTTCGAGCACACCGGCATTCACTATCGGAGGTTTTAAATGAGGTTCACCTCTCTACCTTTACACGGAGGTTTTACTGGTTCACCTCTCAACCATAACCGGAGTTTTGGACAAAGGGCTAACTCTTAACCCAAACAGAGTTTTGGACATATGCTAACTCTCAACTCGAACGGAGTTTTGGACATAGGTTAACTCTCAACCCGACGCAAGTTCACTCCCGTGTCGGAGGCTCCCCCTTGGAGACTTTGTTTAGGCTCGGCAAACGAGCCAAGGATTGCCAAACAACCCCAAGTCTTTTAGGCCGACAAACAGGCAAATGAACGGCCAACGTCCCTAGTTCGAGTTTGACAAACAAACTCTACACTCAACTCCCACAGGGAATTGAGTAGATGAAATCTCAATAAAGACAACCTTACTTGTCGGATGAGCCCCTTGCTCAGCGCCGGTTCGGGTTGCTTGATCTCCGCTCTCCCGTGCTTCAATCAGCTTCCCTTGCTCCCTCGATCGTGTTGTCGTTGCGTTGCCAATGCCTCAGCTACACTCGATCAATCACCTTGCTTGTGATGCCTTTGAGATGCCCAATGAGATAGGAGGATGATTGAATTTTCTACATGGGATATATAGCTTGTTCTAACTAAGAGATTCACCTAGATGGTCTTCTAGAGGTCTTGAACAAGAGATATGACTATGTGGTATAATGTCTCACTCTAAAATTGAGAAATGAATCAAGTCATCTCTATGTTTGCATTTGAATGCCCTCACTTGTGATTAAACACAAAGGGATATGACTTGAAACTCCTCCTCTTTGAGGCCCCATATGATGTGCAAAAGGTGTGGGTAATAGGCTCTCAAAGACCTCTCAAAATGCTAAAAAATCGAACTCCATATTTAAAGAAAATGATCTTCAACGGTCATAAAACGGGCAAAAACGGTTAGTTGCCGACCTGTCCCGACTGGTCGGCCAGGGGTCCCCGATCGATCTTGACCGATCGGCCATAGGCCAAAACAAGACAAAGTGTTTACTGTCTCGAGGGGGGGACTAGACCTGCAGATCGGTCACGACTGGTCGGCCCAATGACCTTCACATGAATAGCAACGCTGTCTGGACTGGGGTCAGTCCGACTGGTCTTGACTGGTCGGTCCAGTCCAGCCGATCGGTCGTGACCGATCGGTCAAGTTATGCATAGTGTTGATGGGTTTGGGCATGGATTTCACAGCACATGCAACCTCAAAGGCCGATCTTTTGGTGATCTTTTAGGACACCTAAGGTTAATCTATGATGAGTAAAGGCTTTCCTATTATGGTCAAGGTCATTAAGAGGTTAAGGGATATGGTTTTGGTCAAGGTTAAGGCACACAAAGGCATCACTTTTATCTGTTTCTTTTTCCTTGATGCAACAGGGCCACTAGAGTCTTCGGTCTTCGTCTTTATTAAGCTCAACCGACACTACATTCACTGACCTAAGTGATTGACAAATAAGGTGCACTAGTATGCCACAGAAAAGTGCACTAACAATGCCTAGGCAACTTCCAGCTGAGCTAAACTGTTTAGATTGAGAACTTGTTGCAGGTGAATCATGATCCAAAAATCAAATTATTTGAACAATCATAGCCTTTTATTCATGGGCTCTTGTTTGTTGAAATTGGACTATTAAATAATTTTCATTTTCAACCGTCCAATATATGTCCACTAATCTAATAATAAAATAATCAAATAACCATTGTTTTTTTTTTGCATATGACACATTTAAGTTCGGACCCATGCACTACATGTGATGCGAAAGGGCTTGCTAATTGCATATGCTCTTCTGAATAGGCTACTATTTTGGAAATGTAGGTATGTCTTACGAATGACATTTTTTCCAAAGCCTTGGTATCACTTAAAGTAAACTAGAGATTGTAAGTTCGATACCTAACAGAATTGCCTCATTTAGAAGGTTTCGCATATATTTATTTTATTCCATCAACGCAATTTCTAAGTAATTTTTAAGTGCTTTTGTAGCATTCAGCACATTGGACTATATTACTGAAGTTTTTCTCTTCACAAGATGAGGAAGATGATTAGGGGTGTTAATGGGCGGGGCTTGGGCCTGAAGAATCAGAATTTTGAATAGGCCCGGACGGACAAGCTGGCCAGAAACAATTCAAAATCCGGGCTAAGACCTACCTGAGGCCTGTTCCATTGACACCCTAAAGATGATGGGGATAATTGATCTTTGTGTTTTGTGAGGGTATGACTGCCTTTGTGCCTTGGCACACAAATATCTTGATCCTAACCATTCAAATCATCATGTCCATCATTCCATAACTCAAAACTTATAGTGAAATAGTTACCTCAAATATTTTTAAAATTGCAAGTTGGAACTGTACCATCCTCAGGATGGACCACTCACTCCATTGACGGGCTCGTGCCCTTTGAACTTGAGTATAGTTCACTCTCTTTGAGCTTGAGGCTCGTTTGCAAGCTTCTATTTGGACTGCATTGGAATCAAAATCATAAATCAAGGTGATTCTAAATCCTCAGTTATGTTTTGGCAGCTTGCATTGAGAATACATTGGAATTCAAAAATAAAAATGCATTGAAATTTAGTAATATATTTACAAGAATTTGAATTTAATTACCAAATGAACTTTAATATTTTAAATTATTGTACATTTGTGATATTTAACAGAATGAATATAATAAATCTAGTGAAATATATAATTTGGCAAAACATGACAAAATTTTAAACCTTAGGTGAACCACAAATATAGGATTGCAAACAAGAGCGACTTACCAATGTTTTAACTGTTGATTTACATGGCCAGTGTTCAAACTTTTGGGATCATTCTATTGTTGTAATTTTAGTTGTCCAACCAATAATTTAATTATTTTGGGGTATCATTAGTGTGTTAGGTGTCTAATGGATTAGTAACCTAGCTAGTAATATCTTTATTGCACCTGCCTTTACAAAGGAGCATAAAAAAAATATTTAACTGTGAATCTTAAAAGAAATTTCAAAAGACATCAAAATTGTGTATTTCAAGAATATTTTCAAAGTTAAGTTGCTGAATGGCTTTTGGACTCCCAATGCACTCAAATACACACAAATCTGCCTTGAACTAAGAATTCAACCTCAAATTGCTTAAGCTGCCATTGGGTTAACTATTGTTTGGGTCATTGAAAAGGGACTCATCCAACGGCTATCTATTAATTTTGTGGTCGTGTCCTCCTTTGTAAATGGATCAGCTTTATTTTTGTATCAGGAGTTCATCATGGTGTGTCCCACATTTTGCATAGATTGGGTACCCGGCACTTGTGACATGCTGGGAAGAAAGAAATGACTGTATGTGAAGTGTCCTTAAGATGCATCTTGAAAGAACTTTTCAACCGCTGAGTTTTTCGGTTTAGAACAGCAATCAGGTCCTCATGTGGGTCCCACTGTCCAGATTTCATGTTTCAAAATAAAGTTGATATGATCATTAGATGGGCCACATGTGTAAAATGAATCTAGACCATTGATCGATTTTTCCCTCAAGCATCCGTTCCTCCCTTTGTTGTCCAGTTGTCAAATTAATCAACTTGAGTTTCTAGAAAAAGAGGCAACCATATGGGGGATGCACTTGGATGGAAGCTTGGATCTGTCACAGGTGGGCCACACAAGGCAAATGAATGCTTATGCACACAGCAAGACCATGCACGCTTCAATATCTTATTAAATGCCTGACGTGCGTTAAGACTCCTTCGTTAGTCCTGCACCATTTATTAGGATTCGATTGATCAGTGTGATTTAGGTATGTTCCATCAACAGCGTAACCCACATGTTGGATGGCTGGCAGCCGATTAGGTGCGGCGCCGCCACCTACCCCACATGGTGCGACCCTGACTGTGATGGGGTATTCCACCTCACGAGTAAGGAGAGAAGTGCAGGTTCTGGGGTCCTCGGCTCCTGCACGCTGGATCGTTTCGGACAGTTGCAACTGGCTGACAGTTGGGCGTCGGCCGGCCAGTGGCTGTGATCAGCTGACCGACAGTGATGTGCGGCTGGCTTATTTTAGACGTCTCTCACAGATTGCTTGCTGGATAGTTTTGGGCCATTTTCGATCTGCCGGCCAACGACGCGCTCAGCTGCATTACGTAGTTTTCTATTATGACTCTGATTCCGCCCGAAAGTGCTATATTAACACTTGATATTGCGGATTAGGGTGATTGGAGATTATTAGCACGTCCAGAGAGAGAGAGAGAGAGAGAGAGAGATTGAATGGAGAGAAATTCGGGTTCATGACGATTCATCTATGTCACCTGTTCATCCTTATTTTCTTTGAAGTCCTAGGATCGGTGAGATCTCTCATTTATCTATTTCTTTGGTTGTAATTCGCCTGTTAGGGTAAATATTGATTGGATCCAAGCGAGTGAAGTTTGTAATTGCTGTGTCAACATTCATTACATAGTAGATTTGTTCATATGGACGAGGTCCTGTGATTTTTATCTCAGTTAGAGGGTTTTCCACGTAAAAACTCTTGTGTGTCATGGTAGTGATTGCTTGTCTGCGTTTCAGCATTATATTATCTCATAATTCATGATAGTTGGGGGTGTGAGATCTTAAAGTTTGTGCATCCTCTCCAACAAAAGTGGCATTAGAGCCAGGTTGTGTAGAAGGACAGTGGGATCTATGTGAATTATGGAGGGTGGCTCATCTAGGATGATCAACCTTAATTGGTCTAACTGGCCCATTTGGAAGGCTAAGATGGAAGACTTGTTGAAGACCTGTATGCACCAATCATAGGTGATACGGCGAGATCGTCGGATATTTACAATGAAGATAGGAAGAAGTTAGACCAGAAGGCGGTGGAATTTATCAGACAGTGGCTGGATGATACAGTGTTCCACCACGTGTCTACGGAGACATCGGCCGCTAGCCTATGACAAAAACTCACAGGGCTATATGAGAGGAAGATAACAGTAAACAAAATCCTCTTGTTTAGAAGACTTGCAAACCTAAAGTACAAAGATGTTGGTTCAATTACTGAACACATGAATGAAGTTAGTAATATTGTGAACTAACACTCCACCATGAAATTGGCCATGGATGATGAGCTACATGCCTTATTATTGCTTAGTTCGTTACTTGATAGTTGGGAGACATTGGTCGTGTCTCTGAGTAACTCCATATCAGAATGGAAGGTTTTCATGGACCAAGTGACATGTAATCTTCTTGATGAGGATACTAGAAGGAAGGCACATGGGTCGTCTCAGAAAGAGGCTATCGTGTCAGAGGAACGGGGGAGAGGAAAGCATAGGAAGGATGGTAATAATCGCGATAAATTCAGAGGCAAGTTTAAATCAAGGAAAGACGTTAAATATTAAAACTATGGCAAGAATGGCCACTACAAGAATGAATGCTATAAGGACGAGGGGCAAGAAAGGAAAAGGGAAGGAGAAAAATAAAGAATCAAATTCTACTACGTCGTCTCCGATGGCGACGTGGTGGTTATACTCTCGACAGATTACGATGTTTGTCCCATGCCACGAGTCAAGACATATATTAGGTAATAGACTCGGGAGTGTCGTATCACACTACTCCACACACATAGTTCTTCACAAGCTGCAAACCATGCGACTTCGATATAGTGAAGATGGGTAATTCTTGTTGTCCAAGATTATGGCGATATGTGATATACATATAAAGACCGATGTGGGCTACATATTGGTGCTGAAAGACATGAGGCATATTTATGACCTTTGCCTTAACTTGATGTTGATGAGAAGGTTGGACGATGATGGCTGTGAAAGTTAGTTTGTTGATGGGCACTGGAAGCTCATTAAGGGCTCGTTGGTCGTAGCGAGAGGAAAGAAGTGTTGCATCATGTACAAGACAAGTGTGAGCATCTGTAAGAGTGAACTGAACGCAACAAAATATTTAGTGATGACATGTGGCACAGGCGGCTTGACCACATGACCGAGAAAGGGCTTCACTTACTAGCTAGGAAGCAACTCCTCCTAAATTTGATAGGTATACCTTTTAAAACTTATATTGACTATTTATTAGGGAAATAACATAGGGTTTCATTTGTTAAAACTATTTCTCATATTAATAAAGCTAATAAATTAGATTTGGTTTATTCTGATATATGTGGTTCGATGAGAACAAAAATCTTAGGTGGGGCATTGTATTTTGTTACATTTATAGATGATACATTTAGGAGGGTTTGAGTTTATGCATTAAAAACCAAAGACTAGGTCTTTGAGGTGTTTAAAAACTTTCATGTTATGGTCAAGAGAGAGACAGGTAGATGATTGAAGTGCATCCGCATTGACAATGGAGGTGAATACACTGGGACATTTGATGAATATTGTAAGACCCTGGGTATACGACACAAACAGACGGTGCCCAAGACCTCCCAACACAATGATGTAGTAGAGCGAATGAATCACGCCATTGTAGAGAGAATCAGATGCATGCTTTCCCATGCCAAGCTGACCAAGACATTCTGAGGAAAAGCAATGCATACAACAATGTATTTGATAAACAGGTCTCCATCAGCCTCTTTGAATGGAGAAGTTCCTAAGAAGATATGGACTGGACACGATGATCGTATAGTCATCTCAGGGTGTTTAGATACCGGTTAGTCGTTCATGTACCCAGAGATGAGAGGTTCAAGCTCGATACGAAGATCAGACATTGTGTTTTTCTGGGGTATGCAAATGAAAAGTTTGGTCATCATATGTGGGATTCAATTGAGAAGAAGGTAGTCAGAAGCAGAGATGGGGTCTTCTTCAAAGATCTGTGTATTGAAGACTTTAGAAAAGTCGAGAAGACTAAGCCCAGCTTAGGTGAATTGGTTAATATGGATCTGATCACTCATCTCGTGGTGCCTGATGACGGGAGAGTGCAAAATGGTGCAGTGGATGACAGTATTCCTACAACAGATGAACCAGGGGAGCAGCCCTTACCTAATCCACCTGTTGAGCCACATGTGAGGAGGTTATCTAGGGAGCGACAATCGTTCAAGAGGTACTCAGCTCATGAGTACATTATGCTAACAGATGGGGGCGAGCCAGAAGACTATTATGGGGCTCTATCTGATGTGCATAAGGGGAAGTAGTTGAAAGCTATGCAATAGGAGATGGACTCCTTACACAAGAACCACACCTATGATATAGTAAAAATGCTTAAGGGCAATAAGGCTCTGAGTAATAAGTGGGTCTTTAGAAAGAAGATTGAGCAGAAGAATTCACAGAAAACGTTTAAGGCTAGACTTGTGAAAGGGTTTGGTAAGAAGAAAAGTATTGACTTCGATGAGATATTCTCACTTGTGGTGAAGATGACGTCCATTCGGATGTTGCTTGGTTTGGCTTCCAGCATGGATTTGGAGATAGAGCAGTTAGGCGTTTAAATTGCATTTTCCATAGTGACCTAGAAGAAGAAATCTATATGCAGCACCTAGAGGGGTTCGAGATCAAGGGCAATGAGCACATGATGTGTAGGCTTAGGAAGAGCTTGTATGGGCTGAAGCAAGTTTCGAGGTAATGGTATATAAAGTTCGACTCGTTCATGTTGAAGTATGGGTATGATAGAACGGAATTTGACCACTGTGTTTTCACGCGCAGGTTGTCAGATGGTGATTTTCTTATCCTGCTATTGTATGTTGATAGTATGCTCATCATGGGTAAGGACATAAAAAACATTGACATGCTGAAACAGGAGTTGGCCAAGTCTTTTGCGATGAAAGACTTGGGCCCAGCCAAACAAATTCTAGGTATGAAAATTACACGTGACTGAAGCAGCATGAAACTATGGTTGTCATAGGAGAGATATGTTGAAAAGGTACTAGAAAGATTCAACATAAAGACAATGAAGCGAGTCAGTTTTCCACTTGATGGTCATTTCAGATTAAGCGACAAGTAATGTCCCAAGACCAAAGAAGAGTTAGAAGAGATGAAGAAGGTGCCCTACGCTTCGGCAGTGAAGAGTTTGATGTATGTTATGGTGTGTACGCGCCCGGACATAGCATATGTAGTAGGTGTGGTCAACCGATATCTTGCCAATCCTGGTAAAGAGCATTGAGTAACAGTGAAGTGGATACTACGGTATTTGAGAGGCTCATCCAGGTTAAGCCTATGCTTTGGTGATGGTAAACCTGTGTTGGAAGGCTACACAGATGCATAAATGACAGATGACATTGACTTCAAAAAGTCTACATTAGGGTTTATGTTCATATTTGTAGGGGTAGCAGTCTCTTGGCAAAGTGAGCTACAGAAGTATGTGGCATTGTCTACAACCGAGGCCGAGTACATCACAATCATAGAGGCATGCAAGGAAATGCTTTGGATGAAGAGGTTCCTATAAGAACTTAGCTTGAAGCAAGATAAATACACTGTTTATTGTGATCGCCAGAGTACGATACACTTGAGTAAGAATCCAAGCCAGCATTCCAACTCGAAGCATATAGAGGTTTGGTATTACTGGATCAGAGATACATTAGAGCAGAAGGTGCTACAACTTGAGAAGATCCATACGGATGATAACGGATCAGACATGATGGCTAAGGGATTGCCCCATGGCAAATTTGAGGTTTGTAGAAGCCTGACAGGCTCGAAGAAAGTGAATCCCTCATTTTGAGTCGAAAGGGGGATATTTGATGGGGTATTCCTCCTCAGGAGAAGAGGAGAGAAGTGCAGGTTTTGGGGTTGTTGGCTGGTTGATCGAATTAGCCAATGGAGGGTTCCTGCATGCTGGACTGTTTCAGACATTTACGACCGGCTGGCAGTTGGGTGTCGGCTGGCCAGTGACCATGATCGGCCGACCGACAGTGATGTGCGACTGACCTATTTTAGGCGTCTCTCACAAGTTACTTGTTGGACAGTTTTGGGCCAATTTTGGCCGGCCGGCCGACGGTGCGCGCGATTACATTACGCAATTTCCTATTATGACATCGTTTTCGCTTGGAAGTGCTATATTAGCACTTGATATTGCAGATTAGGGTGATTGGATATTATTAGCATGTACACACACACACACACACACATAGAGAGAGAGAGAGAGAGAGAGAGAGAGAGAGAGAGAGATGAAGATCAAAGGGAGAGAGATCTGGGTTCGTGATGATTCATTTGACGACGTTCGTCCTCAGATTGGTGAGATCTCTCATTTATCTATCTCTTTGGTTGTAATCCTCCCGTCGAGGTGAAGATTGATTGGATCCAAGCGAGTGAAGCTTGTAATCACCGTGTAAACATTCATTACATAGTGGATTTGTTCATCTGGACGAGGTCCCGTAGTTTTTACTTCAATTAGAGGGTTTTCCACGTAAAAACTCTTGTGTGCTGTGGTAGTGATTGTTTTTCTACGTTTCTGCATTATATTATCTCATAATTCATGATAGTTGTGGGTGCGAGATCCTAAAGTTTGTGCATCCTCCCTAACAGACTATAGGGCCCACCTTGATCTATTTGTTGTATGCCCATAATGTCCATATGTTTTCAAGCTCATTTTATTGCATGAGCTTAGAAATGAAGCATATCTAGATCTTAGGTTGACCACCCTTAGGTGCAAACCACTGGTAAGCATTCCATGGTAGAACATGCACCGGTTAACAAGATTTGCTACAATAGATTCAAATGTATTGTACTTGGTTTAGCCCTTGAACCTGTGGACATCTTTCAAAATCAAAACCATCTATATGATATGCCTTGTTTTGGATTGGGGGATAGATTAACAAAAAAAAAAAAAAAAACTCATCATTCTGCTATTTTCTCTTGAATATGTAAGGTTTCCTCGTCATTTGAAAATCGAAAGGTTAAATATTTGTAAACGAGATTTGTTTTTTCAATCGACAATCCAAGGTGAGGCCCATTCCATAAATAGTTTGATCATAGTTAATTTGCTTCAATGCGTCTCAAATTACAAGATAGTTTCTTTTTTCTTTACACGTCCACACAAACACGTGGATGATTGAACCATTGACCTCAATGTTGAAACACACTTTGTTTACAAATTGGTTTGATTGAATAAATTCACAGTTCCCAAATCAACGGGCTGGATAATCCCAATTCAGCTAAGTTTGATATTAATATCCAATTCAATCTCATTCCAAAATTGAAAGGACAGGATTTGATGATGACGAAAACCAAAATGATAGAAGCATCAATCATCAACCACTGTTATCTCGTGTCTCGCCTGTTAGCCCAGCTGAGGTGTTTCAACAGCAGGTCTCTGCCTTCGAAATGCCAAGGAGACACTAACCCCACCAGGTGCGTCGTGTGATTAACGTTGTGGGTGCGTTGCATGACTAACAAAAAAAAAAAAAAAAACCACAGTTAAGGAAGGTAAAGGGGAGTTGATACTCCAGCAGAGTGAGATGGGTCATACGCTGTCACTCAACCCGTGATTTGGATAGTTTAATTTAATTTATCTATATGTCACATGTGCAATATCTTATAACTAAGATAATCCATCCCAATCTTAGAGTATCAAAGCTTTTCTATGAAAATGAACTTTATCCAAAGAGAGTTATTTGATACTCTGATAGCCTATGATGCTTTATACATAGGCACTAAAAAAATTATGCACATTGCAGGTCTTAACTCAAATTAACCTGACCAGATTCAGGAAGTTGTCGTAGGTGAATCATGATCCAAAAATCAAATTATTTAAGCAATCGTAACCTCTGATTCATGGGCTCTTGATTGTTGAAATTGGACTACTAAATATTTTTCATTTTCAACTGTCCAATATATGTCCACTAATCTAATGGTAAGATAATAAAATAAGTTTTTATTTTTATTTTTACATAACACGTCTAAGCTGTGACCCATATTTTAGAAGGTTTCACATGAATTTATTTTATTCCATCCATGCAAAATTTTTAATTAATTTCTAAGGGCGCGCTTAACATCCATCACAATGGACGATCTTACCTTAGTTTTTTCTCTACGCACGACCGACGGGGGATAATTGACCGTTGTGTTTTGTGAGAGCATGGCCATCTGTACTCGTATGTACGACCAATGTGCATTGGCACACATGTATACTAATCCTAACCATTCAAATCATCATGTCCATCCTAAATGGGCCATAACTCAAAAATCATATTGAAATGATAACCTTAAATATTTTTAAAATTGCACGTTGGAACGGTATCATTCCCAAGATGGACCAACGCTGCATTCCACCTGTTGGTTTGTGCTCTTTGAACTAGAGCATGGTCTGCTTTCTTTGAACTTAGGGCTTGTTATGGAGCTTGTATTTGGATTGCATTGGAATTTAAATCACAAATCAATGTGATTTTGATATCGTGTTTGGTGATTTTTATTGAGAATATATTGGAATCTAAAAATAAAAATACATCAGAATTCTATATGATATTCACACACATTTGAATTTGGTTACTAAATCAACTTTAATATCTCAAAGTAGGGTATATATGTAATATTTGATAGAATGTAATTAGCCCATGGAAACATATACTTTCACAAAAAAAATGAAATTCTAAGCCTTAGGTGGGCCAATAGAATAGGATCACCTACGAGTGACTCAGCAACATTTTAACCATCCATTTACACGGCCAATTTTTGGACTGTCCAAATCATTCTTTAGTGATGCAGGTGATAATGTAATTGTTGTGGGTATCATCAGCATGCCACGTTACACTGAATTGTAGCCTAGTGATACCTTTTTTATTTGTGTGACTCTCCAATCTTTAAAAATGAAAAAAAAAGGCATTTGATAACAATTCTTGAGAGATATTTCAAAACACATTAAAATTGTGTATTTCAAATACCCGAATACCTTCAAATCTATGTTGCCAAATGAATTTTGAATTTCCCATGCACTCAAATATACTTAAATCCATGCCAACAGCCAAACGACCACTTAAATAACCATACTAGTCCGTCAAACACGGATCTAATGAATTGAAAAATAAGCTAAATGTGCCTTGAACTACAAATTCGAACTCAAGTTAGTTGAGTTGCCATTCAGATAACTATGGCTTGGGTCATTGAAAAGGGCCTGATCCAGCGGCTGTCTATTAATTTTGTGGTCGTGTCCCGCTTTGTAATTGGATCAGCTTTATTTTTGTATCAGGAGATTATCATGGTGTCCCACTCTTTGAAGAAAGAAATGACTATATGTGAATTGCCCTTCGGATTTATCTTAGAAAGACCTTTTCAACCATTGAGTTTTGAGGTTTAGAACGGCAATCAGGCCCTCATGTGGGTCCCACTATCCATATTCCATATCTCAAAATAAAGATGATATGATCATTAGATGGGCCACATGTGTAAAATGAATCTTGACCATTGATCAATTTTTCTCTTAAGCATCTGTTCCTCCCTTTGTTGTCAAGTTGATACTCAATTTTTTGTTGCCAATTCAATCAAACACAAAGCCGCACGTGTGAATGAGGGCCTGCTATATTCGGTTTTCATATGTAGGTATGATGTACGAGCGTGCTAGAGTATACTCGACTCAAGGTTTGATTGAACTGCTGGTGTCCCGTTGCGTTGAGATGGATAGATTGGAAACTGGACACAGGATTTAGTTATCTTTTCAACCATCGGTTGCGCTCAACATTTAGGCGATTTGTGAAAGGGTAGGGGTTAACCCTTCCAAATAATTTTTTTTTATTTATTTGTGACAATAGACGTGAGTCTACGAACTTAAGGATTTATTTTTTCAACAGTACTTTGGCTAAATATTTCTCAAAAGAATACAAATGTACAGATAAATAAAAGAAGGTTAAACGATGTTGATTTTATTAATATTAAAATATATGGCTCATGTAATCAATAAATGTCAAATCAATAAATGTCAAACAACCAAATAAATAAACAAAAAGCTAAGATAAATATTTGATTTGTCTATAAAAATCGATGATCAAGACAGGTGGTCAGTAGGATGTGACCAGAAGAGGTATGATCAGCTAAATCGAAACTCAATTGATCATGATCCTACAACTTAAGATTATAGATATTTAATTTACTCCTAAGGTACTATAGTGGAAGCCATTGAACTACTGGCTTTTCGGATCTTCTTCTCATAGTTGATTTCACTACGGAGATCTTTATGGCCCACTAAATGAATTTGGGATTAAGGAACCTCAAGAGATCATCCTGGACCTGGTGGCCCACCTCCTGCACTTCTAATCAAGGTGGTGGATGGTCTAGATCGAACCACTTCCTCTACTTATCCTTGCTCCTCGACGATTTGAAATGTCGGAGGGATTTGATACTTGATACTGATCTATTATCGGACCAAATCATATATAGTTTTCTCATTCTCTTGACTCTAATCAAACCATGAACATAGGATCGGGTCTTCAAGCTTTCCCATTCAATGGACGGCTTGGGACCCAATTTAATTGATGTGTTTGTCTTTCCTGATTTGGGTCCAAACCATAGTTGGATTCACTTGGATATTGGTCTGATCTCTCGATATTCGAAACTTTCTCGAACGTTACAGTTTCTGAATGTCTCTGGGAAGATCTCCCATTTTAGAAGGATTGTGAGAGATGGCTTTGTCGATTGTATCACAGCCGGATACGTGATAAGATCCGTTCTCTCGATAGGTCTCTTATAGACGTGCTAAGTACGTTGCCCCATTAATTGACACGATAATTGTAGTCATGTGGCATCCATCAATTCGTTCTCTTAAAGGCGGGCGTAAGGGTCTGTGCCTCCGCATTAATAATTTAATGTGTAACGCCGAAGGAAGATCAAATGAAGATACTCTCGGATGAGAATAGAATTTTTGCCAGTATTAGCCTAGTAGTGTCAACACATGGCAACCTTTCATTGGACGTGGATTATGTACTACCCCACGTATTTCGAGCTCGGGACAGGTTGGGGCCCTAAGGGGCCACTGTGATTATGGATTTTATCCACACTGTCCATCCATTTTTCTATATCATTTCAGGTTATTACCCAAAAAGTAAGTCAAATCCAAGGCTCAAGTGGATCACACAATAGGAAGCAGTGGTGCTAATGACGCCCGCCATTGAACATTCTTGGGGCTCACCATGTTGTTTACTAGTCATCCAACCTTTCCATAAGGTCATATAGACTTCGATTAAGGGAAACCACACATATCAGCTTGATCCAATACTTTAGTGGTCCCTAGAATATTTTTAACTGTAGGCATCTAATCCCCAACTTGTGGTCTAGTACTTGAGCCTTGAATATAATAGCCACACATCATGAAGGTCCCTCGTAGCCCTAGCTTATTTCGGGCTTGAAACAGGAGGGGGTAGTACCTAATCGATGTTTTTTTTCATCGGTCCACGTCAAGGTGTCAAAAATGGGTGTAAACACAAATTGACTTGAGTTTTTAAAAATAGAGGTATCCACGTTCAAGGCACCGAAAATGGGAATAAACATAAATCAACTTAGTTTTTGAAAAGCGAGGCATCCATATGGGGGGATGAACTTGGTTAGAAGCTTGGATCTATCACAGGTTGGCCACACAAGGCGAATGAATGCTTACGCACACAGCATGAACGTGCACGCTTCAATGTCTAAATAAATGCTTGACTTGTGTTAAGACTCCTTTGCTAGTTATGCACCATTTATTAGGATTGACTGATCAGTGCGATTCAGATATGTTCCATCCACAACGTGACTCACATGGTGGATGGCTGGGAGCCGATTAGGTGCGGCCCCGGCCTCACCCCACATGGTGCGGCCCTGATTGTGGGGCCCACCTTTGATGCATTTGTTGTATATCCATGCTGCCCATACGTTTTTCGAGCTCATGATCTTATTGCTTGAGCCCAAAAATAAAGCAGATCAAAATCTCAAGTGGACCACGTGACAAAAAAACAGTGGCAATCGATCATTAAAACCATCTTGTGGGCCCCATAAGTTTTAATCAACAGATTAGATAGTAAATAAAAATTACAGTGGGCCGTGTGAAGGTTTTAATAGTGAGTGTTCAATCACTACTATTTTCCATGGTATGATCCACTTGAGATCTTGATCTGCTACATTTCTGGCCTCACGTCCTGAAATGATTTGGAAAAACATATAGACACGATGAATATACAATGCATACATCAAGGTGGGCCCCACGGTCAGGGCCGCACCGTGTTGGGTGAAGTGGGTGGCACCTAATCTGTTCCCTGAATGGGCTTGGATGGCTTCACATCAGTGCCACATGCTACAAGGATGACCCACCACCATTTTTTAAACGGTGGTAAACAAAGAGAGGAATCTAACCGTTAGTGATTCATTACCAACTTTAGCCAATGAAGAACTAACGCGTGGAGCCAACAAACAGCGGAGTGATTGGCAGAAGGTCCACTGAATAAGTGGACGTAATATTTCTCTCATTTCAGTGGGCGCTGATTGTGTAGCAAGGAGCTCACCACGCTAGCGTGGTGTGGATTCTCTGTGGGGCGCACTGTAATGTCTATGTTTTATCCACTCCGTCCATCAGTTTTTCCAGCTCATTTTAGGACATGAAGACCAAGATTGAAGCATATTCAAAGCTCAAGTGGACCACACCATAGAAAAAAGTGGGGATAATGATGTCCACCGTTGAAACCTTTTTAAGAGCCCGCAGCGAATTTTATTTATCATCTAGCCTGTTGATAACGTAACACAGACCTGGATGAAGGGAAGGCATATATATGAGCTTGATTTAAAACTTTCGTGGCTCCCAAGAAGTTTTCAACGATTGGCATTCAATTCTGTGTGTTTACTGTGGTGTAGTCTACTTAAGCTTCGTATATACTTCAATTTTGGGCTCTCTATCCAAAATGTGCTGAAAAAACTGATGAACGGTGTGGATAAAACATATACATCACGAGTGAGCTCCCACAGAGAATCCACACTTTGCCATGAGCTCCTCTCCACACAATCCGCGTCCCATTTTAGTGGAGTCATTTCACGAAACTCACACGACGGACGGAGGAAGATGTCAATGAAAGCGGTGGGCCCCACCTTTGGGGAAAGTGCTATGTGGCGGCCAGCAGCATGAATTGGGTGACCTGTGGCCCAGTCCTGGTCTCCCGCCAAGTGTCCTGCACCCATGCCTTCTTTCGTCAGCTCATTTTGGTACGCCAGCTGCGTGTAACACCTGTCACACGCAGCCCGTGTAACCGAAAGCTCTGTGGGTCCTACCGGGATGTCTGTCTAAAATCCACTCCGTTCATCAGTTTTTCCTAGACCATTTTAGTACATGAGGCTAAAAACGAGTCAGTTACAACACCCAACTGAGCCACACCAGAGAACATTGAGGATTGATTGATGCCATTGAAACCTTATTTGGGCCATAGAAGTCTTGGAACAGAATAACATTTGTGTTTTCCCTACATCGCAGTGGAAGTTACCTTACCAACAGGTTAGATGGCGTATAAAGATCAAAGGTGGGCCTAGGAAAGTTTCAATGGTCGAGATTCTATCTCACCATTTTTCCGTGGTGGGCCTCACTTGATTGTCAGATCGGTCTCATTTTTCGTATGGAGAAATAAATGGAGTGGACGCCACAACGACACCGCAGTGGCTCAGCTCTGGGTTACCCGGGTTGGGGCCCCTATTCTTGGAAATTACTGGAAACCATGGGTCCATCAAGCTGGTTGAATCAACAGGGGCCATTCATCTATATGTTTTAAAAATTAAATTTATCAGACAATCCCATCCATCTATCTTTTCTTGAACATTCACATTTACTATTTTTTACCTTTGTTTTAGTGTCCACTAATTATCGAATATGAAGATTGCTACTTGGCATCAGAACCAATGATTTGCGTACGACTCTGGCTGTAGGGCCCACCTCAATCTATGCATTGTATATCCACGCCATTCATTTGTTTTTACATATTATTTTATGGCGTGATCCAAAAAAAGAAGCAGATAAGAATTTCAGGTGAACCACATCATAGGAAATAATGATTATTGACCATTAATTTTTTTTATGAGCCATTAAAGTTTTGGATTAAGTTGATATTTGTTTTTCACTTACATCCAGGTCTGTGTGACTTTATCAACAGGTTGGATTATCAATCAACATTACAGTGGAACCTAGGAAGTTTTTGATGGTGGCCGTTCAATGACCACTGTTTCCTATCGTGTTGTCCACCTGAAATTTATATCTACTTCGTTTTTGGGACCATGCCCTAAAATAATCTAACAAAACAAATGAACGGCATGGATATATAATGCATATATTGAGGTAGGCCCTACAGCCAGGGTTGCACCCACATTGCTGGTTCTCGGTTGCAGCCAAGTCGTGCGGGAATATGAATATTTAATAGGTATAGTTTTCTTAATATATATGGACCCATTGGTACATAAAATACCATATTCACCACCGAATAAATTCAGATGTATTTTTAAACTATATGTGGACTATAGCCATTGAATCCTCATACAAAATGGTTTGAATTATTGGTCTTGTATGGGTGAGAATTACTGAATTTGAGCCAAACAGGAATAATAATAAAAATAAAAAAAGACAAGAATAAAATATATCAACCCTTTCCCTTGTATGGTTGGGAATTACAAAATAAAATAAAATTTGCCAAAACTAAAATATATTAACTCTTTGATTATTTAAAGGCTCAAATGGACCATATTTAAAGAAAGAGAGTCCCGGCTTGTTCCGAATGGGGGATTAAGTAATATGGAATTGCATTTGGTCTAATATAAATTCCATCTTTTGTTTGGAAAAAATTGGAAGGATTGGATTAACCTAGGTATGATCATATCATCCAGTCCTAATAGGAATAAAATGGGAATTTTTGATGGATCTCGTAATCCACTTCATCTATAGGCCACACATTGTTACAAGTGTTTTATCCATGTTGTCCATCCATACGCAACCTTTACACATGACAATTGAGTTGAATGTACATACAAGTGATAAGCATAGTTGTGAAATATGGTATGTTGATTACAATTTCTGGTCCATCAAACACAAGTTTCACTTAATACAATGCTTTTTCCAAAGGGAGAATTTAATTCCAATCACAAGATTGATAGATAAAAATACTATAGTATTTTAAAGACATAATCATTATGTAATAATGGTACTCATTTCACCTAATGCAATTCAATACCATTTAATTCGGTTTTTCGAACAGGCCAACAACTAATCAAATGGTTAGATTATTTTGGTCTAAGAGCTTCTATTTTTTGGTTCTCTTTGATCTAAGGGAAGGCCCATAATATAAATGGTTTGGATTGAAGATAACCTAGACCCATTAACTGAAATCCAAATATATGGTATACCAACACTTTTAGGAAGTATGCTTTAGCAAACTCTTCTAACCAAAAAAGTTGAAAAAATTAAATAAAAGAGAAAATGAGAAAAATAAAAAGAGAAGAGATTACATCCACGGTATGGTAAAATAATCGCCTTCTTTCAAGCATTGGATATTGCTGATATTTTAAAAATGCGATGTCTTTTTATTAAGCTCAAACTTTATAATTGCCCGCTGAAAAAGCTACATCCAAACAACAGCTGAATTTTCTTGCAGTCGGCCTAGGGTTTATATGGCATCCAATCATCCACATATCACTGGTACAAAGGGAATCTTAGAAAACTTACGGAATTTAAAGGTTTTAGACATGATTTTGTACGGTGTGACCCACCTAAGTTTTGAATTGACCTAAATTTTAAGACCAAGCAGTGAAACAAAACTGTGCACCTGATGCATGGAATAGATGCCATATCTGTTCACCTAACATGGTACTTAAGTACGAGCCATATGTTTGATGGGTTTGCATTAGAGCTGCAACTTTTGTTCAGGTCAACCCAAACCTGATTGAACCAATCTGAGTTTGGGTCTGGTTGTCAAGGCTGGTTAGAGCTGAGCAAATTTGGGTTGAGTTAGGTTACGTTTGGGTTGAGCCAGTGTTGGCTACCTTGGGTTGGAATTCAGGTCAGGTTAGGCTGCAGTTTGGATCATCCTGAGGTGGGGTTGGGATTGAATTGACTGTCAACCCAGCTCAACCCACAGGAATTGGACCCCTAATCGGTGGATAAATAATGGTAGAGCCAGAATAATTGAAATATGGTAGAACTATGACACCACAGCACACGTGGCAAATATATGAGTAAGTCTTAGTACAACCAGTTGGACCACAAAGTACTATTAAATGAATGTTACATCCAGCCCTTCCAATAGGTTGGTTTCAACATGAGGATCATCTAATGCAAAAATCATCCCTATCTACTTATCAGATGGGCAACATCATCTAAAATAATTTCTAGCCATGAATGAATAGTGAAAAAGAGTGTGGCGTATGCAGTGAGTAGACTTTTTTTTTTTTTTTTTTTTTTCAAGGTGATCCTCGTGATAATGCCAATATATTAGACGGGTAAGATGTCACACACACATGAAAGGTTGGAAATTTTTGGTTGGGTAGACCGATTGCTGCATAAACATACCATAATCACCACCAAATAAATTCAGATGTACTTTTACACTATAAGTGGACTTTAGTCATTGAATCTCGGTCCTTGATGAAAATTGTTCTATTATTGGCCTCGTATAGTTGAGAATAACCAAAAAATTTAATAAAAATAAAATATATCAACCCTTTGATTATTTGAAGGGTAAAGAAACCATTTATATCTAATCAAATAGTTAAAATTATTTGTCTAAGAGTTTCTGTTTTGTGGTTCTCTTTGATTCAAGGTGAGGCTCATAATATAAATGGTTTGGATTGAAGATGGCCCAGGCCCGAAATCCAAAAATATGGTAATCCAATACTTTGGGATGTAGCAAAACTCTTTTATCTATAAAAATTGAAAGTAAAATAAGAAAATGAAAAACAATAAAAAAGTAAAAGGAGATTGCACGGGCATCACAAACCAAAAATCGCTTTTGTTTAGTGCATTAAATATCTTCAATATTTTGAAAATATAATATGTTTTAATATGATTTATTATGGGTAATTCTAAGCATGTTTCTGATTGTGACATGGAAGATGTGCAATCGTCGCTATGTGGCTCACTGACATCAGCTTATCACACATGTCAAATAAGGATTCAAGCTTGTTAAGGCAGAGAATCTTCATATTTGACTAGAGCCACAAATGCAGTCCTGAGCTTTAGGCTTCGGCCTCAGGAACGAACAAACTCCTGTGTGCGCAGTTTCATTCTTAAATAGTGAAATTGGACTTAAGGCCTTAACTTCGGCTTCAAGTGACGGACATAGAACTGAGGCCTCAGCCTTAGGCATTGATACTTGTTGTACTGCTGATGATTCAACCAAGGATGCCGAATTCTGAACGCACCAGACGTCCTTGCGTATTGGCATGTTACGCACCACCATACAAAAATAACGAACAACGACTACAGGATACACGGTATCTGGACATGATAATGATAATCTCTCTTAATTCGGAAATGTATTTTGGATGAGATCTAGGGATCCACCAACATCGACTGTGGATCATCACTTATAAAAGGACACATCCGCATCATTTTCAGGTATGCATTACACATTCATATACTACACAATACACCATAAAGCTTTTATACTCAATCACATCCCTTACTGACTTAAGCATCGAAGAGTCCTCCGCCGACATGACCAACACCCCCTTATACGATCTTCCTCTTTGTGATCTTAGGTCCTACAATTAGCACTGTTTATCTCCATGTGTCCACCGAGTAACAAAGATCTATTTTTGATCTTTGATCAACATCTGTCATCCAATTTAGAACATTAACAATCTTAATATTTAAAATTATCGAAGGGAGAAGCTACATCCATATTATGTTATAATCAGCCTAATGTCTACATGGCATCCAATCATTCACATGTCACTAGGACAGGGAATCTCCATAAACACGAGTAAATCGTATAATGTGAATTTAAATGTTTTTTTTTTTTTTTGTGTGTGTGCATGATTTTGCACTATTTCCTATGGTGTGGTCTACCTAAGTTTTGAATCAGTCTAAATTTTTGAATCAAGGAGGGAAACAAAGTTGTGCACCTGATGTATGGAGTAGATGCCATATTTGTTCCCCCCACATGGCACTATGTTAGTTCAAGCCACGTGTTTGCAGTAGAGCTGCAACTTTTATTTGGGTCAACCCAAGCCTGATTGACCCAACCTGAGTTTGGTTCTGGTCGTTCAGTTTAAGTTGAGCAAATTCAGCTGGGTTTGAATTGAGCAAATTAGATTCATTTCTTCTAGTTTATTTTAGGGCATGAGACCAAAATTCAAGCATGTCAAAAGCTCATATAGACCACACCACAGAAAACAGTGGGGATAGTGATGTTCACCGGTGAAACCTTTCTAAGGTCCACATGTCAGACAGATATGGATGAAGGGAAAACACAAATATCAGCTTGATCGAAAACTTCTTTCAGCTCTCGATAAATTTTCAATGGTAAGTGTTCAATTCCAACTATTTTTGTGATGTGGTCCAATTAAGCTTCAGATATGCTTTGATTTTGGGCTCATGACCCAAATTGTGCTGTAAAAACAGATGTACGGCGTGGATAAAACACATACTTTACGGTGAGCCCCAAAGAGATTCCACACCGTCCTATGAGCTCCTCTCCACACAATCCGCGTCCCATTATAGAGGAGTCATGTCCGGACGGAGGAAGAGGTCGATGAGAGCAGTGGGCCCCACCTAGGGGGAACATGCAATGTGGCAGCAGCATGAGGTTGAGTGACCCGTGGCTGAGTCCTAGTTTCCCGCCGAGTGGCCTACATTCACGCCGTATCTTTTCAGCTCATTTTGGGACTTGATCCCAAAGATATGGACACAGATCCAAAACTCAAGCGAGCCACACTGGAGGAGATTGGAGATTGATCACATACCATTGAAATCTTATTGGGGCCCTAGAAGTTTATGATCAGGAGTTACCTTATCAATATGTTTGGATGGCATATAAAGATCCAAGGTGGGCCTAGGAAAGTTTCAATGGCTGAGGTTTTCATTCCCATTATTTTCTTTTGTGTGGTTCACTTTGATTTTTGGATCCGGCCTTTTTTTTTTTTTTTAATTTTTTTAATTTTTATTTTATGAAGAACTAAATGAAAGGGTGGACGCCACATGCACATTGCTATATGGCTCCACAGAGCTTTGGCTTACCCGGTGTGGGTGTTAGGTGGCATCCCATTCGGAGAATTATTGGAAACCGTGGGTCCATTATGCTGGTTCAATCAATAGGCCTGTTTGTTTTATTCCATGGATTGGACCTTAGCTTTATGGGACAATATACCACTATTGAAATACGGAAGAATTAAAATCTTAGATGAAAAAACCATACATGGATTGATAAATCTTATTCATATATTTCTTTCTTTGGCCATTCAATTTATCATTTTTTACCTTTGCTTTGGTGGCCTCTAATTAATGAATACAAACACACACATTACCCCTATAGATACACACACATATATATTCACTGCCAAATAAATTCAGATGTATTTTTTTCAAGTAAATATGGACTTTGGTCATTGAATCATGGTCCTTTTCAGTGATCAAAATCGTTTTTGGATTAAGGGTCTAGTATCGATGGAAATAAACACACAAAAAAAAAAAAAAAAAAACATGCCTAGAATAAAATATATCTAGCATTTGATCATTTAAATGTTAAAGAGGAAGAGTCATTTGATCAAATAGTAAAAATATTTTAGTCTAAGGGCCTGTTTGGAACATGATTAGGTGGGAGTAGGTGTCACGCTCCAAACTCAACGAACAGGCTCTCCAACTTCCCGAACTTCGAATCTGGTTCCGATGATAATATATTTTTTTTTTAATGATAGCCAAGCATGACATTATCAATAATTAAATAACATAAAACTCATATATACAAATATCTATTTTATATAACTTTTCCTTTTACTATAAATAATACATTCCTCGACATTTCAATACAACAATTCACTGCGAAAAATGAAAAACTAAAAGAAGCTATGCCTACTTGTCTTCATTGGCGAGTCCTCCCTATAAGTATAAGAGGAAGCAATTGAATGAGCTATAAAAGGTCAGCGGGTAGTTCTATCATGCGATATGACATAGTGAAATTAAAGGCACAACACTACTGGATCAAAGAATACCGCAGATAATCATATCATATCATAATCAAATAGCATTTGCGACTAAACAGAGTAAAGCATAAATAACCACATATAGGAGGTAAATAACTAAGCATGTTATTATATATCATGTTGTAGCAAGTAGAGTATGTGTGGTGTGAATGTTTAGGCGCATGTGAGCGCGTATGAAAAAAATATTATTGTCATATTATAGCAAGTAGAGAATATAACCAACACATGGTGTGGTCGGGATAGTAGTGTGTGGTTTTGCGAGCTGTGGGGTCTAACACAAAGAACTTCTATCCAAGTTGGTCTTACATCTAATGTGAATACCGAGGTTTAAGGTGATAAACCTATAATCTTAGGTTAATTCCATACCTAACTGAAGTCTTAACCACTAAGAATAAGCACTTAATGGTCTAGTTACGTATCTACCAACTCAAGAGACTAATGTATGAATGGATGTGCATGGAATGTAATATGCGTGCAAATGTATAGATGCATGCGGTGCACCGTTTTCTAAATACTCCAAATATTCCAAATAATAATATCGAGGCACAATTCACATTTCTCTTGATAAAATCAGGGGATGGACTTAATTCACCGTTCCCCTACGATAGGTTCGTCACACTGATCTTTCCCTTGCTCTCTGCACTTATGCACATGAAGACAAGAGACTTCCCAATAGCCAATTAGGGCAATTGTCGAATATCGAACCCTAGGGACCCAATAGTCTTCCTCAGCCAGGAAACTGGGGCTTCTTCATACAGAAGAAGGTTACTCGTACATCGTCGAGGCGTCCACATGGTTCTAAGTCTAAATCGAACCATCCATGAATTCAGTTAGACCACCATGAGGGCCATCACCAAATTTCCATACTACTCCTTGGGTCTCGCCACCACATCGCGGGCATACAATGGACCACCTAGCAACACCTCGGGTCTATCACCTCATTGCGTAGATGGGCCGCCCGACAATACACATCACAAAACCTCGAGTCTCATCACCTTATCATGTACATGAGTTACCTGATAACCATATAATGCAACGTGTAATCCACTACGCCATACGATGACTCAATATCATATCACATATTTCACTTGGATAACATGAGGGAACAATGTCCTATTACATATTTCACTTGGTCAACATGGGATATCATATCATATTTCACTTGGCTAATAGAAAATTGAATATCATATCACATATTATACTTAGCTAACACGAGGGCTCAATATCATATCACATATTTCACTTGGCCAACACAAGGGCCACAAATCCACTTGACTAACATAGGGGATGCAATAATATCTCTACTTGACCAACACAATGGTTTGTAATATCTATTTAATCTCATAGGTTCCTATAGTTTCGGTTCTTCATCTTCCCAGGAATGCATGTATAGGATGTTATGCTAATGCTGGATGTATGTAAGAAACATGTACTATCCTACCATTAGCAATTTACTATGTACCATTCATTCAATCAGTTGTTATAGGCCCAAGTCCTTTGGGCTTCAATTCATGAACATCGTATTTATAATGGGCTTATGGCAAGGCCCAATTCATTTAGTGGGCTCCTACAAGAGTTGTAAGCAAGTGAGCATTCCAAAGGTCCATGAACAAGTAACTCTCACAAGGCCCATAAATAAGTGTGCTTTTATAAGACTCGATAGGTAGATAGGTTATCCTAAGGCCCTAATAGGTAAGTGGGCTCTCCCAAAGCCTAATAAACAATTTATAACCGACTACATACATAATATGCCAAGTGGGCTGAATGGACCATAAAATCACAAATATCATCATCATCATAACCACACATCTACATAATCGAGCATCATTATTATCGCATCTAGCAGTTGACTATACAGTCAGTCCAAATGTTAAGTGTGGTCTAAAAATTAGTATTTATATACCTCACTTGAATGGGCCGATTTAATAGTTAACACCCATCCCGAGATGGGGTCCACATTGATGGTTCCATTATGTACACCAGAATCGGCTCGTTCAAAGGTGCCCACGATTATGGTCGTGCAAGTACAATCACATACATGAATGTGGGCCTCATTGACCAAGCATAATCATTAAGGTGGGCCCATGGTCGGACCAACCACCATAATGGTATGACATATATATCAAGTGGGTTTCATGGTGTGACCCACCAAGTTTTAGATCAAATTAATATTTTTGTTTTCAGTCCAACTTAGTAGAAATAACCTTATGAACATTTGGATTGCATATGAACATCACAGTGTGTCCCATTATCAGGGGTTCCACAAAATTTTTAGGATAAGGATATATCTGTGTGGTCCCTGTATTCGGGTCTATGTGACCATTTGAACATATTGAATCGCAAACAAGAATCATGGTAGGGCCCGCAGCATGGGTTATACAGATTGGGTTGACCTCAAATTTAATACATACAAACTCTATCAAGTTTACATCCATCTTATAAAATTTAAAATTAAGTCAAAGATCTATGAACCCACACATTCTCAGCCGTTTGGAAATGTGTTAGTGTTTACCACTACACTGGATAACAAATTTGGTCCGAATTACATTGATTCGATGAAGGGGTTAAATAGCTCGCATTAATCCCAAATTTCGTACAGACATGATCTATCAAGTATAATATCATCACACAAAAATTTAGAATTAATTGAATATAAGTGGACCCTACAACTTTGGGCTATTCAAAAGGGTGTTAATGCTGATCACAGCATTAGACAACAAACTTGGTCCAAAATACATTAATCCGATGAATGGGTTAAATAGATTGGATTGTCCCCAAATTTAGTATATATAAGCTCTATCAAGTCTACTATCATAAAATAAAATTTAGGACCAATTAGATATCTTCAGACCCATAAATTTTCAGCCATTTTGAAGGGTGTCACTGCTGATTACTTCATTGGACAATAAACTTGATTCCCTATAACTTTGGACTATTCAAAAGGGTATTAATGTTGATCATTACTTTTGACAACAAACTTGGTCTAAAATACATTAATCTGATGAATGAGTTAGACAGATCGGATTGTCCTCAAATTTAGTACATACAAGCTCTGTCAAGTCTACTATCATAAAATAAAATTTAGGACCAATTAGATCTTTTCAGACCCATAAATTCTTAGCCATTTTGAAGGGTGTCACGTTTGATTACTTCACTGGACAACAAACATGATTCAAATTACATCAAACCGATGAAGGGGTTAGATAAATTAAATTGACCCTAAATTTAATATATATACATGATATATCAAGCTTAATATCAGCACACAAAATTTGAAATTTAATTAGAGATTCATAAACCCAAAAATTTATAATCATTTGAAAGGGTATCAGGGCTGACCACTACACTAGACAACAAACATAGTTTGAATTTCTTTAATCTAACAAAGGGGTTAGATAGATCAAATTGAGTCCAAATTTGCAAGCTCTATCAAGTATACTATCATCACACAAAATTTGGGACTAATTGAAGGCCAATGGACCCAAAAACACAACTACAAAAATAAAAAAAGGATTAAGTGAAAGCACACACACATGTGTGTGTGTGTGTGTGTGTGTGTGTGTGTGTGTGTGTGTGTGTGTGTGTGTGTGTGTGTAAGGTGAGCCTCCATGAGAATTCAATGGTGGAATTTATTTCCATGCTTTCTCAGAGGGGTGAATCACTTAGATGTGGTTTGGGGCTACCCAAACACCACTGTGATCTCATGATGGGGCCTATTAAAAAGAAAAGAAATGAAGAAATATAAGTAAGAAAGATAACTACCTTAAAGTTGGATAGCATGGATCTTCTTCTCCCAATGGTGACGCATATCCTCTGTCTCTTTCTCTTTTTCACTCTCTCATTTTCTCTCTCATTCTCTGAAAATTATCTTGATACAAATGGCTAACCACCATGGTTAGCACTCTTTTGTGTAGAGAGATAATTCTTAGTTTGGGAAGAGGGTAGTTTACTTAGGTTAGCTAGTTAGTGGGGTACGATGGCATTGCATGGTCAAGGCTCATGCATGGAAACTTGACGTGTCATAAGAGAATGTGCATGTGGTATGAGTGGATAAGGTGTCACATAGAGAATGTGAATGTTGTGTGAGTGGGGTGAGGTGTCATGTATATATGATGCATGTGTGGTGAGTGGACCATGACATCATGGTAACATGTGGGTTAAGTAGGTAGAGAGTATTGATATGTTTCATTAATCCATCAAATGGGCTGTTTAGCATGGCCTATGGGTTATGGGCCTAAGCCCATAAAAGATGTGTATATGTGAGGTTTTTCATGCACTTGCGTTCTCGGGTTCTTTCTAGTGTATCTCATAAACGGAGTACTGCACAAACAAACAGATGGTACCTTCGTGATTGGGGATACGAGATGGTTGATATGTCGAGGGTTTTGAGGTCTCGAGGTTTAGGTCACCCAGGTTTGTATTGTGCACGGAGAGTTCGAGTCTCGCTCTAAGGCTTCAGACGATATACACTCATGTGCGAAAGAGATGTAGGATACTAGGGAACTGCAACAGACGCGAAGGTTATTTGTGAGCGGGTAGTCAAGACAGGTGTACAAACATGCTACCGACTAGTAGGAAAATTGGGGTGTTACATTAGGTGATATGGAATTGCATTTGGTCCAATGTAAATTCCATCTAGCATTTGGAAATGATGAGGAAGGATTGGATTAATAGAAGTATCATATCATCCGTTCTCAGTAGAAGATATGGTGGGATTTCTGGTGGATTTTGAAATCCACTGCATTTGTTGGGAGATATGGGCCCCACGTTGATGCATGTGTTTTATCCACATCATCATCCATATGCACCCTTTATAAGTGATAATCGAATTGCATATGCATTCAGGTGACCGACATTAGTTGTGAAATCTGGTCCATTAATTAACGTGGGTTTCACTTAATACCATGTTTTTCCTAAAGGAATATTTCGATCCCAAACATAGGATGGAACTATCAAATACCATGGTATTTCCAAAAATATAATCATTATGCATAATGATATTAATTCCACCAAATACAATTCCATACCCTTTAATCCTGTGTTCTAAACAATCCCTAAGAGTTTCAAATTTTTTAGCTCTCTTTGATTTAAGGTGAGGCCCATGATATAAATGGTTTGGATATTGAAGATGACCCAAACCCATTAAATAAAATCCAAATATATGGTATACCAATGCTTTAGGATATATGCTTTAACAAACTCTTATAACTATAAAAATTGAAAACAAAGAAGAGAAAATAGGTAAAAATTAAAAAAGGAAAAGGAGATTGCATTGATAGTAGAGTCCGAAATCACCTTAATTTAATGCATTAGATATCTCCAATATTTTGAATATATATATATATATATATATATATATATATATATATATATATATATATATATATATATATATTAATCTCAATATTTAAAATTGCCCAAGGGAAAAACTATTATAAGTGTATTGGTTTGTCAATAATGTGAGTTTGTGTGTCTTGAGTCAGTTGAGCCCCCATTGGAAGACAAAGACAACTGAAGACTTTAAGAGTTGTAGCATCGGTGCTTGAAGACATAGGTAAATTGAGTGATTTGATTAACTTAGAACCCATTTAAACCTAAAACATCTACCTTTAGATGATTTAATTCAATAGGAAAACCTTAAGTAATCATCCTAAGCTTTAGGAATCAATTTGATCTTGATCATCAAGGTTTATAGATTCGATTGTAGATTGAATTAAAAGTCGAATCGACAGATTGTAGTCAAATCGATAGACTGTATATCGAATCGACAGACTGTAGATCAAATCGACAGATTGTCGATCGAATTGAAAGTTGAATCGATAGATTGTAGATTGAATTGACAGACTATTGATCAAATAAAAAATAGCTAAAATTGTCAAGTGAACGAAACATTTAAATCAGGAATTGTTCGATCGAATCGACAATCCAATTAATATTGTCGATTCGAGTCGATTGGATTGACCGTTAGCCATTAAAGATTCATTGGAGCCTTTTCTATATAAACTTGACACTCAGACCTTTGCAAATAAGAAGAATTTTTTAATGGTTTTAGAGGCCTTGTGCATACAACTTCTTTTAACTTCTTTCAGGCTCTAATATAAATAAATTCATGTTATCTTCCTTGTGATGCATCGATCTAATGAGTAATCTAAAGTTCATTTGAAGATGTACATGTTTTCTTGCATTCTTTAAAGTTAAGATACTAATTCTATAGATAAATCATTTGTCTATTATCCTCTAGAATGCCCATGTAGGAGAATCTTCAATCAAAATCAAGTATCGCATTAGTTGTAGGAGATTCTACCACCATCTCACCCTCTCTTCACCTTGATATCCTCATAGGTACATCATTACGAGCTAGCTGATTGTTGGAGCTGAAGAAGATCTACATCAAAGATCGAGGGACCTGAAGAGAAGATGCATTAAGATCGACCGAGCATCTCAAGAAAGACACTATCATTGAGGCTCATCTAAACTAGTAAGAGTTTAATTTAAGAGTCCATTATATACTCATTTCTTATGTAGACTTGAGTATAGAATTTAAAACCCAAACTTAATTAGGTCCTTGTGTAGGACTGCCTTTGGCGAGAGTGAACGTAGGTCCTTGTGTAGAATTGCATTGATTAGTCGTAAACCTATAAAAAATTACTAGGTTATTGGTGAGCCTATAGAAAACCTTTATTAGTCTTTGAGTGAACCTCCGACGGGAGTGTACGTAGGTCCATGTGTAGGATTACCTTCGACGGGAGTGTACATAGGCCCTTGTGTAGGACGGTAAAAGTTAGTGGTGAACTTATTAAAAACCATTGTAAAGATTAATGGTGAACATATAGAAAACTATTGAGATAAAGAAATATGGAAAACTTGAGTTTGAATTCGTTATCCAAAAGTGGAGTAGGGATTTAGCCGAACCGCTATATATCCTTGTATTTGAAATTGTTTATACGGATACAATTTTATTTATGCTTGTGAGTTGTTTATTTTATATGAATGTATGAATAGATTTGTATTAGGTGTTTAATTCATTGTACACTAGATATCTCTATCTGACACCATAAACTCTTTGCACATATAGTTGTTGTTGCGCAGCAAGCTAACGACGCTGGTGAACCGAGATCCAATCTTCGGTCTCACCCATAAACGATAAACAGGAAGAAATAATAACTAGAAGTAGAATCTAAGCAAACCAACAATCCACAAGACAAATTTTACATGGAAAAACCCCAAACAAGGGTAAAAGACCACGGTGCAAAAATCCACTATGAAGAAGATAAAGTTACAAGCATAATACTCACTTTCTCCGATGCTCCCATGCACAGAGATGTCCCTATTTGCTAACCTCTTGCCTCTTTCTCACCTTGGACGTATAGAAACCCTAATCCCATGGCCTAATCCTGAGTACAACCATTTTTATAGTAAAACAAAAAAATAGAACCCAAAATAGGAAACCCCACAGTTAACCCCACAGCCGGTCGGGCACCCGGTCAGACTTGGTCGGGCGCCCGCCCAATACAGAAAACGTCCAGCGAGCAACGAGTGTAATTACTCGAATATCGAGCGCCTGATCCACTTGACCATCGGGCGCTCAACTGTTCCCAGAACAGTCCAGAGACATCCTGTCTCTAATACGTGAATATCGGGCGCCCGGTCCTCAGACCGTCCGGGTGCCCGACCACCTCCTGGTCAGCATTCCAGTGTGAATGGCTCCACACCCAATAATCTCTCACTCGGAGTCACATCACCACATGATCCTTCGTCTTCTACATCCGGAGTGCACCACCTCCCCGTCTTCAAGCCTGAAGACCAATCAAAGCTGAACAGAACTTCAGCTTCTCCCATGTGACCGCCTTGGTCAGCATATCTGCAGGGTTCTCACTTGTATGAATCTTCTCTAGAGCAATCAATCCATCTTCTAGTAACGAACGTATGAAGTGATATCTGATGTCAATATGCTCGGTCTTTGAATGAAAGACTAAATTCTTAGCCAAGTGTATTGCACTCTAACTCTCACTGTACAAGCTTGTAATTTGCTTGCTTCATCCCTAACTCTTCCATAAAACATTGCATCCACACCATCTCCTTGCACGCTGCGGTAGCTGCAACATAAATTCTCTAGACAATTGTCTTTTGAGATCTGAGATGTCCTTCATGCTTGATCCGGCTATAAGCATATCATCAACGTACAGAAGAAGGATGATGTACAACGTATTAAACTTCTTCAAGTAGCAACGATGGTTTGCATGACATCTCTTAAACCTGTTTCTCGACATGAAATTGTTGAACTTCTTGTACCACTGCCTCGGGGCCTGCTTTAGGCTGTATAAACTCTTTTTTAGTTTACACACCTTGTTCTCCTTTCCTAATGCCACATATCCTGTCGGCTGATGCATATATATATCTTCTTTGAGGTCCCATGAAGAAAGGCTGTCTTAACATCTAGCTGCTCTAGATGTAAGTCCTCTGTAGCTACTATACTCAAGACTATGCGAATCGTAGACATCTTCACCACTGGTGAAAATATTTCAATGAAGTCGATACCTGCCTTTTGTTGGAAACCTTTCACAACCAGTTTGGCCTTGTATCGCTTCGAACCATCGTGCTCCTCTTTCAGTCTGTAAACCCACTTATTATGAAGAGCTTTCTTACCCTTAGATAAAGTGACTAGCTCCCACGTACGATTGGACTCGAGAGAGTCCATCTCATCATCCATGGCCTGCTCCCACTTAACCCGCATATCTGACCGTAATGCCTCTTCAAAACACTCTGGTTCACCATTATCTGTTAGCAATAGATAATGTAAGGATTGTGAGTATCGGACCTTGGGTCTCCTCTCCCGAGTAGACCTTCTCACAACTGGTGTCTGCGGCTTCGCCTCATCATGCTCCTGTGCATGCTCATCTTGTGGCACCATGACACGTATGTCCGGTAACTCTTCTAACTCTACAAATTCATTCTCATCGGCCTTATTCTGTTTTTGCTGCACACTGTCCTTATGCATTACTTTTTCATTGATGACTATGTCCTTGCTTCTGATGATTTTTAGGTTCTCTGTATCCCAAAATTGGTAGCTAAAACATTCTGCCCATAGCCTATAAATGTACACCTCCTGGATTTCACATCCAGCTTGTTTCTGTGCTCTGCATCAATGTAAACATAAGAAGTGCAACCAAACACTCTGATATGTGCAAGGTTCACCTTTTTTTCAATCCACATTTCTTCTGGTAGCCCACCATCCAATGGTGCTGAGGGACTTTTATTGATGAGATATACAGCAGTATTCACAGCCTTTGCCAAAAGGTCTTGGGCAACCCTACATGTAACCTTATGCTCCTAGCGTGCTCAAGGATGGTCCTGTTAATGCGCTCAGCCACACTGTTCTACTGCGGTGTCCTTGGAATCCTTTTCTGATGTTTGATTCCATTTTCTGCACAATACTCCTCAAACCTCTTATCACAATATTCTCCCCCATTATCAGATCTGAGACACTTTATAATTTTACTTGTCTCATTTTCTATCATAACCTTCCACTTCTTAAATACATCAAATACATCCGATTATGCTTTAAGAAATAAACCCACAGTTTTCTACTAGCATCATCAATGAAAGAAACAAAATAACGTGATCCACCAAGAGATGATACATGTGTCGGTCCCCACACATTAGTGTGTACAAGCTCTAATAGATTTGTCTTTGTAGTGCGTCCTATCTTCTTGAAGCTTACTCTCTTCTACTTGCGATACACGCAATCCTCGCAGAATTTCAGATCGATTGCCTTCAACCTAGATAGCTTCCCCTTTGACAATAGCACTTTCATCAATTTCTCACTCATATGTCATAACCTCTGATGCCATAACTGCCCGTTCACTCCAGTTGATGCAACTGCGAGTGAACTATATGATTCGAAAGTCATGTACAAGGTACCTTCCTTCTTGCCTCGAGATATTATCAAGGCACCTTTTGTGACCTTCCATGCATCGCTAGTGAATGTCGTCACATATCCGGTATTAACCAACTGTCGCACTGAGATCAAATTCTGTCTCAAACTCGGTACGTATCTGACATCCTTCAAGTTCAAGACCGTTCCATCTTTCTAACTTAAGTGAACGTTTCCCTTACCAACAATACTGCATGGCTCATCATCACTCAGGTAGACTCTTCCGAAGTCACATGACACATAATCATGAAGAACTTCTTTTGACAAAGTGGCATGAAACAAAGCACCTGAGTCTATTATCCAAGACTCATTCTGCATATCAAGGGACAGGATCAATGCTTTTGTGTCACTCTCCTCAGATAAATTCACTGAATCGTTACCACCTCGAGAGCTTCCTTCTTGTTTCTTAAGCGCCCTGCAATCACGCTTCATGTGCCCCTTCTTCCCACAATGCCAACATTCATCATTGTCTTTCGGTCCCTTGAACTTATTCCTTGACTTAGAATGCCCATGTTTATTGCCTCCTTTGTTTGAAGATCTTCCTCTTCCTTCAACATTTAGAGCATTCATTGAATCTCTTGAAGCTCCTGATGCCTTCCTTCTAGATTCTTCACTGAGAACTAGACCGGTCAAATCATCGAATTTCAACTTCGTAGACCCTGAGGAATTGCTCACTGCAATCACCAAACCATCCCAACTGTCTGGCAAACTTGACAAGATTAATAGCGCCCTGACCTCATCATCAAAAGTGATGCCAATGGATTTCAATTGGCTCGTGACTGTATTGAACTCGTTTAGATGTTCAGCCACGCCCCCACCATCTGACATCGTTATGTTAAATAGCCGTTTCATAAGATGAACCTTGTTGGATGTCGAGGGTTTCTCATACATCATAGCCAAAGTTTGCATTAATTCTTTTGTGGTCTTTACTTTGGATATATTGAAGGCGAAGCTCTTAGACAAAGAGACTAATATCGTTCCTAAAGCTTCCGATCCACTAAAGCCCATTCATCATCTGTCATCTTCTCTGGTTTCTTCTCTTTTCCTTCTAGAGGAATATAGAGGTCCTTCTGATATAGATAATTTTCCATCTGCATCTTCCAAAAGGCAAAGTTTGAACAATCAAACTTTTCAATTCTAGTCTTCCCTTCTTCCGTCATCGCTCCCACTTGAACTAAACCAATAGCTTTGATACCAGTTGTTATGCAGTACGCCAACAACGTCGGTGAACCGAGATCCAATCTCTGGTCTCACCCACAAACGATAAACATGAAGAAATAATAACTAGAAGTAGAATCTAAGCAAACCAACAATCCACACGACAGATTTTAAGTGGAAAAACCCCAAACAAGGGTAAAAAACCACGGTGCAAAACTCCACTATGAAGAAGATAAAGTTACAAGCATAATACTCACCTTCTCCGATGCTCCCATGCACAGAGATGACTCTTTTTGCTAACCTCTCGCCTCTTTCTCACCTTGGACGTATAGAAACCCTAATCCCATGACCTAATCCTTAGTTACAACCATTTTTATAATAAAACAAGGAAATAGAACCCAAAATAGAAAACCCTGCGGCCGGTCGGGCGCTCGGTCAGACTTGGTTGGGCGCCCGCCTAATACAGAAAACGTCCAGCGAGCAACAGGTGTAATTACTCGAATATCGGGCACCTTGTCCACTTGACCGTCGGGCGCTCGACTGCTCCCAGAACAGTCCAAAGACATCCTGTCTCTAATACGTGAATATCGGGCGCCTGGTCCTCAGACCGTCCGGGCGCCCGACCATCTCTTGGTCAGCATTCCAGTGTGAATGACTCCATACCCAACAGTTGTATCATTTATAGTTTATATTTTTTTATACCAAATTCACCTTGTGGATTAAATTGATTAAATTAGTAAATAATTTTAAAAGGTCATATTCACTCCTCTAAGACTTAGCCATAATTCTAAGCTCCGTAAGCTTTTGCATCATGGTATTGTATTGGATAACCACATAATTTCAACTATAACCTAAGTGTGTTTAAATTGTATTGTGGTCGGCTTAAGGTTTATATGGCATCTAATCATTCACACATTACTAGGTCAAAGGGAATCTCTGAGCCACACCACATAAATTTAAAGGTTTTAGACATGATTTTATATTATTTTCTATGGTGTAGTCTACCTAAGTTTTGAGTTGGACAAAATGTTAGGACCAAAGTGGGACATGAAACCATGCACCGGATGCATGAAGTGGAAGACCTATTTGTTTCCTTCACATGGCAATATGTTAGTACAAGTCATGTGTTTGATGGTTTGCACTAGAGTAGTAACTTTTAAATTGGTCAACCCAAACTTGCTTGATCACCTAACCTGAGTTTGGGTCAAGTTGTCGACATTGGTTTGAGTTGACAAAGTTTTGGTCAGGGTTAGGTTGGGTTTGGGTTGGGTTGTTTTGGGTTGAGCATAAAAGAGTTTGGGTTGGGTTTGTGTTGGAATTGAAGTTAGGTCAAGCTGCAGTTTATGTCATCTTAAGGTAGGGTTGGGCTTGAGTTAACCCTTAACCTGAATCATACCACCCCAGTTCGACCCCTAGTTTACAATAATGCCATCTTGAGGTAGGATTGGGCTTGAGTTTACCCTTAAGCCGAATCATACCACCCGAGTTGGATCCCTAGTTTACAATAAAGCTAGAAGAATTGGAATATGGTAGAACCATGGCACAACACTACATTGACAAGGACATGTGCATGTGAGAAATGCTTGCATGCAATTAATTGTACATCCTACTAGTTATGGAATATTAATGTTAATAAATGATCCAAATAAAGTTATTTAATATCACTTTTTAGAAAAAGGGTAGGCGGCATGGGTAGCTCTACCCATGGTGTTAATGTAAAATACCCCAATCGCCCATGCTAGACATGTGCACTAAAATTGACCCCTCCATGGTTTAGATGGACCAAAGGATTGGAAACATTGTATAAGAAAAAAACTCGCCCTCTGTTTCTCTTGGTGTGGCCTACTTAAATTATGGGTGGGCTTGCTTTTTGAGGCGCCATGTCGAGATTTGTAAGTGCATTAATATTTTGTCAATTATCGTGATGTCTAGTGAAGTCAAGTCAAGTCTCGTCAAGCCCCGACTGAAGAATAAAGTCCTAAGACTTGACGCCGAAGCTCCTTGCCTTGCAAAAGTTTTATCTACACGAGTTCTCAAGGTAAGTTGCATATAGACAGTCCATAGGATGCCAAACATTGATTTTAATGTCTTAAAAACCTTGCAAATCCTTAGCCATTCAATCCTCGTCTTATTGGACAAGATGATTAAGCTTAGACTAGCCTTGGCCAAGTGTTAGAACCTTCAGAAAACATAGGTAAAAGACATGTTGAAAGATCTTCACTTTTGTCTAAGTAGAAGCCTCCATATGCAGGCCAACAGGCCTTGTTGACCGACCAATGGTCTTGGCCGATTGGCCGTTTCTGGCAAAAAATATGCCAGGGAGCTTGTATTGGAAATAGCCTAATTCGTCGAGCCATTGATCGGCCAATGGCCTTCATCGGCCAGCCGGTAGCCCTTGTCGGCCAACCAATATGGGCTAAAAACTGAACAATAGGCTTTTCCCTGTCTTGCCTTAATTTGGCTAGACAACCTCAATTTCGGCCAGCCAACAATGCTTTCTGGCAGGCTAACAACTAGCAGTTATCTAATCGATTTTTGCCCATTTTCTACAACTTTAAGAGCATTTTTTTAGGGCTTTAATTGAAGATTAAATACACACAACTAGAGCATTAAGAGGGTCTTCTAACATCTATCCTAAGCCTCCTTACTCATTTATGTCTTGATTTTATCATTCAAACCAAGTGTTATAGCACTTCATTGAGTATTTAAAACTTGGTTTGAAGGATGAACTCAAGCAAAACATTCATAGCTAACTTAACCATACTAGCTAAATCTTTTGGTTATCAATAGCCATTGAATGCTCAATCTGGATGTTCCAACATTTTACCTTTGCATTGAATAGGAAAAAAAGGAACACAAACTCATCTCCCAACTACTCGACATTAGAAAGACATTGCATTCTTCATCGGTATCTAATTTTGGGGGAGCATTTAGAGGAGCGGAAGCATCTTGGAGCTGAAGCAACTCTACATGGTGCTGAATCGGGGCCATCCTTAGTAAGTTTTTAAGCTTATTGGAGTCCGTTGTTTGATCCCCTTCTCGTGGAGATTGAGGTCGAGAGATTGTGACCCAATCTCGTGTGAGTCCTCGTGTAAGACGTGCCATTGTGTAAGACGCAGTTAGAGTCTGAGATTCAAACTTGGTAAAGTCCTTGAGTAGGCCTCCAACACGTGAGAGTACGTGGATCATCCTTGTGTAGGATTTGTAGAAGACCTTGTGAAGGCCACCGATGAGTGCAAAACGTGTAGACCTTATGTAGGTTGTAAGGTTGAGAGGTAAACTTAATTTAAAACCTTCAAGATAGTGAAGTCTGGTGCACTTAGATAGAAGTGCGGAAACTAGGAGTGGAGTAGACTCATCGTCGAACCACTATACATCGTGAGCAATGTGGTGAATGAATTATGTCCTTTTATTATTGAATTCTTTAATAGGTTGAATGAATGCACACCACATGTTTGAACATATGGTCGCATGATAATCCTACATCTTCCTCTTAGTTAAATGATAAAAATATGCATGCATATGAATTGATTGATTAAATGTCTTTGATTTAAGTTTGTAGAGACTAGGTATACTGGTACCATCCTCATGCTATACAATTCTCATAGATTGATTTACAATTCAAGTCCTTCATCATCTATGTGCCTTGGCCTTGTATCTTAGCTATATATGTTTTTTATTATACATGTTGTGAAGACAATTAAATTTTAATTGGTTGAAAATTGTGGAAAGTCCTATTCACCACCCTCTAGGACATTAGGCATATCTCTAAATCTCTCTACTAGCGGTAAAACCACAATTTCAAGATTTTGTTGCAACATCTAATGGTTGGAGTGGATTTTGTATAATAATCATGGTTTGTCTTCCAATTGTTTTCCCTGGTGCTGCCCACCTGAATCACAAGTTTAATTTTTTGGCTTGGTCCCAACATGGGATTACACATTTAATGGTTGCTAGCTATTGTAGACACCCCACCCTAGGTCAACAAACTTATTGAAATTGGACTGTTTCGATGGATAGTTGAACCATAAACCTAATCCTAACCCTAAAACTAAGACAAAACACAATCAACCCAGTCAATCAAACCCAACTAAACCCTAACCCTAGGAAGAAACTTAATCAAACCTAGTCAACTCGTTGCAGGGAAGAGGAGCCTCCACACGTGCAGAGGGAGCCCCCTGCCAAGGTAGGGAGGCACCTATGATGCCAGTGGCCCACTGGGCGCTGCTGGCCATGTGGCACCTCTTTTTCCAGGAGGAGACTCCCACACTTACAGGTTCCTCTCTTTTGTAACCTTCATCCATATGTTAAACTAATTTAACTTTGGTACCCTTCCCTTTTAGCCGAAATTACAATATATATACCATTGGATCTAACTACTAAAATCCTGCCACATGGCAATATTAAATCCAGACCAT